>VWZT01003577.1:110809-140009 GCA_013397055.1 Pachycephala philippinensis | reverse complement strand
TTTTTTTTTTTTTTGGTGGAAATTTCAGTCAGGGTAATTACTGAGTAACCTGTTACATCAGCAGAGGGCATTTTGTGAATCTAATGGCATCTCACCTCCTTGTTCCTGGCAGGTGTCCTTGTGTTAAAAAGAAATTAAGTGATAAGAAGCAGAGAGGGACATAAATCCTGCAAAGTAGAACAGCAGGGACTCCAGCAAGGTGGATGTGATCAGCACATGAAATCCCATTATCTTCAGACCCATTAGGCTTCATTTTAATAAAGTGAATCTGGAGAGGAGGATGCACAAGTGTAGGGAGATTCCATCAGGAGACTGAAAAGTCTTGTGGGAGTGAGCCCAGAAATGACTTTTTGTTGATAGGATTTAGGGTACACATGGTGCAGCTCCAAGGAAATTTAAGTTGTAGTTGGGATATTCCTGCAAGAACAGGATCTGGATATTGAGTTATTTCAGCTCTCACAGTCTGAGGTGACTTTTGGTAAAGGTTACTTAAAATTGCAAGAGTAAGGAGAGAATAGCACTGACACATTTTTCTAAAAGGTCTAGTATTTAAATTAATTAATAGGTTTCTTCTCAAAACCTTAAATTGGGAACTTGACCTGGTCTCTTGCTGAAGGGTTCTTCCAGCTCCTGTACAGCAAGTCCAAGTCATCCTCACAGTGCAGAGTTTCTCAGACAACAGGGCTTTGTCCAGCTGAACGACAACTTAACTGTTTTTAATTGTTTATAAATATCAATTTTTATCAATTTATTATTTGTTAAAAATGCACATTAGGTTTGCTGTTGGCACGGGATCACCCTCCTCAGCAGTATCACAGTCCTCCAGATATCCCTGGTGGAGGAGTGTGGAAGGAACTTGAAATACTGTGGCCGGCAGCAAAAAAAAAAAATGTGAGGAGAGGTTTGACCCTGAAAGTGAAAAATGAAAGTCAAACTCTGCTGACCACTGGCAGTGGAGATAACGAAGGGCAACAACCACAAATTGCAGCTTGGGCAGCTCAGGTTGGACACTGAGTGTGATATTCCCACCAGCAGAGGAGGGAGCAGCAGAATTGGTGGAATTGGAATCCTTGGCTCAGCATCCAGGACTCACCATACCTGATTAAATCCAATGTTTGTGGTTCTGTTTGCTTCAAGCAGGAGGCCAGGCTGGAGGCATACAGAGGCTTCTTCCAGGCAGGGAGGAGAGAATTAAAACAGCAGAAGTTCCTGACGTTTTACAAACCCATCTTCACACTCTACAATCATTGCAAAGTTCGCCGAATCTTTTCTCCCCTGGTTTATTGCTGATCTTTCAGTTTGCAGACTACACGTGGCAAGATATTCTCAGGAAAACAACGTTCAGCACGCCAAGATTCGTACAAGAAATTCCTGGGAAACCTTGGAAGCATCATTTCCTGAAAGCCTGGAGGTCAGAAGAGAATCATTACCAGATTCCTCACTGCCTCCTGTCCAACAAACACCTTCTGTGATGGAGCCTGATGTCTAAAGAGGCCAACCTAGAAACAGAGACTGGACAGGAGGAAGGGAATAAAGGTGGATATTTATTTGAAAGGCCTTCAGAGGCACACCCTGGGCAGGCCAAAGGCTGCACCCAAGATGGACCCCGAGTCACGAGTTCTTCACACTTTTATAGCTTTGGTCCATTTGCATCTCAACCCAATTTCACCAATTAAACTTTAGCTAATGTTGGAATTTCCCCTCAGCTTGCCCCCCTTCTCAAGATGCTGGGTTACACATTTTGGGCCTAGGCCGGGCTGGGTGTCCTTGGAGAGCAGCCTGGAGAGGCTTTGTTCTGTCTGTCTCAGCATGAGAGAGCAGCAGCTCCCAGGCTGCAGGACACTGCAGAGTTACACACTGGGAATGCAGGATTTGAAAAATATAAAAGCTAAAACCTAAGGCATCAAGCCCAGCTCTCAGCTCACACAGAACCTTTACAGCCCTCAGAGCTGTTCCTATAGCTGCTTTTCCTCTCAGCACACATTAACATATCTCCTTAGTCATGATTTATTGGGCAGGGATGTTGTTATTTTCTGGAAAAAGGCCAAATAAGTTTTTCAGTCGGTGTGTGATTTGGGGCAAGGAATAACAGCTGCAAAAGTGTCCTTTTACCTTACTGGCTGACACGTGCTTCTGTTCCCCACAGCTCACGGAGAGCCTTGTTGAACACAATACAGAACATAAGGTCTTTCCTCATATTCCCTTCTTATGACTGTCCTGAGGACTTAAAAATGCCATCAATTGTCGAGGCTTAATAGGTTATCAGAGTCATCTGAGATGTCTGTGCACTTGTTCTTATCCCAGGGCAAATGGCAGGGGATACAAATTATTCCAGGCTCCCTTCATTGACAGCCGTGCACCAAAATAAATGAGCTCCTGCAGCCCACGGGCTGGAAGCACACTCTGTGACCACACAGCTAAAACGGGCAAGGCTCTGGGTATCCACAGCTCAGAACACTACCTGGTGCTTCACCTGGCATTTCAGAGAAATGGGAGTTTTTAGGGCACAAGTCACCTGTCAGGTTTGAAAAGTCTGTTTAGGGTAAGATGAATAATGCCCAGCAAGCAGCTCTTCCTTCCCATTATCTGTGCAGAGAAACCAGGCAAAAAGCTCAAATGGCACTGTGGTCATCTGGCCTAGTGAATCTCACTCACTGTCACTTTTTAAATCATCTTAATTGAGTGCCTGACATTTAAGCTTGCAAAGAAAGAGGAGAAAAAGAGGTGTCACACTGCCTGTGCTAGGAGTTAACACCCCAGCAAGGACTGGGTAGGCAATTTTAATGGTTTCTTTATTAAGTTACTGTTCCAGGTTTGGTTTATAAATACAGCCATGTGGTACAATCAACAGATTTCAGGGTGCTGAGTGTATTCTAAGTGACATTCTGATTGAAAAATGTACCTAAAAGACACATACCACAAATGAAGAACAGGTTAAATGTCAGAACTTGGGAATGTCTGTCAGTAAAGGATCACTATTACACAGGATATTTGTAACGTTTTTCAGGAATTTGTGTTGCTCCTGATGCTGTCGAAGGTTTCCTGCCATGATCTGGGTATAGATAAAGTGATGTGTGACAGTGAGGACAGCTGAAGGCAGGACAGCAGTGCCCAGACTTGTCCTTTTGATGCTTGTCACAGAAAATCATCTTCCTTTCCATCCCTGGGCCTGTGCTCTACACATTGACCACGTTCCACATCTGAGATGAGGACATGGAGAGGATATTTGGATTATTTCCTTCAGTTTTTCCCCAAAGTGGATGCCAGGAATGCAGTCCAAGCCCTTTCCAGAGTGGCAGAGAGTGGAGGCTGATTCCCTGATGGGAACAGCCACTATCTGGTCTAGCAGTGCTGGTTTCCTTTGTAACAAGAGACAATTTTGCATCGTGGACAGAAAATATATCTGGAGCTCTCTCCTCCACTCTTCCTCTCAAGGAAAAGATGTGGTCAGTTCAGTGTCCCATTAAACTGTTTCTTTGGTGATAAATGTTAATTAAATTTTAACACCCAAAGTATATTGTCCTCTGAGGAACCCTCTTGCCTTGTCCATCCTATTGCCTGGTGTCCATAGACCTTAAAAAAAGATGAGATTTAGGTCAGTTCTTCAAAACTTGTTCCTATGCCTGACCTAGTACCCCTTGGGAATTTGAAATCTTCCAAAACATTTTGCTGGTCCTTCTGCCAGTGAGTAGAGAAGTCTCCCAAAGCCTTCTGGCAGGCAACTTCTAAAATTCAGTCCAGTCCTAGCTATTTTTGCCAAGTGAAGCTGATTTAAATATCCAGTTTGCCATAGTGGCAGTGGTGTACAGAGGGGAAAAGAAGCTGTGATTAGGCCTGGTTTGAAACATGGAGTGCCTGGGGAGCAGGAGATCCAGCTTGAGCTGAAATTTGTAGCAAGTTTTCCTCATGGGATAAATTGGAATTTGATTGATCTGAAGTTGAACAGTCTGAATGACTTCTGAATATTTTTTGTAGTCTTTTTTTTATGTTCTATAGTCTCTGTCTGTGTCAGATGCCATATAATAAACTATTTCTTGTTTCTATAACTGGCTGCTGCAAGGAGGTGGTGAGGTAACGTAGAGGAGCTGTGAAAAAGGAGGGGCTCATTGGACAGCCCAATGTCAAAGAGAAAGACAAAATCATCTGCTGCGCTTGTGGGAACAAAACAATTTGGGTTAGTGCTCAAGTGTGTTTGCAGAGAGCATATTTGAAATTTGTAAACAGAATTATTCCCTGAGGAAAAGCCATGCAAAAAGCTCTGTTCCCTGTGCAAGGAACCAAAAAGCAGAGCAGCTCCCCAACACATCCTGAACTTTGATGCCTGTGTTCAAACCTACGGAAAAAATGCTTGTACAGAAAGTGCAGACTGAGAATCGCTCACAGATGTGATCTGACAGATCTATTCATTCTCTGGACTGTTTGCACAAAGCAAACACAGTAGGACTATCAGGATAAACCAGAGTTTATTTAAAACCAGGAGTAAATATTTGCAGAATATCTCTTGCATTTTTGTAGTTTAAAGGATTGAAAATAAAAAACCATATGTACTCGATCTGCTCTGCTGTTTAAAGATTCTTCTTATTAATAAATCTACTTATTTTTAGTATCGCTAAAAATCTGATTTTCATATCACACCCATAGATACGTGCACCCTGCAATGAAATGTTCTAACCTTTGGCTTATGCATCATTCCTGCAGGGGAATAAAGGTTCTTCTCAGCATAACAATCTCAACTTTTTCACCGTTCCTGAAGCACTTCACAATTTAGGCTTGTCAACTGTTGACACTGAGGCAGCAAAATGCTCCTGTGGTGGGTGGGTGTGGAATCTGAGCCAGCTGTCTCCCACATCCACTTTTTAAAGTGATGAACAGGGAGGAAAACAACCCTTTGAGCACTGCCAGGAACACTGCAGTTCAGTGGCACAAGGTCCCCCAGATTCCAGGATAGGATGGTGTCCTTCCATGCACACACAGCAGTTACATGAACGGGAACTGTAACTTCTCCCTCGTTAGATTTTTTAGATGGACTCTGGTGTATTTTTGTCTGGGTGAGTAAATGCCTTTGGGTTGGTTGGTAGTGATCACCCCACACAGCCCTGGGATGGTGCCATCCCACAAACCATCAGCCTCATGAATTGTGGAACCATTCGGGTGGAAAAGGCCTCTAAGATCACCAGGTCCAACCATTAACCATGGTCACCACTAAAGCAGACCTTCAAGTGCCACATCCACACGTCTTTTAAACACTTCCAGGGCTGGTGACTCCACCACTCCCCTGGGCAGCCTCTTCCAGTCCTTGACAACCCTTTTTGTGGAGAAATGTTTCCTGATATCCAATCTAAACCTCTCATGGCACAACCTGAGACCATTTCTTCTCATCCTGTCACTGATTATCTGGGAGAAGAGACCAACCCCTCCCTGGATACAACCTCCTGTCAGGGAGTTTTAGAGAACTGTAAGGTCTCTCCTGAGCCTCCTTTTCTCCAGGATGAGCCCTCCCCTAGTTCCCTCAGCTGCTCCTCATCAGCCTTGTGCTCCTCTGACCACCTTAAAAGCTGTTTTATTTCACTGTTTTCTTTCTGGATTCTGTGGTGTCCCAGAAGTTTAGTTAACCTGTCAGAAGTTCAATGAGGAGAGAGTGATGGATTGTCACTTATTACCTCCCAACTGCAGGAAAGAAGCCATTTCTGGTACATTTACATATCTATTTGCAGAACTCTGGTTTGTGCTGCAGCTTTGATAATATTTACGTACGGGAGCAAATCATATCAGAACCCTGCTTATTTGGTAAATAACACCAGAAAATAAATTAGGTTGAGAAATGGCCTATGGAAGAGATTGCTCTGAGAGAGACTAATGTGATCCTAAGAAGGTTTGATCAAAAAACTTCTAGCAATTTAATTTTTCCCTTCAAAACTATCAGTGTTTTATGGAGATGAGCACAGCATTTCAGCAGGGCTGTAATGTCTGGTCAAGTGAGGGTCTGCCTGAGGGAGCAATAGTTCACTGTTCATCCCAAGAGCTTTGGGACTGCAATTCAAATCACTCTCCTGTCAGATTTACGCCAGGGACTTGTACTCACACTCCTATATCACCAAGGTGTGCTGGTGCTGATTTAATCCTTTGATCAGTCAATACCATCTAAGAACACTTTAGAGAAATAATTCTTTTTTCTGCCATCCACTCACTGTCCCCTAGACTCTCCCTGCTTTAGCTTTCTGCTTATTTTCAGCCACACAGTTTTCATGTTAGCTGAATAACAACAATAAAACAATTATCAGACATAAAAGAGCAGCTGTAGCATTGCCCAGGAGAGAGGATTGGGTGAGAGTGTGTGTGTGTCTGAACAGGCAGGCAGTAATAGAGAAATGACAGCTCTTCTCCCAGTCAGCCAGAGCTCTTGGAAATACAAAGACTCAATACCCAGGAAACAACATCCTGGTTTCATAAACACATTCACAACAGGAAAAAAGCTCTCTGGGAGGAGGCAGAATGAGGCTGCCACAGGCACTCACACATGGACTGGCTGCTGTTGTTGGTATTATTACTGTGGGACCCTGCCAGCACCCTGGAGGGAAATTTGTCAGGAGATCTGCTGCAATAATCCCACACCAGGCTCGGGTTCGATTAGCAGCCACTCTGGCCTGTCCAAGGAGGCCAAGAACTGCCAGCTCTTTCAATTGTATGACATTGTTGCCTTTCTGAGTGCAGGGAAACCACAGCAGGACTGGAGCTGGGAGCTGCACCTCCTCTGGGACTGCTGAGAGCTCTACCCCACACAAAAGCGTGGGGGGGCAGGACAAGGAGTGGCTGCAGCAGAACAAAATCTCCTCTCTGGTGTCAGCTTGGGGCCACTGCTGGTCCTAATTCTTCACCCAGTGCTGGTCAGCAACCTTGGGGTCCTCTGGATGCTACAGCACGAGTGGAGCCCACCACAGACACAGCACTCTGCTGATGGAGCCCAGTGCTGATGGGGATTATCTACAGGTGCCTGAGCAGGGCTGGTGTTTCCCCCACTGATGCCCAGAGTAGTGTCAATAACTAAAAAAGTTTTTCAGGAATTCGTGTTGGTCCCGATGCTCTTGAAAGTTTCCTGCCATGATCTGGTTGGACATCTCATTTTTAATGAATATTGCAAAACAATCCTGACAAGAAAAGAACCCTCCTGATGTTCCTGCCCATGGCAGAGAGATTGGAAATGCCTGGTTTTTCAAGTCACTTCCAACCCAGGAATTCTGTGATTCTGGGATTAGTAAGGGCCAAGTGAACCCAGCACCTTGCACAATAAGTGGCAGAAAACATCACACACAAGAACTTCTGCCTCTCCAGCAGACTCTGGTGGCTTGGAGCAGAAAACAACTGCTTGTTCTTCAATTAAGCCTGGTTCTTAGAAGCATAAAAGCTCCTTATTCAGAAAAGACTATTTACTGCTAATTGCTCCTTTCAGCTTGTAAACATGGCTCTTTGCAATCCAAGGATAACTCACATGAAGAGTCATCCTCTTCCAAGGGGGCACAGAAACCTGCCACAGCCTCTCAGGACAGGCTGGTTCCTCCATTTCATGTATTACGTCCTGGCACAAACTGCTGGGGTGCAGGTTAAAGTCTGGGTGTTGCTTTCTCAAGTGTTTTGATAGGAATTTCAGGGAGGTGGAAAGGGGGGAAGAGAAATGAGCAATAACTGTTGGACCAGGGAAATTTCCAAAGAGAAACTGGAGAATAAATCACTCATCTGAGGGTATTTGTTCACTGTTGATGAACGTGTTACAATTCCCTTCATGCTCTCTTTCCCTGTATTGCCCTGATCAAGTTATGCTTGACCTTCTTTGTCTTTTTCAACACGACATTGACTGTTTCTATTTTTATTGATCCATATAATCCCTTCATGGACTTGGTGACATTAATATCCTCAGGGGTCTGTCTGGGTTCCAAGTCACTGAGCTGTTTTGCTTTCCCTTTCCCATCTGTGCACAGCAATGGCATTGCTCCTGACAATTAATTCAATAATCCACTGGATTGAGGAACGCCTTTCCAAGAATCTTGTGTGAAGTGTCTTGTAAAAACATCAGGCTTGATTAGACTTTCAAACTGAGCATTCTGAGCTGACAGTGAGCTTTGTGGTTTAGTGAGTACAAACAAATATCCTGATTTAATCTGCCTAATTTAGAGCTGAAGGACTGTTATGAAACCATGAAAGAAACTAGAAAGCTGTCACACATTTTTTTAATCCATAGGATTGGGAAGATTGTTTAGTTCAAAAGACCAGCCTACTGATACAGGGCATAATTTAGTGATAAAGGGACAGATCCAAGGTTGGGATAAGTGTTGGGACACTGAGATTATTCAAACTTGGCACCATTTGCTGACCAATAGGAAATGCTGAAGAGAAGAACACAGCAGAAACACTTTCTCCTCTTGATTTTTGGGTAGTAGTTAAATACTGCCACAAAAATAGGGTTCAGAGCTCAGAGAATCCCTGGGGGTGGATGCCTGAATCTCACATGGCAAGGGGAGGCAGAGGAATATTCCCCTTGGATTGTTTCTAGAATTTGCATTAAATTCTGAGGGGAAAAGAATTGCCCTGACTTCAAGGTCTGTTGAGGTTTCCACTCCAAGCTCTGCACAGTGCTTGGCTTGTAAGGAAATTGGAGCCACATCTGGGGCACAGCTGTGTTCTTGAACCGTCCTGACTGTTCTCTGCTTTGCTTCAGTTCCTCAGAGAGCTCATCCCTTGTCTTGGGGCTCTCTCCTGATGCTCAGCTGAAAACAACCTGACTTTAGTCCTGGTGAAACCAAGAGGCGTAATTTTTCTGCCTAATTTTATCTTGTGCTACTGTCACCACAGTGGTGAAACATCCTCTGCATGAAATCAGCAGGAAAAGCAAAATGTGGCTCTGACTTGAGCTGGAGAGGAGCTGGGATGCCTGGCTCTGCTGGTTTAGTATCTTCAGCTTCCTTTCCTTAGCAGAGTTTACCTCGAGCTGCTCCTGGGCAAAGGAGGACAGATTTAGACTGTTTAAAGCTGCCTTTCTAAAAATAAATCCACTGAAGCACTCACCATGAGGGTCCTGCAGCTGCTGGGATTTCAAGGAAGAATTTGAAAGTTTGGCTCCACCTTCAGGGTCAAAAAGCCTCGTGCTGACACAATGGGAAACGCGCTGGTGAGGGAGGATCCTGTGGCAGGGGCAGGCAGGCAGCGTTCCCAAACACACACTGCTATTTTTAAAGGAGAGCTGTCTTATGAAACAGATGACTTGGTGCTGCAGTCTTCAACAGGAAGTGTGAATGTGTGTTCTGCTAGCTGGGCAAGCAGAAAGATTACATTAATTATTATTTTTGAAATGGAGAGAGAGTGGGCACAGGACACCAAGCTGGAAAGAAGAGCAGCATCAAGTCAAGGTACAAATATCCTGGATGAAAAAAACCAGCAATCCCTAAATCTCCTCAAATTTTCCTGGCTATTATATTTCCGGTACAAACCCTGAAAACCTGATCAAATGAGCTTTCTGCTTCTCCCTGGCTGGCACACTGCACAAAGCCATCAGTGACTCATGGTTTAATACAGAAATTCTCTGATAACTCTGTGCTACCCACCCCTGTGGAAGAGATTTCATTTCATGCCACACCACAATTCAGTGCTGTCAGCTCACACCCTTCACTGTGAGAACCCTACCAGTTCACACTTCACTTGTTTCTCCAGATTCTGTAACAAAACCACTGGAAAGAAACTTAGTGAAGAAACCCCACAGAGCCCTCCAATTTTACTTATTATTTTGCCCTGACTGGTTGTGCAGAGAGTCCTGAACACTTGGTGCAAGAAAACCAGAAATTCCCTATAAATACATGGAGAAACTTGTAAATAAGCATCTTCAAACCCTGCCTTTTGGAAGAATTTTCATGATTTCTAGAAATTTAGCACTGGCAAGATCAATTCTAAAAATCACTTCTTCTCTGGGTATTTACCAGAAACTGCCCAAGAAACAAAGAGTGTTAAAGCACAGGGCTGGTTTAGCTTGCTATGACTAATAACAATAAAAATAATAATAATAGTTCTTGGATAACTTTTCATTAGGTCTCAGTAATTACAGCCAAGATTAGCTTAGCCTAATAATTAAGACTTGGCAGTGGAGTAGATTTTTTGGGTTGGTTGGGTTTATTTGTTTGTTATTTTTAAAGTCTTTTAAAAAGCCTTTTTAAAAGGCTCTCCAGCAATGAATGCAAAGCCTGATTTATGATGCACAATGGAAGAAGGAGTTAAAAACCCAATCTACCTTTTATTTTTCTTTTTTTTTGAGTTGTTTCATTACCTGCTGGGCCCTCAGTAACCCTCACTGTGATCAGTATTTCAGAGGTGTGATAGCTGCACCCAAGAAGTCCTGGTTCCATATGGCATTTTCTGCAGCAGCAAGGATGGTTCGTGCTCCCTCACTTTTCACTTCCTTCCTCGTATCAGCTCAGTTGCACCCTCGTGGAGCTGTTACAACTCAACAAACCAGATCCCTAAATCAGCTGAGGTGGGAAAAAACCAACCAACACAGGTAAACCTTTTTACTGCTTGTTTCTGCCACTTCACATTTCCAAAATATCACCTAAAAGCTCCTCAGGTGCACTGCTTTCAGGAGGCTGATGTAAATGGATTTTTTGACCATAGAATCTAAATGCTTTGGGATTTAATCTGGAAAATACTACTTGCTGCCATGGTTCAGGCTGATTTGGCAAATATTCTTCAGCCTTATCATCAGCTCGGCCTTTAAAGGAAAAAAAAAACAATTAGAGACCATAATATCTTCTTCCCATAAGTGCCAAGAAATTCAAGTTTCATTCATCTTGCTACAGAACTTAACAGCTGTTTCTTGGAATAAAGGAATTATGGTCCCCTCTCAAACTGACTTCTTGCATTTCTGCCTGTATAAGGATATCCAAACGTGATCAAGCTGAGTTCATTCAGGTAGTGTCTCCTGGCTGAAGCAAGAGAGGGGAAAAAATACCTGTTAATAATAGCTCTGTATTTAACTTCTATTTTAACCTACTGGTAGAGTAATGCTTGGCTGAAAGATCAAAAGTTTATCAGTTAGATTTATAAAAGTGCTTCACAGGGGAGGTTCCAATCAGTCACTGAATATATGCTCCTCTCCAAACTGTTCCACAATTTTGTCATCACTTCTACCCAGTAGCACCAGATAATTTTTGTTTCCTTCATTTATGAGTGTCTCTGTCTCCCCACAGCTGAGGTTTTGGCTGGTGGCATTGGTCGCCTCAGGGATTTGGAGCTACGAGCTGCTGTTTAAGCCAGATCCCAAGTAATAAAGAATGGCTCCCCATTTTGGGGGGGGATTGGCAGTTTTTGTGATTTTCCTCCCCTGGTGCAGTTGCAGGTTGTAGCAGACAGCTCTAAAACACCCACAGCAGGGAGCAGCTGCTTCTCAAGGCACAGGGAGCCAGGAGCTGAGAGTGATAAACCAGACAGCAGCCCCAGGACCTCCCTGGCCATGATCCTGCCCCACAGCCCCCCAGAGGGAGGCCAGCCCAGGGATGGCACCGAGCTGCAGCCAGAAATCCAAATCCTCAGGGAAGTCCCTGCTGATGAGGCAAGTCCGAGGTGAAGGCAGCAAGTCAAGGCTGAGTCAGGTCTGGGTAGCCCTGTCCCTGCCGTGCTGGCCCATGGTCACAAGGCCAGTCCCAGGCTAGGCTGGGACCTGTCTGGGTCCAGATCAGTGTGACCATGTCCAAACACAGCTCTGTCTGGCAAAAGGCAGATATTCCTACAGCATAACTCAGGCCGAGGCTGGAGGAGCAGGACTGGACACAAAGGCAGGTGGTGTCCTCAGGAGTGGTTGGTAAAGTCCCTCTGGACTCTGTTTCTGTCCCCTGGTTATAAAGGGAAAAGAGACAAGCTCAGACACCTGCAGCTCATCCAGTTTATCTCCCATCAGATCCAACATCTGTGTTTTCCTGGGTCTGCCTTGATTCATAGCCTAAAATGAAGCCCTGCTTCAGAGAAAACCTTTCATCCCAGGCAGAAGCAGGGCACAGTTGAAAACTGGAATACCACTTATTCATTACTGTTTCATTTCCATAGGAGGGATACACTGCTTTTGATGCCTTAGGTTTTAACTTTTATATTTTTCAAATCCTGCATTCCCAGCGTGTAACTCTGCAGTGTCCTGCAGCCTGGGAGCTGCTGCTCTCTCATGCTGAGACAGACAGAACAAAGCCTCTCCAGGCTGCTCTCCAAGGACACCCAGCCCGGCCTAGGCCCAAAATGTGGAACCCAGCATCTTGAGAAGGGGGGCAAGCTGAGGGGAAATTCCATCATTAGCTAAAGTTGAATTGGTGAAATTGGGTTGAGATGCAAATGGAGCAAAGCTATAAAAGTGTGAAGAACTCGTGACTTGGGGTCCATCTTGGGTGTAGCCTTTGGCCTGCCCAGGGTGTGCCTCTGAAGGCCTTTCAAATAAATATCCACCTTTATTCCCTTCCTCCTGTCCAGTCTCTGTTTTTAGGTGGCCACCTCAGGCATCACTTTCACAGAAGACAATAACTGAGTTAGACAATCCCTCCTTAGGATCTTTTAAGATCTGTTTGCTCTTGCCTGCAGGGCAGGAAGCAAGATGAGGTCAGTGAAATCCAACCCGATGCTGCTGAAATGCTAGAACCGAAGTCAAGCTAGAATTTGTCTCCCTAAAAAGCATAACAGGCATTGTTTAGGAAGGTGGCATGAAGCCTTTGTGAATAGTTTCACTCAGTGTCAGAAAATCAAGATTTTCTTATTGTGAACTTCATCCTTTCTGATGATTGCCATCTTTTTCTCCTGCAGAACCTCAGGAATCCATGCATTTATCTCCTTCATTTATCTTTCTCAGTCACCTGGACAGCAGCTATAAAGGACATGACTCTTTGTGTCCCCAGGGCTCTGTCAATTCAGTCTTTCCCAAACCAAGCTATGTAAAATCCCAGGATAAATTCCTGTGTGCCACTGATCTCTTTCTTTGGGACAATCTGCTGAAGAAGTTCAAGCAGCTCCATTCCCTGGTTTTCTTATTGAAAGATCCCAGCCCCTCAATGTTAGAGGAGATCTCTTCCATTTTGAATTTCTCCCACACTTTCTTTCACCGCCACAAAACAAAACAGCTGAGCCAAAAAAGCAGCGTAGCCTTAAATACACTCTGAATCTGGGAAGGAGAAATGCCAGAGAATCTGTGGAATACTGCTGTTGCTCTTGATCCTATATGGAAAGCAATAACATATTTTCGTGATAGCTGACAGCAGATAGATTATGGATCTGTCTCCTGGGAAATATCTACGTTCTGCCAAGGCTGAGATATTCTGTCTAGTCTCAACCAAGCTAATTCTGGACATGGAAACAATATCATTGTGTTAGTAGGATGTTCCACTCGCATTAATTAGCCTTTCTAGCTGACCCATCCCTGCTCCCATTGAGAGGGATGTGGCCTGGGACACGAGGAGTTTCCATGACTGTCATCCAGAGCTTCCCACAGACAGGAGGGCTCACACCAGGAGACAACAATGGCAGGCCCGTGGGTAAAACAAACCAGTCTCAGAAGTAAAATACGCCAAATTACACGAGGATTAATCGTGTGTTCTTGCTTCGTTGCCACAATCAGCCTGATTTGTGCTGGTTATTCCACTGGAGCAGCCTGGTAGCAGCCCATACCTGCTAAGGTGAAGGTGTTCATGTCCACGAAGATTTCTGTGCAGTCATCCAGAATCCCAAGGTCAGCTGCTATTTACAGGTCTTTGTATCTAAAAACCCTTCACAAATTTTTCTTCTATGAATTTGCCCCTGCTACTGCAACACTTACCAATTTTCCTTATTAATTCTAAATATTTCTGTGTTTTCTACATTTTTTTTCTCTCTTTCTGGGAACACCTAATTATGGTGAAAAACACACTTTTTTTCTGTTCTCCCCAGTTTAACAGAGAAGGAGAATTTGAATTGTCTTCCCCTTTTCCTAAATTAGGATCTCTTGCCACAGCTACACACTGAGTCCTCAGCACCTCCCACCACGCACTTTAACCATTCCACTTCTGATTTAGGAAACACAAGTTGTAATTAAAACCAGAGAGGGAAATAGATTTTCTTTTTCATTTGAAATTCTGACAGGAGGGGAAAAAAAATTCATTTTTTTAATGGGTACTAGAGAAACAAAATTCCCCATGAAATTAAATCAACAATAGCAGTGGATATTATTTTTTGGGGGGCCATTAAAAATGTTTCATTATGATTGTCTTATCCCGGGAAGTGTTCAAAGCCAGGCTGGATGTGGCTCTGAGCAGCCTGGGATAGTGGAAGGTGTCCCTGCCCATGGATGATCTTTAAGACCCCTTCCAACCCAAACCACTCCAAAATTCCATGATCTATGGTTCTATGATTTCTGCTCTCTTTTTTTCATGGGAAATAAAGTAAAAATAAAAGCTGGTTTAAAATGGAAATCACACCCTGCTGCTCCTGAAAGACTGACAGGAGAATATTTCTATGGAAGTGTTCTATTCTGATTTTTCAACACGGTGTTTTATCAAAGTTGACATATTTCCATGATACAATTTTCTTTTGACAGGTTGACATTTCCTCGTGGGAAATTCCATAGGAATGTTTCTGATGGGTTCTTTCAGATGATCTGCAGTTCTAAAAGTGAAGGCACAACTTGTGGGATGCTGAAAAGAGTTATAATAATTCTGGTGGGGGGAGTCGGGAGCAGACTGATCACTGCACTTTGTGTTCTGCCTTAATGAATCCATAAACAAATTACAGGGCTTAAAGCAGCAGGTGACCTGGTGCCTCTTTATCATGAGAACACAGATGCAGTACAAAATCCTTAATGTGAGACTTAATGTCTTGACTCTTAATGAGTGTTCCCCCACTAATCGCTTAAGTCTCCAGATTTAAGCTCACGCACTGAGAAGGGTGAATTTACTATCAGTGTAAAATACACTGACTGAAAGGCATTTATTCCTTGAAAACAAATGAGCAGGACTGGGACTCAGCTTTTAAGCAGAGCTTCCCCACTGAGGCTGATGAGAATTCCTGCCTTTTTTGCATGCAGCGAGGGCCAGATCTGGCTCAGTAGTTCGAGCATTTTAAAAGTCTGAAGCCATATTCTCACTGGCTGTGAAAGCAGAATAATTCCGGCAAAGATGGCTTGCTTCAGCAATAGCACAATATCTCTCTTCTTCATTAGATGATGTCCACACAAATGTCTGTATTTTTGTCATTATTTTAAAAAGATCCCCAAACTCGTGTGCTTTTTTGTCCTCTACAAAATGACTGTGCTGTTGCTTGTGCTGACAACCTGTCTTTAGCCATTGAACTTTTAACTCAGATGCATGAACCTGGGAGTCATTATGTCCTCAATTCTGAGACAACCAGAATTATTGATCTTAGACCTTGAACTATCAGAGAAGGACAGGACAGTCTGTTAGCCAGTGGACAAAAAAAGTACAAAAACAAGGGGATATTTGCTAGGTTACCCTATTTTCATTTCACAGTTGTATTCTGTGGCTTTAAAATGGACTATACTGCAAACACCGTGGTGTCTGAAAGACTTGGAGCCTGAAAGATTTGGAGAGGGTGGTCAGGGAACATTTATTTCCTGTTTCTTGCCGTTGAAGAACTAAGAGTTGTAAAATAAAACTACCAAGGGTCACTGCTTCAGCTGTGAAACTGCTGTGCTCACACAGACCTGTCCAGGAGTCAGTGACATCTGCATTTTCTGTTCATTGCAGGCAATTTGGTTTCATAATCATTTTTTTCTCCCAGCCGAGGAGCCAGGTACATAATTTCAGATTTCAGGGAGGGTATGTTTGCCAGTGGGGGGTTGTGCAGCTGAGGTGAGCAGAGCACAGGCACTCGAAGGATGAATCTGAGAAACAAACATTTACTCAACGCATTCATCCTGATCGATTTTCCACGGCTGTGTTTCCTCAAGCTCTTGGAAAGTTTATCAGCATGTTTGTCATTGAAGTTTCCACTAACTTAAACCACCACTGCCTGTTGCTACATGAAATTAATCCAGACCTATTCACCTGACTGCAGACCTATTAATAACATTCTTTGCATGCTTCAGTAATCACAGACAAGCCATACATCTAAAAAGTGCTTTGGAACCACTGTCAAGCTCCTTTTTAAACCTCATTAAGATTGGATTACTTGGTTACATTAATCCTAGTGGCCTTATGCCAGTGGTCCTGTCTCAGCAGTTATTGTAACACATTGGCTGTAAGAAAAGAGGAAATGGCAAATTCGAAGGTGAGCTTGAAAGAAAAAGAATCACAGAATAGTTTGGGTTGGAAGTGGCTTTTTAAAGGTCATCTGGTACGACCTCCCTGCAATAAGGAGGGGTATCTTCAACCACATCAAGCTGCTCAGTGCCCAGTCCAACCTGACACTGAATATTTCCAGGCATGGATCATTTATGCCACTGTTTTAGCACCCTCATAAAAGCACTCTTTCTTATATGTGATCTAGATCAACCCTCCTTCAGCTCAAAGGTGTTACCCCTTGTCATGTCACTCCGTGTCCTTGTGAGAAGTCCCTCTCCAGCTCTCTTATAGCCTTTTTAGGCACTGGAAAGTTCTCTAACATCTCCCTGAAGGTTTCTCCAGGCTGAAAGAAAAGCAAGAAGTTGACCCCAGAGCTCTTTTTGTGTCACAGTGCTGTCCATAGGTCAGATGAAGTGAGGAGCCAGAATCCTGTGCTTCCAGCATTCAATTATTGTGTAGCTGAGGCACACAGAGCTGCCTTTAGTTCACCTCCAATAAATTCAGCAGCTGGTGCACCCACCACACACTGGAAGGGAGCTTCCTGCCATCCGAGCACAAAAATATTGTTTGTGGACATAAACACCACAATCTGATGCTGAATTTCATGATAACAGAAGCATTTTGGCTCTTTCCAAGTTTATAAGTAGGGAAAGCAAGGAAGAGAGACTTAGCTTAAAACACAATATGTCAGTGGAATGTGTGAGATTTGAATTCCTGGCTCTCGTGCCCTTGATATTAAACCAAGGTGGTCTTTCCTTCATTTTATGTTTTCAGGTTTTTTTTTTCTGAATCCAAGAATCAAGAGTTAGTTTCTGATGATTATGGGAACTACATGTTCTGAAAAGCCTCACAGTGTAAATCTTGTTTTATGGGAAGAGAGAGGTGAGGGGAGGATGGCAATCAATGGGCTTCCTACACGGAGAGACTGACATGGAGTGAGAATGCAGAATACTATATCCTAATCTTTGGAAAATTTGATAAAATCATAGAATCATGAGAATCACAGAATCATTTAGGTTAGAGAAGACCTCTAAAAACATTGAGTCCAACCACTAACCCAGCACTGCCAAGTCACAGGCTTATGAACAGAGGGAGGAAAAATGGCCATTCCTAAATATTCCTCTGAGTCCCCTTGGATATTGATGCCTAAAGAGGTCAACCTAGAAACAGAGACTGGACAGGAGGAAGGGAATAAAGGTAGATATTTATTTGAAAGGCCTTCAGAGGCACACCCTGGGCAGGCCAAAGGCTACACCCAAGATGGACCCTGAGTCATGAGTTCTTCACACTTTTATAGCTTTGGTCCATTTGCATCTCAACCCAATTTCACCAATTAAACTTTAGCTAATGATGGAATTTCCCCTCAGCTTGCCCCGCTTCTCAAGATGCTGGGTTACACATTTTGGGCCTAGGCCGGGCTGGGTGTCCTTGGAGAGCAGCCTGGAGAGGCTTTGTTCTGTCTGTCTCAGCATGAGAGAGCAGCAGCTCACAGGCTCCAGGACACTGCAGAGTTACACACTGGGAATGCAGAACTTGAAAAATATAGAAGTTAAAACCTAAGGCATCAATATCAGTGAGGAGAAATTCTGTCCAAAATGAGCCCCTTTTGAAGCCAGCACCACAGGGGAGAGGCACTGCTGGGAGGGGTCCTCTGCTGCACTCCCCACCACACTGGCAGATCAACAAAATGCAGATTCAGGTGTATTTAAGGTTGCCTTTCCTTGGGTTTAAGCTTTACTTGTGTACCCTACAGTCTTGTTCTGTAAAGGGCTCACTGGGCTCACTGGGATAAAGCCTGCTGTCTGTTTTAATCCCAATTGCTGCTTGAGGTAGGAGAACCTGATTCCTCTGGATAGAGGGGTCAAGGGATCAGCTGGTTTTTGTTTCCTCTGTGCTGCACAAGTCAGGCAGAAGGCAGGAATGGTCCCATGCCAGAAAAGGGGATAAATCCCCTAATGCAATCAGTGCTTTGTGCAGACTCACTCAGCTCTGGGAAAGCCCCTGTGCCATAAATGCCTCTTCCTTCCTCTCAGTACAACTATTTTTGTCTGTGTTTCACTCAGTGGCTCTGTGAGGTCTGTTGGTCTTCTCCCTAATTTTACTCAGGTAGAATTCACTCTGCTTTCCCCAGCTCTGTTTGATTGACACCATCCTTGGGAGGGAGGTGTGTGGGAAGCAAATCCAGGTGTTTGAGGCAGCAGGATGTAAAGCCCATCTATGTAAAGCCTAACCTGGCTCCTGGTGTAAATCACACAGGTAGAGCGTGACCTGACAAGGACCAAAATCTACTGATGACAACCACACTTCACTTTTTGCCCCATCAGGATTTCTACAAAGACTTTTCCCAAAGGAAAAATATAGAATAAATTGCAATGAAATATAAAATCATAGATAAACCTGGGTTGGAAGAAACCTCTGGAGATGTCGAGTGTCACTGCTGCTCAAAGCAGGGCTGACTTCCAAGTCAGGCTCAGAGATCTTTCCAACAAGGTACAGAAAATCCCCAAACTTACTTTTTAAATACGTAAGTTCCCTGTGGCACTGATAGGCACTCTTGGAATCTCTTTTCCTTAAATAATGTAGAATACATTGGAGTTCTTGGATCAGAAGAGATGTGCTAGCATGGTAAGAGACAACGTGGGTTTCATTCATTTCTGCTGGTTCTTTCTGCCTCTGTGAGGGGAATTTCAAGATTTATACCTTTTATGGAATACTGAAAGACTTGGAATTCTTGTGGAGCACCTGCACACATATCCAAACTTTAATTCAAGCCCTATAAGGATGATATGGTTTTGCAGCCCAGCTGAATTTTATCCTCACACCTATCAGAGATCCCCAGGCTGGTGTGCAGAAGCCACTGTTCTCAGGACATGAGTTGTATCTGTACATCTCCCCAGCACCCTGAATTTTTCCATGTGGGTGCAAAGAAAGGTCTGTGGGGTCTGTCTGCCATTTAGCCACTAATATTGGCAGCTGCAGGTATTTGGGGAATGTTATTCTGTCCATCCTTCTGTGTGTTACCCAGCTTTTTCAAAGATTTCCATGACACTGAATAAAGCCTTTGTTAAGTCTGACAAACGCCTTCTGTACCTGTTCTTGGAGTCAAAAGGAAATTGAACTGTTTTAGACATAAAATTTCAGTCTTTTACAGACTAGAACTTGTTTTGTTGTGGTTTTTTTCTGGGAAGAATCTCAAGATTCAGTCAAGTGCTCCCATCAGCTTATTTGGAAAGAGAGTGTCTGGCTTGCTTTCCACCTAAAAAAAGAACACAAGACAAAAATTACATACCCTGAAGCATTTCAACTGCAGGTGTCTTTAGCTTAATCTCTCTACCTCTGTTCTCATTAGAGGGTAAATTGCCTTAGCACTGACAATAATCTCTTCCTTTCCTTTTCATGCCTCAGGATGTAAAGCAGCATTTATTGACAAACAAGCAATACCCAGAAAACTCAATTTCTGAGCAAAAGGAAATTCTTTATTACCATTTCTCTGATAAATAAACATGAAATGATTCATCCCCTTCCTGCTGCCATAACTCACAAAAATGCTGCTATGCAAAGGGTGCTGACACAGCAGCTCAGTACAGGCTGGACTAGAAAAATAGGAGAGTAGATGGATGAAAAGATGGTTTAGAAATGCAAAGTGGTGAGCAACAGGCGTAAAAATCTTTTCCTTAAAGTGCTGGAAGGAAATTTCTCTAAGTGCTTGGGTAGCTTCAGCTCAGCTGAGATGAATAAGTGGTGGAATTTTAGAGGAGTGTCTTTACACTTTCATGAGATGTTTTCCTGGGTAATCCACAGGCTGAGTCCACCCACTCTGCCACCTTCTCTGCAGTGCCCATGGAAACACTGGGGCAAAGCTAGAAATGAATTTTGTGTGCCCAACAAGCCAGATTGTTTTTATTGACAATGGAGGATCCTCTGCTAAACTCACCCGACCCTTCAGGTGAGAGGTGCCAATCCTGACACAGGATGTGCAGCCTGGAAAAGGCTGAACCACCCTCATCTAAGGCAGTGTGAGCAAGGCTGTTATTTCTGTGTAAAAGAAGTTATGAGCTAAAGAAATCCAGTGCTGTGGAAAGGGATTTTGACTGATAGGCAGCAGGGCCAGAGAAAATAAGACAAGCAATCCTGGCTGAGCCACAGTAGGCCCGCCAGCATGTGTTTTAATTAGGTACTGCCTGAGTGAAGCATTATTCTGTAAAATTTCAGACTCTTTGAAACTGCTGAGGCTGATTTCTGCAATATTTAGAGGAGTGTTAACATGAGTGACTAACAGGTCCTCCAGCTCTCCTGCCTGGAAGAGCTCTCGTGTACAATAAGGCAGCACGCACAGCTTTGATTCACACTCTGGGAGCCAGATGTTCATCACAGGCAAGTGTTGCCAAAGGTGGCACTAATTAATTGCTGTGAACCAGACGGGCTTCAGAAATCAAACACTGGTGCCTCTCAGTGAGGATTTAAGGGTGTGGGGCCAGAGCATCATTCACTGTAAACTAACATTATCCTGTGGCAATGAGGAACAGCAAAGTGATGGCAAGTTGTAACATCTGCAGGGTGATTCCTTCCCTGGAATGGGATTCGTGTCACCTAATTTCAGTTATCCACAATTCCCATCTGAACTCACCGTTTTCAGCTTCTTTCACAGTCAAGGGAAGAAACAGACAGAAGTGGGATGTGAGTCCTCAGATGGGCCACAGACACCGAGTTTGGGGTGTTGTGGAGTGAAGCTGGGCTGCCCTGACTCTGTTGCTCAGATGTCCACTGACTGCAAAGGGGGAATGGAGAAACCAGACCATTTCTAGGCACTTTATAAGTAATGGCTTTTATTCAGCCCACTCCTACCTCTGATGATAATTTGTTGAGCCAGAAGATGTCTTAGGAACTGCCATCCCATTTCCTATGTCCTCGTTAAAAGTTTAGGGTCCCATCTTGTGAATGTCTCATGCAGAGACTGAAATGCAAACAGGAACCCCTGCTCAGTATTCAGTCTGTGTGCTTGCATTTATTTCTATTTATCAACGTAATTTCTAGACGCACTGTTTACCACACGGAGCTTTGTGCTGCTGCTGGCTCCAGTGACTCGCAACACTGAGATGGCTGAAGGGCAAGAAGGAAAAGGGAAAAAAATCATGATGTGCTAGTCACTTGCTTCGCCTTTCTACCAGAAGATAAATAAGTTATTTGTTTATTTGTCATCTTGGTGGCAAGATTTTTTTATCTACCAGAAGATAAATAAGTTATTTGTTTATTTATCATCTTGGCGGTAAGATTTTTGCAAGCAGTTTATACACCAATGGAAATACAGCAAAACCAAATCCTATGGTCACATCCAGGATATGTATTATTTCTGTGTGTCCAGTCTGAGAGGCCTAACTCACAGGGATACCTAATTATAATTTATTTAGAACATATAGCACTGGCACAGGTTGCCCAGAGAGGCTGCTCCATCCCTGGAAGTCCAAGGCCAGGTTGGACGAGGCCTGGAGCAACCTGGGATAGTGGAAGGTGTCCCTGCTCATGGCAGGGGGTGGAATGAGATGATCGTTAAGGTTCCTTCAAACTCAAACCATTCTGGGATTCTGTGATATTTAGTTTTAAGTCTGAAGTAACACACAAATGCATTTTCTTCCATGCTTTGAGTCATTTCAGGCACTCAGAATGGAAAAAAACTGCAGCAAGCACAATCCAAAATAGAAGGCAGCTATTCCTGGGGAAAGAGTGGTGCTTTTCTTCAGGGATGACACAGCACCATTAGGCTGGTGATGAAGAGAGATAAATTATGTTGACAGCTGAATTCTAGGCAAGTGGATGTAGGAAATCCCCATTTCACGCATTCTTCCACTCGCTAAACCTGGTTCTCCCGTGTGCACCTCCAGTGTGGATTCACTGAAACCCACATGGCCACAGAGTGTAAAATCAGAGTATTATTGCTGTGAATGATGCCTTAGGTTTTAGCTTTTATATTTTTCAAATCCT
Organism: Pachycephala philippinensis; assembly: GCA_013397055.1. Taxonomy (NCBI): domain Eukaryota; kingdom Metazoa; phylum Chordata; class Aves; order Passeriformes; genus Pachycephala; species Pachycephala philippinensis. The sequence continues at coordinate 117,750 of VWZT01003577.1, read as the reverse complement.
GTATTCCCAGTGTGTAACTCTGCAGTGTCCTGCAGCCTGTGAGCTGCTGCTCTCTCATGCTGAGACAGACAGAACAAAGCCTCTCCAGGCTGCTCTCCAAGGACACCCAGCCCGGCCTAGGCCCAAAATGTGTAACCCAGCATCTTGAGAAGGGGGGCAAGCTGAGGGGAAATTCCATCATTAGCTAAAGTTGAATTGGTGAAATTGGGTTGAGATGCAAATGGACCAAAGCTATAAAAGTGTGAAGAACTCGTGACTCGGGGTCCCTCTTGGGTGCAGCCTTTGGCCTGCCCAGGGTGTGCCTCTGAAGGCCTTTCAAATAAATATCCACCTTTATTCCCTTACTCCTGTCCAGTCTCTGTTTCTAGGTTGGGCTCTTTAGGCATCATGACTGACAAATGAGTATTTGTAAAACTGCTTCTGATTTATTCACCTGCCAACTGCTGAGTCAAATTTCCAATCCTCTCCACTAACACTGACAGTATCAGTTCTTATTCATAAGAATGACAAGAAATATCGTGAACCTTTTTGTTTGTTTGCTGTGCTGTGAGCTCCCAGAGAGCCTGCAAACAGTTCTTGGGGAAAAAAAGAGACAAAGAAGTGATTTTCAAACCTTTCACTAGAAAAGGTAAGTGAGCAGCATTGCCAGATGATGGCAAGAAATAAAACAAACATTGCACTTGCAAAAAAAAGTTTTTCCAAGGAAATTCCTGAGATGCTGAGTGATAACCCCACACAAGGAAATCCTAAAGCAACTTGGCACATCTGGGGCCCGAAATTGCTGACAGCTCAGCTGCTAAAATAATTGAGACTTCAAGGAATTCAGAGCAGCCTGTCAAGGGAAGGATCCTCCCAAAACTTTGTCTGGTGACGCTGCACTTCAGCAGGGAAGTTTGTAATGCAATGATGAAGCTTGTCAGAAACGAGAGTGAGCCCCAAGAGACATCCCTATTTGGCAGAAAAGTACTTCTTTGGTTTCACTGTGTTCACCAGATCTCCACTGATTATGATATGAGCTCAGCATTAAAATATTGAGACACCTCCAGTTATTTATCTCAGCCCACAAGAGAAATCCCGGCCATAGGAACATTTAAACTGCAGGATTTGATTGGGTGTCTGAGCCTCAAGACAGAATGAAAGCTACTCAGGCTTGTAAGGGGACATGGCAAGGTGAAGATGAATAATTTATTTGAGCCCAAAAATCCAGACATAATAATTGAATCAGAAAAATCCAGAGAGGAAGGGAAATGGGAGAGGAGAGGAACCAGTTATGTGAGTTTCTTAGCAAAGCAGTAAATCTCCCCATTTTGCTTTATGTTCCCAAAAGTATTGGAATAAAATTTCTTTTTCCTGAGGCCTTAACAGTAATGTATAAATGATTTCAAGCTAAAAAGACTGGGGGTTTAGCCCTTAAATTGTGTTATTTATTTTATCTTTAAGACTGCTGGTATAAAAAAATCACCCCTTGGAGAGTGAGCATTGTATGAAGACATTGCCTGTCAGGTGGGAAAACAAACATTAAATTTAGGAAAGAATCCCAAAAACTACATCCTGAAGAAAGAATTTCAGCAGAAAATGAGTCAGATTTTAGTGTAATCACAGTGGATTAAAGCTGGATGCAGGAACTGTCTCAGTCTTCATTTGATTGTCTAGTGCCAGACCTCTTTCAGTGTGGTGAAATACAGGTGAACACTGCAATCTAAATGCAAAATGCAGAAGACATTTCTGGTAAAAGAGTGAAGGAAGGAGGCTGAATCACACATTGCTCTCTGCTATCTGGAAATCCAAGATTTATTTCCACAGAAATAACTTGAAAGTTATAGGGAAATAATCAAGTTGTACCAAGAATCCACAAAAATGTCAGCTCTCCTTAGAGGTGTGGCTCTGCTAACTCAGTATGGCTTGAACTTCTGAACCCAGATTAGGTGAGTCCTCTCATGACACATTTTCCTCTTCCCCCATTTTTAAGATGAAACATCTCTTGATAATACATTTAAACATATTTTTTAAATTTATCTCTGAAACTGCTTTTCCAGGGAGCTCTGAACAGTGTCCAGGTTGCCAGTTTTCCTTCCCAGCCTGGAGCAAAGCACCTGAAAGCCCCAAGTACCCAGATCAGCATCCCCAGATGTGGCAGCTTTGCTGTCCCACAGCTGGCTGGGGAAAGGGGAACATCTGGCAGGGCCTGCAGCCACCAGAACAATTCTCCCAGCCCACATGGGCTCGGTGCTCACTGAGGTTTGTGGTGCCCTTGGGAAGTGAAGAATCCCAATTGCATCTCCCTGGAAATAGGATGTGCCAAGCACTAAGCACCAGGAGAAGCCCTGTGTTATTCCATGAGAATACAGTGGCCACATGAGTTCCACAGTAAAGAAAGCCAGAAAATCTATTTTATGCCGAAGGGGTGATGCTTTCAACTAATTTTCCTTCTTTCTGCCCACTCCCAAGATTCATACTACACCCCAGAGACTTCACTATTAGGAACCATTTCAGACAATGGAACTTTCTTTAAATATCACTATTTATTCCTCCATCCTACTTACATCCCTCCTTCCAGTGCAATTGACCTACTGAAGAGGAAGAAGCTCTGTGCTTTTCCTTGTCAGAGTAATCTCTGTTTTCCTGAGCCGTGCTCGTTACCGACTCTGACCCACCATTATTTCAGGAAACCATCACATTCATAATTAATAACCCTCCAGCCAACTTTCCTCCCTTGCAGAAATTATTCTGGTTTCAAATGTCATCGTGGCATTCACTCCTTCTGCAAGAAGCAGGAGGAACTCCTCCCATTCCTTCTCCCAGCCTTTTCCAGGTGTGGCACACCCAGATCAATTCCCCTGCCACTCTGAAACAGCTGAAACCAATGCAGTCAAGAGGGAACAGGGCAGCACAACACCTCCAGAGAATTGTAGCTGTTCTGAGCTGTCACATCTCTGAAAGGGGTCTAACTTTATTCGTTTAGGGGATGAATAAAACATCTGATACATAATTAAAACTGGATTTACTCAGATCCTGCACAAGAGGCCTAAAACCTATCCAAGGTTCCAAATAGGGACCCAATTTGTCCCCAGATGGGGACCCATAGGAGAGGGCTCTGGAACTCACCTGGAGGGATGCATTTGGTATTTTCTGATGTCTCCCTTTAACTGAGAGACATCCCATCCCTCTGTGAGGTCCTCCAATGTTTGAGAGAGACAAAGCTGGCACCTGATTCAGCCCGATTTCACCCTTTGGTTACTGATGTCTTGTGTGATGCTTGTGGTTATTATTAGAACTGTTTTTCAAGTTATTTCATTGTATTGCAGAAATTCCTCAGGGTTCTGGACACAGCGAGGACCTTGCTGTGTTAGATGTGACACCAAGAGCTGGCCATGCCCTTCCTCCAGTGAGGATTCTTTCTTTACAGCTTCACCACTGAGAGCAGTGGGAATACTTAGACTTGGAAGTTCTTTCAGGAGCTTTAAAGAGGAATAAAAATCACCAGCAAACAAGCAAAAGGGGGTTTTCCTTGTATGGGCATGCAAGCCATGTCTGAAAGTTATTTGGGCAAGAACTGAGCAACTGGATCCTTGCCATGATCCCACATGGAGACTCACTCCATCCAGCTGATCAGGATTGTCTTCTCCTGCATTCCTGAGTCTCTGAGGATTGATCTCAGGGGTCTTGGTGTGTTTCCTGAAGAAATAAGGGTTACATTTCCCATGCCACGTCCACACGTGGGTGTGTGGGTATCTGCGCCTGTACCTCTCTGTTTCCACGTTAACCTTGACCAACATCACCCATAAATCCAGCCAGGAGGATGAAGGATCCTACAAGTTTTATCAAAGGACAGGACTGGGAGAAGAGTCCCCTGACTGAAGGAAAAGCTGCAACACGAGCTCTGTCCTAAAAGAACTCCAGAGGATCCAAAGGGGAGTGACCTTATAAGCAACCCAGACAACAAAAATTTTTGGTTGGACTTTGCAACCCAGCTGCAAGGGGAAAAGCCCCGGGCACGGGACTGCGGGAATGATTTGTTTAATCCTTAGATAGTCACAATTTGGGGTTGTTTTGCTCTGTTTCAATACAACTTTTAAGATTACGAGGCTCTGGACAGTGCAATAAACACAGATAAATCATAACAGAAAGTCATGGAAAACCTTCCTGCTTCCAGGGCACTTGATGTCTGTGCAGATGCAGCTCCAGGCCTCCTTTACCAATTCCCATGAGTTCATGGAATCCTGTTGCGTGTGAGTTTCCAGTCCCGGAGGTGGATGCTTAAATGCAATAAAAATTTGGGCCAGATTTATTCCTCCCTTTTGCATTTTCATGAACGAACTCATATTAATTGGAAGCATGCAACTTTGGGATATGGCTTTGTTTTCTTTTAATAATGAAAAGAAACAAATGCTGGTGTGCAACAGGCTGAAAAGGGAAAACTAGGCAAGCTTAAATATTTAAATGTATTCAAACTGTTGAATAACCAGAGGAAAAGGGAAAATAATGCTTTGTGAAAACTTTTGCCAGTCTCTTAGGAGGATTCCAAGTTTTCTAGTGTATATAAGTGCCCACCTCCTTGCTGTGATGTTCGTGATGTACCAAATGGAACTCCTGAAGGAAATTAGGAATGTAGTCCCTGTAGGTGTTTTACAGAGGGTCAGAAGCTGTTTTATGCCTTTCTGAGCAAACAACAAAAAGCAAAATAATTCAGCAAGGCCTCAAAGGAAGATATCCAGGTATTTCTGCACCTTGCTAAACCGTTATAAACCCTGAGAATTTGTTGGAACTCTTTCTTCTGTGCCACCGTGACCTTTATGGCAATTGATTTTGATTTTAAAAAAATCCCAAAAAAACAAGGAGGGTGGTGGAAAGACACTGTCTTGGGGAAGAAAAGGCCCCATCTCCCTGAAGGAAACAGCTGGCCACAGGTGACTGTCACACAGACAGTGCATGGCGCTGCTCCCTGCAGAAATCCAGCTGGGATGGGAAGGAGCTGGTGCTGCCTGCTCCTGCCCCAGAACGGTGACAGAGGGCTGTGTGCCTCAGGGCACAGCTGGGCTTTTGGGGACAGCCCCAGCTGCAGCTGGAGGAAGGTCCTGACTGTGATTCACACACAGCTGGCTCTCCTCTGGGCAGATGGGATGGAGCAGAGGAGAAAATAATCTCGTCAGGCTCATTGCTGGCACTGGAAAAAACAGGGTTTGGCCTGATGCCCACATCAAACAATACCACAGACACATCCATCGTCTGGAGAGGCCCAACTGGATGTGGAGGGCAGGGAGTGATAACTCTGCTAGACCCAGGAACTGGGCCCCAACAGGGTCAGGCATCCAAATCTATAAGATTCCCATTCCCTGAGCATCAAGATCCACCCCAGAGCAAACCAAGGGCCAGAGGCCCCTTGGGAAAGTGGACAGGAAGATAAGGGGTGACCTTGTTTTGCCTTTGCTTGCACAGGGTCTAGCTTGGCCAGTATCTGTGGATAAGAGCAGGACAAATGTCTTTTGTTTTCAGACACCAAGTACACAAGGAGCAGCCAAAAAGGCAGTTTTTAGGTTGACTGGCTAGAAGTGCGTACGTGCACTGGGGAATCCTAAAAGGCTTGGTGCTGGGGAAAAAAGGGCTTCCCATGGCAGCTGAGCAGCAGCAAAGGAGATGCCCTGCAGCCTTGGAGACTTCAGGAAAGGTGTGCTGATGAATTTGGTGACCAATAAGCCAGAACCTTTTTGCCCTGGGGTACAGAAGAAGATGGGAGATTTGCTTCTCATTATTTCGGAGGCGGAGATCCTCATCGCACCGGCTGATGTTGCATCGTGGGCTTGGGGGGTGTCCCCTCACTCCTGGAGGATGGGCAGGTGGGTCAGAGTGCACAGTGTCAGGGAGGATTCTCCCTTTTCTTCTCAGGCTTGTAGGGGACCACAGAGTCACAGAAAGACTCGGGTTGGAAGGGACCTTAAAGATCATCCTGTTTCAACCTCCCTGCCATGGGCAGGGACACCTTCCACTATCCCAGGGTGCTCCAAGCCCTGTCCAACCTGGCCTTGGACACTTCCAGGGATGGGGCAGCCACAGCTGCTCTGGGCACCCTGTGCCAGGGCCTCACCACCCTCACAGGGAAGAATTTCTTCCTGGTATCTAATTTAAACTTTTAGCTTAAGAAGTGTCCTATCACTATGTGCTCAAGCAAAGAGTTGCTCTCCCTCTTTTTATAAAACACCTCTGATGCACTGTGTGCACAATGCAGTTTGTACCTGGGCAGTGGCAGAAGCCTGTTGCTCCTCAAAGTTTAAGGGCAATGGAGTTAACATTTTACCTAATGCCTGGCAGGATGGGGTGGTGGTGAAGGGATTATTAATGGAGGTGGGGGGCTGTGGGGGATGTGTGTGCATCGCACCTAATTTTGGACAATGATCCCCACTGCACCCAGAGCCTGGGCAGAGAGAATCTTCTCGTTCCTGGAAACTTTGGAGGCAGTGGAATTTCCAGTACATGGGAGCGTGGAGGAGGATCCCCGTTATTTCTGGAAGCTGGTGTGGAAGGCGTCCCCACTGCTTGGGCAAGAGGGATCTCCATCACTCTCAGCGCTCGGGGAGGGGGATCCCCACCGCTCCTGGACGAGCGCGGGCGGTGCGGTCCCGCTTCCACCCAGCGCCCGATGGAGGGGGGAACCCCTCCTGCGCTCGGAGCAGGGGGAGAGCACGGTCCCCCTCGCTGCTGGAGGCTGTGAGGGTCCCGCTCCCCCGGCGGCCCCCCGCCGCCTCCATCCCCGAGGCATCCTGGGCGGAGGGCGGGCTCGGCTCCCCCTTCTCCCTCCCTCCCTGCCGGGGGTTTGCCCTGGGACGCGCCGGCGGCGCCGGGCTCGGCTGCGGGACGGCGGGCAGAGGTCACGGGCGGCAGGCGGGGGGCGATGCCGGCGCCGGGGCAGCGCCGAGGGTCCGGCTGAGCCCCGGGCACCCCCCGAG
>VWZT01003577.1:0-110757 GCA_013397055.1 Pachycephala philippinensis | reverse complement strand
GCCGCGGGGAGCACGGCGGGGCTGCCCCGGGCGCTCGGGGCTCCGTGCGGGACCGTGCCCCGCGCCCTCGCAGGTGCGTGCCCAGGCTCTGGGACACGCCGGGCGGGCGGCACCGCTCCCGGCCAGGTGCTGCTCGGGGATCCGGCCCCGTGGCCCTTTCCTGCTCCATCACACGTGCTCTCAGAGACACGCTCTGCCCGCTCGCCCCTGGGTCCCCTTAAACCCCTGGGCTTAACCACAGCCCTTCACCGTGTCCCCTGCCCTGTGACACAGGCAGCTTTCCGTGCCAGAAGAGGTCCCAGCACAGGGACCGCACTGGGGTGGCAGCTCCTTGCCGCAGCGGGAAGGGGTTTTCCCTCCATCTCCCCGCTCCCTGCCGGTGCCCGATGTCGCCGGCTCTGTCCCGGTGCCTCTCCTCGCACCATGTGCTCCGGCAGGGATCAGCAGTCAGGGCTGGCGAAGGGCAGGGCTCAGCCCACGCATCCAGCCAAGCACCTGCTCCGAGTTTCTGCGGAGTGAAGCGTGCGGAAGCTTTTCCGCGTGGTCCTCCTCCATCACGAGCATCCCCCCGGGAGATGCAGGGATGAGGTGGAGATCGGGTTGGCCTCTTTCGGACTGGACTTCAAAGAGCTTTCCCAGTGCTTTTTGGTGGCTTTTTTTTTTTTTGAGTGGTGGTTTCAAGTGTGGTTAAGTCAGACTTGAAAAGAAAACGTGAGAGGTTAAGCAGGAGTTGCACTGATCCTGTGCAGAATTTGTAAAGGCTTTTCCCACAGCTTTAAAAAAGTGGCAGTGACCCTTCTGAAATGCAGTGTAATTGGTCTATCTTTAACATTTCCTTAGATAAAGAAAGAAATTCTGTTCTATTTCCTTAAACTCTGTCTATTTTGGTTTGGTTTGGGTTTTATTTGTTTGTGGAGGTTTGTTTGTTTATTTGAGGGGTTTATTTGCTTTTTTGTGTAATTTAGAAAGAAAGGTAGAGAAAAGCCAGGTCAACAACAGGCTTCAGAGAGAAGCTACAATTTAATTTTAAATACTTTTTTGCAGTAGCTTTTTTAGAAGTGAGAGAATACTTTCTCACCTCTGCCAATGTCTTTTTTTAATCCTCAAAAAAAGGGAGAGATCAGTGCACATGGGATCACAGTGGCATGGGTCTACACACTTGCTGTTTTCAACCCTAAGCCACTTCTTCCTAATCTTTGTTTCTTAGTGCCTTTTCTCTTCCAGGCTGTGTTTTCTCTTATTGATTTATTTTGGTCCATAAAAATATCTCAGTTTGTCTTTAGAGTGCAGGACTTGCCTGTGAGGTTATCAAAAATAACTCAGGTACCAAGTATTTAGTCAGACTAATTCTTTCTTAATAAATCAAAAATCGTCATGTGCTTCCTCTGTGCATATAATCTATGAATTTTCCAGGTTTCCAGTTCTGCTGCAGCTTTGCATTTGAATTATTTCTGCTAATTTTGATAGTTCCGTCGCTGCTTTAAAAACAAAACTGCCTCAAAAGAAAGAGGAAAAAAGGTAGATTAAGGATCAAAATGTGAAGTTTCCATAAAGTGTGTTTAATCCCAGAAATGTGAACTCTTGAGTGTGTTCTACGTGTTTTTCTAGAGCTTGTTTGGGTGGGACGTGCTGGTGTCTGATCAGGGGCTCGTGTGCACCTGTGTGGGAAATAACATTTTGATTCTTCAGCCTCAGAACAGCTCTGGTTGCTCACGCTGTAGCAGAAGCTTTTGCTGCTCCTTTGGGGAGTATTTTAATCCCTGAATGTTGTCAGTAAATCTGGATCTCTGCTTTACAGCTGGAGGAAACTTTGCACCAAGAAGCTTAAGAGCAGTGTTTCAAAACCTTGGCTCCAAGCCAAAGCTCTTAAGTTCTTGTTTAACTTGAAAACACTCGAAAGTGGACTCAAAGTCAGTGACTTTATTCACATTTGTGGGTTTGAGGAAAGGAATAGCTGCTTGTGGGAGCAGGCCCTTACCCAATTAAGGGAGTTTAAGTTTTCACAGCAGCCGAGCAATTGTGTTTCATGGGAGCTGCAGGTTTTGCAACGCCCACAGGATGAGGCAATTTTCTGGTACAGAATTAGATCTGCCACATGAAAATGCTGGTGCAAATGACCTGACAGATTTCACAGGGCTGGTCAGCAGAAGGGTGAAGACTTGCACAGATTTATGTTCTCTTAAAGGGGTTCTGGATGGATACACTTGAAAACACATCTCACTGAATGTGGGAAACAACAAACCATAAAACGCAGGCAAATGAGTCATGACATTTTTATATAAAGTCCTTGCTAACTTCACGTAATTTGGAGAGGGGGGGTTATTCATCAAACCCAAAAGCAAAGCTTGCCATCATTTATTTGTTCTCCTGGAGCTGTTAAAAGAGCCGGGGCAGTGTGAGTGTATCAGGCAGTGATGACAAGTTAAATAGTATTCCTGGTCTGAGGCTGCCAAAATTCAGCCCTATTGTGAATTAATGCAGCATAAACATCTCATCAGGAGAAGCCTTTCCTGGGGCAGTACTTTGTCAGGGTTTAGTGTGTAACCATCCCATGGCAGTTACTGGATGTTGGAGGGAGGTGGCTGTGTGCTGGTGTTGGCTGGATGTAGTTTTGCCATAAAACATTGCAGTGATGATGTTCATCCCTGCCCTCAGCCAGCAAGAAAGCAGCTTTAGCTTTTGTGCATATAAGGCATCTGCTTACATATCATTATCCTGTCAAGAGCAGAGGAAAAGTCATGATTAAGTCCTCTAAACTCTCTGACCCTCGTATTCCGATGCAGAGCGTGGATGTGGAGGAAGAGAGAGCAGGGATCTCTTTGCAGGCTGTGCATTGTCAGGTGCAGAATTCTAATTTCAGCCTAACTCCACTGGTACATCAATATCTGCAGGAAAGCTCTCCAGCCTTCGGAAGAAATGCCAGAGAGTGACTTGTGCTCATGTGATTGAGCTCCTTCAGCTTCTAAAACAGGGAGATGCTGTGCAGGCTGTGCACGGAGATGGTTCGTGGTGCTCCCCACCTCCCAGATCATTCCCAGGAACTGTCTGAGACACCACCAGATTGCTTGGAGCACAAATGTGGCCAGGGGCCATCCTAAAAATTTAACAGTATAAATGATTAGAGACTTAAACCAGGCCTTTGCACTGCTTGATTTATTGGCTTAGATGGAGAGAGCTGTGCTGCCATCGCTCAGGGCTCTCCATGAGCGCCCCAGAGAGGGATTTTCCTCTAAGGCCAACTCTTCATTGCTTTGAATTTGGTGATCAGCTCTCTTTGTGTCAGGGATCACTGTGGGTTCCTGCTGCTGATGTGCTGCTCTGAGAGGTTCGCCACGAAAAAACGGGGTAGTGGATGATAGGGACTTTTTAAGGAAGCGTTTTTATATTTTCTTTTTATTTTCATTTTGCCCCATATATTAGTAAACCAAATATTTAAAAAATATTGTATTAGAACAAACATTTGCACATTTCTAGGTTCTTTTAATAGTTCTGCAGATCTTATTTTTTGGGGAGAGGGGGAGGTGAGGAAATGTGGGTGGTAACAACAGGCTGCACATGCTGCTGAATCTGTTCCTTTTTAGTTTATATCACTTTCAGGTTTTGCAGCACTGCAAGCCCAAGAAGGAGATTTAGGGGGAAAGCTGATTTACTCTAGATTAAAAATTTATCCAGCAGATGACTTTTCTGCAGGAATTTTCCACACCATGTCTATAAATTGAAAAAGATCATGTCCATATCCTTCTTTCTTTTAATTTAGAGCACTTTTAATCCCAAATGTAGCCTGCTCTTCCTTAAAGTGCAAACATTAATTGTTGGATGTAAAGCTGGAGCTGTCCAGCGAGCCACTGGCACCTCCCTGCCTCCTGTGAATACGCAGTGACCTGTGTTAAAGCATTGCAAAAACATTGTCTTTGCCTCCTTACCTTTCTGTTAATGACAACTAAGTACTTTGTGATGGTTTGCTTTATTAAACTGTTTCTTTATACAGAATTGCTTTCTTTTACTGGTAATAAATGTTTTGATCTCAACAGCTTTGAAAATAGCTGTATTTAAACTGGCAAGTGTTGGGTAAAGTGTTTAGTTTTCTTCTCTGAGGAGTTGGATAAATTTGGCTGTGGTCCTTGTTACAAGAGAAGACAAATAGAAAGTAGATCAGTCAGCTGACAGAACTTTCCTTCAGGTGACTGTCTGCTTGGATCTCATCAGTCACATCCAAATACATGAAAATTTCATTTCCAGTGTGTGGTGCCAGCGTGGGGATATTTGTCAGATGCTCCCTGCAATGCTCTTTGACACAGAGCACGTGCTGAGGGAAGCACTGCTCAGTTCTCTGGCCCTGGAATCATCTGGATTTGCTCTCACAAGCAGATGTTCTGCTGGATCTTCTCAAAGGCCGGTCCACTTGGAAAGGGCTGTGGAAGGGAGAGAGAAAACCACTTCACAGAGATGGATTTCAACATCCTGTCCTGAGTTCTGGCTCACAAGTCCCTCACTGCTGTGCAGGAGAGCCCACATTGAGAATCAGGTGCTGGGAGTGTGCTGCTCCTTCCCCAGGTTGGCGGCTCTGTTGTGGAGCTCAGTGGGTGGAGAACCTGGAATCTGCCTTTCCAAACATCCCTTAAGCCTCATGTGCTTGCACAGAGACTCAGCATGTTTTCACTAAATAAGAAGGAAAATCCCTTTGATAATTCAAGAGCTGAAAAGCGCTTCTTCCACGGAGCTGTAAGAAAATGAAAGTAATTAAATGAAGCCAATTAAAGCTCTATAAACTTCTGCATAATGCTGGCTCAGTAACTGTCCACTCCGGGTTGTGTATGCCGGGAAAGTAAATAGTGAGTAATGCAGCTGGAGATTAAAATACATTAGCTGTCCTCACTGCAATGCTAAACCCTTGCCCTGGTCATGGCAGCTGCAGTGCCAGAGGACTGGAGAGGAGCCACCTAACCTCCGAGGGCTCTGGGATCATCCCTGCTGCTGCTCCCCAGCTCCCTGGGATGTGGGACTTGCTCGGTGCTGTTATTTCTGCCCTGCCATCGTTTGGGAAGTGCTGTCCTCTGGCTGGGGTGGCTTTTCCAGCGCAGAGGAAGGAGGAAAGGAGGCAAAAGGGAAGGAAAGGAAGTGTGCTGATGGGCCTGAACAGGTTTCCTGCGGGGCTGCCAGCCAGGCTCTGCTCGCTGAGGTATCGATTCCCTTTGAGTGGCAGGAGCAGATCCCAGGGCCCGGGCATGGCTTGGGTTTCAGGGGGCTGATGGCAGCAGAGGCTCCTGAGCCATGCCAGGGCTGTGCTGGGCAGTGTGGCCATCACAGCTCTTTCCTTGCTGCTTCCTCTCTCCAGTGCAGGGGGCTGCTGAGAGCAGTGCAGTCCTCCCACTCACTGCTTGTTCTCTGAGCAACCATCCCTGCCAGGGACCAGGCTGCTCCTGCTGCCACCATCTGACTCTGTCAAAGCAGAGAGGAAGCCCAGGGTGTCCCTCTGGCTGCTGAGAATGATGTCTCAGAGCCCAGGAAAGCATTTTGACCAGGTGTGCTTCCAGTCAGATGCACTGAGGATCTTTCCTCATCCTGCCTCAAAACCCACCTGCTGGGAGATCAGCTGTTTAGTCTAGCTTGAACTTGAGACACCTTCCAAGGTGTAAGAATCCCCTGCTTTATCAAAATAAGTGTCTTCATGAAGATTTAGAAGTTTCGTCAGGCTTGCAGTATTTCTTTCCTTCAGACAGAAAAAAAAAATAATAAAAGAAAATTCTATCTTTAAATACAGAAATAATTAAAAAATACCTTTTCATAGTATTTGGTATAATATTTTAATTATGATTATGTGAGTAGAGTCACAAATCTTAGAAATATGAATGAAAGACACCTCAAAGCCTCTGGAATGCTAACTATTGTTCAAGATACAGTCTGTAAGCTGTTCATTGCATTGCCCATTGAAAGGTTTGGGGAGTAGTTGTTATCTGTGATTCTTTTTGCCATAGGGGCTACAGAATCAAGGAATGAAAAAATAATCTGTGCTGGAAGGCATTGCCAGAAGTCTCTTGTCCAGTCACCTTCTCAAAGCAGGGTTAATTCCAAAACCAAACCATTCTCCTCCAGTTAGGCTGTGAAAATCTGCAAAGATGGAGCTCTCACAACATCTCTGAAATGTCTCTTTACAACATCTCTTTTCCAATGCTCGGCCGTTGTCATGGTGCATAATTTTTTCTTTATGTTGTGTGAGATTTTCCCTCGCTCCAGCTTGTGAATGATGCCTGTCTCGTTGCTCTTCTGTCAGCTCCTGAGAGGAATCTGACTCCTCGGAGAAGAGTCTGTGATTCCCCTTCAGGTGGTGAAAGATAATTCCAGACCTGGAGTTAAATTTCGCTGTGATGCTTGGTTTTCAAACCTAAAGGTGGGCTCCAGCCCAAGAATTAGCAGTTTAAGGAAAGATGGAGAGAAAGTTCACTGCTGATATCCAGTGCCACCTCGCTGGCTCGTTTTTAAATCACTGCCGGGAAATCTTGGGTCAGAGGAACATTTTGTGGAGGATACAGAGGTACCACCGTTGGCATTCCATGGAAAGCTGAGCAGATATGAGCTGATAAAGTCTTGATCCAGATAGGTTTTTACCTTTTTCAGGTGGCAGAGACCTGAAAAACAAAGATTAGGAGCTCAGATTTGTTGAGCTGGAGCTGGGAGAGCCTGTGAAGGGCAGCCTTGGAAGTGTAGTGGCAGTGGTGACAGTGGGTGGGTGAATGTTCCTTGCAGAGGCTCTGCATGTAGATAAGAGTTAAATGAGGTATTGGCATTCACTTGGGTAAAAATGACTTTTAAACTTGAGCTAGCCTGGATTCCCTGAGTGTTTTGTCTGTAGTGCATGAGTTCCCTCACCCTGAAGCACGTTTAAAGCACAAATGATGGATTGTTCCTTGACAGTGCTTCCCTCTTCCAGTGAGCATTGGGGAGCCTGAAGCAAAGCCTGCTGGAACAGGGGGGTGAGGTGAATCCCGTTTGAGCTGCTGAGAGGATTCATGGCAATGGGAATTGGGTGGGAAAAAATTACTCCCAGGTTTGGTGTGCAGACCTAAGGAGAAGGCAGACAGGGAGGCAGGAGTGCTGTGAGGAGCTTGTTCCCCTTCCAGACTCTTCATATGATACCCACAGGTGTGGGGAATGAACAGCAAAACCCTTCAAGGATGTGAAATTGCAAAGTCTTTCCATTTAACAGTTTTATTTTGGGAGAGCTGTGATTCAAATGCCGTTATGCTCGTTTATAACACCTCAGGTTGCTTTGGAAGGGCTTGGAGACCTCGTGGGACAAGTGCAGCTCATGAGTGGCCTTGACCAGGTTTGGTTTGTATCTCGTGACTCAGAAAATCCCTCGGCACCCGCGTGGCTTTCCGTGGATGAAGAACCTCCCCTCTGAAAGCTCCTTCAGCAGAGCATGTAGGCAGTGCTTACTGAAGGCAGATCTCCAAGTTTCAAAGACAACACTGAAGTTCAGTGGTGGGCTCACGGTAGCAGATGCTCGAGGGTTTTTTAATTTATTTTTGCGTAAAGATTGATTTAATTTCATGCCGTAGAACTGAGCATGTGTTTAGTTGCTTTATTGAACTGGGGTCCTAATTCCCATTCCATGCAGACTTTTAGTCTCTTTTTCCAGACTTCCTGGAAGAGCTGCAGAATACATCTGGCCTCTAAGATCATGGAGCAGTGGCTCCTGGAGCATTTGGTGTTCTCTAGCAAGTAGCAATGTTTTATGTGGCTGCTTGGACTAACTGGGAGGGAGTTTAAAGAGCTGAAGGATGACTTGAAAAGGAGCCTGTTTTTCTTGAGCTGTGCTCAGAGTCTTTCCCTCTACTGTAACCTTAGCTGGCTCAGGTTTCAGGTTGCAGGCTCCTGTGAAAACTTGTATTTAGACTTTCTATCCCAAATGGGAATTATTTTTCTGGTGAGGCAGAGCCAAACAATTGTACACTGCCAAATGCTTGCTGCTGCACGAGTGATTTTAAGTTACTGGGTTGAGAAAGGCCAAAAACATCTTGATGCAGAGGGCTGACCTTTGTGGGTCTCCAAAAAGCAAAGTATTTCCAACACACTGGCCCTCTTAGTACTGTTCTTTAATAAGCATCTCTTTCACGTGCATCTTGTGGATGAGGTAGCCTCATGGCAGTGGATATAAATCCATCCTGGCCACTGTACAGATGATTTCCCCTCCTCTCCTGTGCTAATCTCTGTTTTTCTTCTGAAGTAGCAGCTTTCACTCTCCTGATCGTGCATATTCCTTCAGGTGATGAGTAGTCAGCAAATATTCCAGCTCTCTTCATTCTCTCCCATGTGTTGCCATCTCTTAGAAGGAAAGAGCTGCTCAGATGAATGCTGGCATTTGTTACAAGAGCGTTCCAAGGAATATCTGGTGGTTTTTCTCCCAGAGCATCTGTTTCCCCACACCAGTGATGTAGAAGTTGCCAGATGCCCA
Organism: Pachycephala philippinensis; assembly: GCA_013397055.1. Taxonomy (NCBI): domain Eukaryota; kingdom Metazoa; phylum Chordata; class Aves; order Passeriformes; genus Pachycephala; species Pachycephala philippinensis. The sequence goes on along the minus strand of VWZT01003577.1, from coordinate 102,302 downwards.
CCTGCCCTGGAAACTCCCCAGCTGTGTTCAGAGTATGGATTTTGTCAAGGAAGTGTGGGATTCACTTTGATTTTGCTGCGTTGAGCTCTTTCACTAATTACATTTTCATTGTGGAGTTGGAAGCATGTGTTTCCCTAAAATGAGCTTCTGTGGACACAAACTAGGAATTTTTGCGTTTCATTGGGTCACTGTTCTGAGCATGTCCATCCCAGAAGCTGGGGTGAGAACTCCATCTCATCTCATTGTGGAGATGGAGTGAATTTATTTGCACTGCCTAATTGAAAAGCTAAAAATTAAATGCAGGTTTCCCTTTTCTCTCGCTCTCACTCTTTTTTTTTCTTCTTTTTTTTTCCCCTGAATTCTGGGGCAGAACTACTAAGCAGCAGCTTTTCTGTGTGCTGAAGACAGTTTTGCTGCAATTTTGATGTCGAAACGAGGTAGCATTTGCAGCCTCAGATATTTTAAAGAAACCCATGGGAAAAGGTGAAGCAGGAGTCTTAAGAACAGTGGAGCTTCCCAGAGATGAAGGGTAGGAAGAAGCATCCTCCTGACGTGATCCGTGCCACTGCCAGGGGTGGTTTCTCAGGAGTGGAAAATGCTTTGGCTTTACAGAGAGCACGGTGGATAGTTCAGGCTGAGTCTTCATTCTTGTGTGGCAAAGAAGACATGAGATGGATCCTTCTCTTGTCAGCTGTGGACTGAGCACATTTTGTGGTTGGTAACTCCCAAATTTTTCCATGTTGGAAGGTCACTTTATCTTGTTTAGTAAAAGAAAGAGCGCAGATGATTTTATAAGATGGTGATGTGCTCGTGTCTTCTTTAGCCGTCATCTCTAGGAATGGTTTTATTTCTCCTTTTGTATGTAGTGTCTAAAGAAAATTTAGGAAGGATTCATCTAAGTGACTCTTGTCCTTACAGTGGGCATGTTCCAGCTGATGCAGTCAGTGGAGGTCATTTCAACTTAAAGATTTAAAATACAGCAGATGATGATGCCTAAAGAGGCCAACCTAGAAACAGAGACTGGACAGGAGGAAGGGAATAAAGGTGGATATTTATTTGAAAGGCCTTCAGAGGCACACCCTGGGCAGGCCAAAGGCTGCACCCAAGATGGACCCCGAGTCACGAGTTCTTCACACTTTTATAGCTTTGGTCCATTTGCATCTCAACCCAATTTCACCAATTAAACTTTAGCTAATGATGTAATTTCCCCTCAGCTTGCCCCCCTTCTCAAGATGCTGGGTTCCACATTTTGGGCCTAGGCCGGGCTGGGTGTCCTTGGAGAGCAGCCTGGAGAGGCTTTGTTCTGTCTGTCTCAGCATGAGAGAGCAGCAGCTCCCAGGCTCCAGGACACTGCAGAGTTACACACTGGGAATGCAGGATTGGAAAAATATAAAAGTTAAAACGTAAGGCATCAATGAACTTCATCTTGAAAATTCCCGTTTCTCTTCCTGAATTCCAAAGGAATCCCTGGGTGATCAGCTCAGCTGCTGCTTTCTCTGTTTTGAAGTCTGAGCTATCCAGTACAAATCCCACTGCTTTTCTGGGAGGGCCTTTCTGATGAGATGCTTGTGTACTTCCACGGGATAGATTTCTCTGTGACCCCGGGAGTACTAGGAACTACATTTTTTTAGAAGAGAGTTTTTGCTCTGTTGCTTTGAGGCTGTGTCAGATGTCAGCACCTCTCAGCATGCCACCAGCAGATGTTTGACAGGGAGGCCTGACAACTGGCTTTTATTAGAGCACTGGAATATGGGATCTGGGAATTCTTGTGTGAGAATGGCAGATGTGCATCTGTCCGTGTTGGGCAGCATCCACTGCCTCCAAACTCACCTCCACCTTGGCAAAGGGTCATGGGTCAGCCTTTTCCACTTCAGTCCTTCCCTTCAGCTTTCACTCCTGCTCACTTCACCCACTCTGCTGCTACGTACCATGAGATATTTTAGCTTAGCAAATGCTCCATTTTGTCTCTGTGGTAGCCCCATGCCTGTATTGGCATTTTTGGATCCTACCCACAGCTTTGGGGGCTGTATATATTCCTATAGCCATTCCTTTTTATTCCTGTAGCCATTTCTTCCATGTTTGAGAGGAGAAGACAACCTCTGGCATGCAGGTAAATTTTACAGCACCAGTGTTCATTTGGTTTTATATTTCTGTATTGCCACATAGTGGAACTCAGTATTTCAAACCAGGACTCTTTGTTAATTCTTCTTAAAATGAACTTACAAATCCTCTGTAACCTGGATATAACCACAAATTCTGGTGGGAACTGAGAGTAGGCAACACTCATGTCTCATAATTGATGCCCTCTGACAGAGATAAAGATCTTTCATGAGTTACTGAAGAGCAGTGACCATATCCAAGGGGAAAGGTCCAACAAAATGCCCATGAGAGAGGCAGACAGTGACACAGCAGAGCAATTCATCCACTCCTTTTCCCAAAGTCCTCTCAGATGTGAATGGGAAGTTGACCAAAGGCTCTGGGTTTTTTTTTCTGAAGTCTCACATCTGCTCTTAGTTGGCGTCCCTGCTTTGGAAAGTAAAGGATTCATTTCCACCTCAATCTTTGGCTCAGTTCATTAGTTTTATTTGTTCATAAATGTCCACAGTGGCTCAGAGGAATTAAGTTGGACATTGCTGTGCATGATTTAGGTAAATTTGCAGGACAAAAAAGAACTGATTTGATGGGCAGAGGTCATGGAACAGCTTTTTTTAAAAGAAATGCAGTTTGAGTAAAACCGTGCATTAGTAACCCAACGTGATTATTTCAATACTTCAGAATATAATTTCTGTGCAGTCACAGGCCCAATTATTTATCTTTACAATTTTACATTACTGAAAAAAGTTATAATTTTGTTGTTTTGCTGTTTTTTATTATTGTAAGAGGGTTTTTTTAGTCTTTCGGGGTTTATTTGCTTTAAATACAGCTTTTTTTTCAGAAGTTACACGCACAGCAAGGCTCTTGACTGTGGTTAGCGGAGAGAAAATGAAAGCAAAAGTAACATAATATGTGGAAGGCACTTTTCCCCCTAAGCCAAATTAACCTGAGCTGACCCTAAAGCAAGTGTGACATTTAACCTTTCTTGTTCCTGCCCAGGCTGTGCTGAGCTTGACCTCTGCCTGTTCTTTCCCATCGTCTTGGGGAGGGGACAGCTGAACTCGCGGCGTATTTACAGTACATGGGGAGGGCTCGAGTTTCTTCTTTGAAGTGCCTTGGCCTGGGAGGTGGCACAGGGGTGAGGGATGCAGGGGAAGAAATGCCTCTGCTGTGTCAACTCCCGTGACTGGGTCTGACATGAGACGTGGCCACTGCAGAGTCTGGGTTTTGGGAGCTCTGTGCCTCGGGAGATGGAATCAGTCCTGGCTGCACAGCCTTTATCTCCTTGAGCTGACCATGCAGGGAGGTTTTGCTATGGGAGGCAGGAGTTTTGAGCCTCCCCGGAGGAGAAACAGCACCTTCACGGTGTTTATATGAAAAGAATAAAGTCTGAGAAAGGCTTTCTGTTTGTGTTTCAACACTTCCTATTGTATGAAATAACAGCAAAGTGAGAAATAGGTAGAAAAAGGTGCTGTACAAAGAACAGTTGTTCTTTAGAGAACAACATTGCTGATGGGTTCTATTGTCATGAGCATTTACCCCGCTTTTTATTAAGTGACAGAGAATTCAGTGACATAAAATGGGTTCCTCAATCACTTAACACACCTCAGAGCACTGAAATGTAACATCAACATTCAAGGAGTAGGGTTGTTTCCCTGAGTAAAAGCTGCCTGAATTGTGTTGGAGTCATTCTGTGTAAATAGAAAGGCAAAGGCATTTTGTGTGTTACCATGGCTTTATATCCCCCTCAAAAACAGTCAGGATGATTTTGTTTCGTAGTTTGAAAACGGAATTTTCTGTCATTGATTTGTCACTCCTGAATTTTCCTGCCACGTTTCTTTCTGCCTTTCTTAAAGGGCTTTCCAAAAGCTTCTCTTGCTCCAAGCAGGATCCCAACTTGGCTCTGTATTTTGATGTACAGCTGTGTGGGCTTCTCTTCTCTGCCTGCACTGGGCACTTCAGTAATTTCATTTTGAGTGTGAAAATCAAAATATCCCCATTGATTTTCAACTCTATTTCCTAAAATTTACTTGGGGTTGTTCTTTGACCTTGTACTGAACCTGCAGCTTTCTCGAAGTGCCCATGTTGGCATTGCTGCTCCTTCTCACTGTTATTTGCCCTCAGTGGAAGACTCAGCCCTGAATGCTGAGGGTCAGGAACTTGTGTGTCTTTCACTGGCTAAAAAGAGCCACGAGACACCTTACGGGGTGCCCAATTATCCTAAATATTCCATGGAAACACCTTCCTCAAGCCCTCTGAACTGCCCTTTGCCAATTTTTGTATCTCTTGGATGTTCAAGGATCTTTAGCACCCACGTACCAGTTAAATGTTCACTGAAAAACTCTACACGTGATCTTTAATGGGATGTGATTCAGCTTTGCTATTTCAGGCATCTACTTTTAGGTGAGACAAAGTGGATCCTGAGCTTTGTTAAAGGTATTCAGCAGCTCCCACAAGAAGAGATCCAGAATAGGTGGGTAATTTGCAGTTGCCTGCATTAGTCAGGTGAATTCCATGGGATGTCCTGGAGCTGAGCAAGTATAACCCTAAACCTTCTATGGCAGGGGGTGTCTGCACCTGAATAAATCATGAATGGGAACTGCTCTGGGAGTGCTGGGGGTTGTTGTGAATGAGAAAATCTGTTCTAGGCTGCTGCTTTACCTGCTTGGTTTCTTTCTGTTTATCCAGATAGTTCTGCACTGTGAATCCTCTGTGAACCTGCCCTTGTCTGTTCTGCTGGAAAAGTACTGCGAAGCTTTGTCAGCCCGCACCAATGTCACAGGTATTTATTCCTCCATTTCTTGGTGGCTTCTTGTTACTGGAGGATCTGTTTTCAAAGTGTCCTTGCTCCAGGAGCATCTTTTCCCGCTGAGATAAATGTAGTGTCTCCAGCCTTGGCTTTTCCTTGGTGGCAACGTGCAGTGGTGTGACAAGGAAAGAGAATTTGGAATTTTACACACCTGGAGAGAGCTTCAGGGGAGCTAATGACAGCCCTTTCTCGTAGTTTAATCTGTTGAATTAGCTGTACTTACTGACTGATATGATAGCTGAAGATTAGTACAGTTGAAGTGTCTTAGCCATTTATCCAGACCAGTTTGTAGAAGCTGGGCAAAGCACTTGACTCTTGGCTAAAATACACCAGCACAAAAGGGATGCTCTAAGAGATGTGAAACTGGATCCAGTTTTGCTTTGGAAGTGGGAGAAGCACGCTCAGAGCCACTCCTCTTCAGCATTATTTGGGTGTTGCTGCAACGAGTGGTGCTTCTGGGGGGGAAAAATTAAATTTCTTCCCTTCCTCTTCAATTTTTTTTCCCCCTGATGAATCTTTGTGGAGGGAGGAGTTTAAAATATAATGTAGGTATTATCATTCAGCCAGTTCTCCAGTCCTGGGAAATGGCAAAGGAAATGAAGCTCAGGGAATTAAAAAGCTTTCTGTAAAATATGTTGGATCAATGGTGTTTTATTCTGACTTTATCAATTCCTTAAGGACAATAAGCTGATCTAGATACGAGACTGAAGTGTGAAAGTTGTGCCTTAACTGCCTCTCAATTTGCATATAAATGGGTGTGTTGACCTGGATTATGAATCTTGCCCAAGCTCTGCCCCTTGTGCCATTGTGTTCCAGGGAGCAGCTCTGCCTCGTGTAGCAGATTTGTTTATATCAATTTCATGACCATCTATTTCCATTCTGTAGCTGGAAACAAAAGGGAAGATAAATGAGGTTATATCTGGACCTTTCTTTTAGGTGTTCTTTGCCTTTTGAATGTGTTTGTAAATATTATCGTAAAACTTGCCATTTATTGATGAAGTGTTTTTCTTTGTGCAGAGCTTCTATTTTAGAAAAAAAACCAAACAAATTTCACGTCAGGCTGTCTAAGAAGTCAGCAAACAATTTATTTTTCGGTTGTTGACAAAATATAATTTTCTGGGCTATTTACAAGATGCATGAACACAGGGCATCTCCTCCAGTGGAGTGTGACTACTGGAACAGAATTTTAATGGGAAAAGGGAAGGGAGAAGCCACAGAAGCCTCTCCTCTATTCCGCTATCATTGTGAGGTATCACTGATCAGAGGTAAAGCAACACTCTGAAATTCATGGAAGTGGATTTTTATAGAGTCAGTCCAATCTGCAGCATTTTTAGAACATACCTTCAAAATCCTGTGAACCTGTACTGTGCTTTGAGAGTGGGTTTATACACATAATAAACCCCAAATGTAGTAAACCCCAAATCTGCTTCATGGCCAGCTTCAGGCATAAGCATGAGGTGAACTTTGGGACATCCTAGCAACAAAAATTCCCTTTTTTGCTTAGCATGGACCAATGTTCTTTTCTCACTGTGGTGGATCATCAACAAGAACGTGGTGGTCCTAAGCCTTACGTGTTGTTTTTGTGCTCCATGAAAACTGGATCTTCCAGACAGTCTGGGCTATTCACCTATGAGCCTTCTCATTAGAAATGGAGGTCTGCAATATAATTATCACCTCTTCATGGTTGGTAAAGCTCTGGTTGGTACAGTTAAAAACCAAAGCACAATTTCATCCTAAATTAAAACCTAAAAGGGAGCAGAAATTAAACGTTTTTTCTTTATTGGGATCCAAGGATAACGAGCTCCTGTGACTAAGTCTGCTCTAATATTTCAGTGTCTCAAATGAGGTGAGCTGTGTTGCATCCCTCATTTTGAACCTTGATAATGACAAGTATGTGTCACACGGGGACATTGGTGAGCTCCATTCAGCCACGTGGATGGAGAGAATTAGACCACAGAGCCTGCAGTGTCTGAGTCTTTTCTCTGGCTGCTGTTCTTTGACACAGTGCAGATATCATATTTCAGAAGGGGAAAAAAAAAATCAAGAAAAGGAACCCAAGGAGAGCCATATTGAACAATCTTTATTTAGCTGGGAGAACAGTAAACATGAAGCTTTGTAATTCGTTATCTTTCCTGTTTCTTTTCCAGAAGATGCTGTTAATTAGTCCAATATGTTAATTTCCTCCTCTTATAATTACTAATTTCACCCCCCAAATATGTTCACACTAAGTATCCCAAACAGATGGCATAAAATGCTTTTGAGAATGTAATGCATGGGTAATTTCACAGAATGGCTGAGGGAATGACATTGTAAATCCATTCCAAAGCGATTTAAACCAAGAAATACTTTTTCAGAGTTGGAAGGCAACATAATTCATTTTCTCTTTTGGCCATCATTTCCTTGAAAAATCCCTGGATGGCACCTTCAGGATTGCTTGGATTCAGTTCCTGAGCTTGATGGTGTTGTCAGTGAGTGGTTTAGGTCGGTAAAGAATCACCACCAAAGCCATTAGCAAAAGTGTGTTTAGCATGAATCTGTGAGAGTGGGAGTTAGCAAAGTTCAGTGTCAAGGTCCACTCCATCACTTTTTACATGGATGAAACACACAAAAGAAAATCGAGTTAGAATTGAGGTAGAAGGATTTATACAGAGATGAAAAATGCAAAAGGGTAAGAGGGACCCTCCTGCTGAGTCACGAGGGTCAGAGCAGACCTCCCTTGCTCGTTAAACTCTCGGTAGAGCTTAAGTGCAGCTCAGTCCAGTCTTAGTTCCAGACTAGATCAGTGGTTTATATCTAAAGGATTACACATTAATTAATTAGCATCACCTAAAGCACCACCATCCAACGTTTCAGCAAAAGGTGATCTCAGTAGGATGTTGTAAAAACACCAGTTCACCACAGATGGAATTTTTACACGGCCTCTGAACCAGCAGCAGTCTGAGGTTTGTTCACAGTTTTTAGGTGGATCACAAGATTTTTAGCAGCCCTTAATCACTGACTAATTTAACATTTACAGAGGGAGTTAATAGAATTTATTACAACTGCAATAGTCAGTCACAGAGCCAAGATGGCAACATTGCTGTAAGTATCTAACTTTCCATCCTGGCCACAATCTGGGCAGGTAATTACTGAAATTTTAAAAATTCCAGTAACAGTGGAAGGTAAGGAATGTTCCAAGGCTGTCAGGGAACAGCTGAATATTCCCACTGTCATTCCCCACCCAACATGGTCACTGCTCCCACCTTGGCCACACAAAAGTCCTTGGTATGGGGTCAAGGGACACTTCACCACCAAGCTCATTTCACAAAGGCCATGGCCTAGCAGGAATTCCTGGGATCACAGAGCAGTCCGGAGGAGAGCTGGGGAATGGGGGAAATGCATCAGTCCAGATGGGGATGTGTGTTTGTGAACTTGAAGAAAAATTGTGTTTAATTATTACTTTGCTTTGGTATATAAGAGAAATTGGTTGAAATATCAGGATTTTTTTTAGGTGACTCAGCTGAAGATGTTTCTGATGTTGTAATCTCCTGGTCTGGTTTGACTAGAATTACAGTGACATCCAGGATGAGCAGGTGGCTGTAATTCTATATATCTGTATGATACAGGCACTGAGTTATAGCTTGAATTTTTGTAGGAGCTTAGAGAACAGGGATCCTCAGTTCACACTGATATTCCATGTGGTTTTTCATTATTCCCTTCACATCCCTTGACTTTCCCATCTTACTTGTTTCCACAAGAAACTGCAAGTCTTGGGTTACATCTGATCCTACTTAATTTTGATCTGCATGGAAATCTTTTGATCCCCCTGTTTATTCCATTGACACATTTGACCACACAATCTTTAAGACCTTGTCAAAAGGTCTGAAAACAGGAATTTTGTCCAGAAAAATAAACCAGCATATGGATGGCCAATGCTGTATAAGAATTACATTCTCTATTTTTCTTCCTTCTCCCCCTTCAGTCACTTTGAAGGTTGCAGTTTGCATTTATGGTGTGTAGGTGTATTCAGACAATCCAGTAAAGGAGAGGCAGTAAATCAGATGTCATGCATTTCATTTCAAGAAGTCCTGGGATGCACTGAAAGGAATCATGATTTGCTCCTCCTGGTGATTGGATCCTCTTGAGGTGGGGGTTGGTTCCTTGCCCTCATTCTGGTCACTTTGTAGTGAAAGGCTGTTGTCTCACAGAAACGGGGTAAACATCCTGATCCTGAGTGGTGGAGGATCCCACTTGCACAGATTCAGGCTTACACTACTCCTGTGTTGTTTCCTCAGGTCTCTGGGGAAGCTGTGGTGTAAGGAGAGTGTTGGTGGGTGTGGGAGGAATGTATTCAGGGATGGATCCCAGGGCTGGATCCACAACTCATCAAAGATGCCCATCAAGTCTCCAGCTAACCTGACATCCCTTGGAGATTGCCATCATTTCCCCATTTTCTGGGACAGTGTTTTATAGTAGAGGCTCCTCCAGCACTTATAGAAGCACAAAACTGGGAATGTATGAGTAGTGTTCCTCTTGGCTGACTTGTTAGTTTTAAATAATCAATTTCAATCATTCTTGAATCAATCATTCTTGAATCAATCATCCTTTTAGTGGATGAAAGTTTTATGACCCACAAGCGTATTTGATAACTTGTTTTCCATCCCGAACTGCGAAGGTGAGGCCCTCTCTGCTCTGGGAGTTATTTATTTCTGTACATCACACTATTCTGTTTCTTGGAAACAGAAGTTTGGCATCATTACATCCCTAAATATCCCTCCAGAGTAATGGCATGGCAGCAGTTCTCGCTGCTTCCCTTCTGCTTTTCCCAGCAGGTCACATCAATGAGCAGTCCCATTTAGAATGAGGCTTGGATGGGCTATTTATTTTCACATATGCTTTCACTCCCTTGGCGTCAGCCTGCTGGCTGCGGCTCCCCACGCTGCTCCTGCAGCTGCCTGGGGGCCAGGATCACATCCACAGCACCCAGGCATAAAGATAACATCAGATCTGCACGATCACCACTCGAGCTGGACACCGGCAACCTTCCCAGCTCTTCCTGTTTTCAGATGTTGCAACAGCGCTGTTTAAATAGAGGTGATGATGTTGGTTTACTTTCCCACTGCCCCAAATGACATACCAGGCAGTCTGGCTCTGCTTGCTTGTGCTTCCCAAAATAAAGCTGACAACGCTGGGTGCTGCTGAGCAAACTGTGTTGCTGCCCTTATAATTTAAAAAGTTGCATTTTTTCAAGTCTGGTGCGGTTCCAAATCGAGGATATGGAAAATCTCTTGTGTATTAGGAAACTGTAGGCAGTCCAGCAAGTTCTGTGGTCCACTAGAGAGGGTTATTAGAGTAATAGAAAAATTTAATAATGCCAGGATTGTGGGTTTGACCTGTATGGGCCATACACTTAATAGTTGGACTTGATGATCCTTGTGGGTCCCTTCCAAATCAAATTATTTTGTGATTGAGGTTGGAAAAGGCCCTTAGGATCATCCAGTCCAACCATTAAGATAACACTACCATATCCACCACCAAACCATGTCCCTAAGCACCACATCTAATTTCTGCATTTGCTGTAGAAACAAAATATTTATAAGGGATTTGGAATTTCGGGTTTGGCGTTTTATTTTTGGAGTAAATGATTTATGGATGAGTTAGATAAACATATCTAAAGGTTATCCACATTTATCCTAGGTGTCCACAGGCTGATGAGTTCTTCCAAATTCACAACAACAAATCTTTGAGCTGTGTAAAGGAGGCTGTAAAATGCTCAGCATGAAACATGTTTCAGTAAGAAGTTGCTCCAGTGTCTTGATCCCATGGAAATGTGCTTTTGCAGAACCTCAGTAAAGCACCAAAGGAAGTAATCTGCCCTTGGATTTTATGTTACACAGGAATGTAAAGACCCTGGGAATATACTGCTGAGATTTCTTTCATATTTTGGAAGAGTGGCACACCTCAGTCCCGCCTCTGTCACTTCTGCCTGGTGTGTTCCCAGCACACCCTCAGTAGTGACTGTTACAATGCCCCACTCCATCAAATACACTTAAATCCTTGAATTTATACATTTTGGTACAATAAACACCATTTCCTGAATGTGGTTTCTAAATTAGATTCCATTTTTTGCACATTTGATAGGTGATAATACACGCTGTAGAACCTCTCATTTTGTCGCGTTCCACAGAACAGATCGAGTGCCTTCTCTGTTCACACAGAATCATCTCAGTGTGTGTGCTCCTGAATGAAATCACCCCCTGTCCTTTAAATCAGCATTTCTCTCCGGGTTTGGGGGATGATGAGCCCTTCAGGTGTTGAAATAACTCAGTGGCCACTCTCAGAGTAAACCCACCAGTGGTACTACAAACTGCACTGTTCTGAAGGATAGGTGCTTCAGAGGATCTCCAACATCTACAGTGCTGCAGGATAACTGTTACTAGGAAATGGGAGAGATTGGGTGGAATAGGCAATTTTTTGTTGTTGTTCCTGATTTCAGTAAAATACCCAAGAGCTCATGACTTTGTGTCTGAGTTGGCTCTCCACGTTAGGAATGAGCCTCTGGATGTGCTCTTGTTGACACACAGTCGTGGTCTCGCCTTTGTCTCCCCTCTTTGGACAACACGGATGTTTCCATGCTTGTTTTGGAGGGGCATCCTGAGCCCCACTCAGAGCCAGATTCACCACAGAGCCAGACCAAGGTGAGGCTGAGCTCCATCCATTTCTTTGTGAGGGTGAATTCAGTGTGTCTTAGACCTCTGTGTGTAAAATTGCACCTGGAGGTGCTGCCTCTCTTCACTAACAACTACTGACAGCAAAAAAAGGAGGATGACCTCCCACCATCTGTTCTTGGTGTGTTCAAGATGTGCCCAAAGCTGCTTGAGAATCCAGCAGTGGCTGGTTTGAGAAGGAGAAAGTGAAAGGATGCTCCATACTTGCAGGTGCTGTTCTGGCCTACCCTGGACTAGAATCTGAACACAGAAAATGGATCAGAGATTCAGCTTGAAGAAACCACCTGCTGTAAAGTTGTAGCTGGCAGCTCCTTGTTTAACTCTGTGTTGCATCACTTGGTTGAACTTTCAGGAATAAACTCTGTTGTGCAGGGAATTAATTGGCCTTGGCCTTCAACCTGGAGATGAGAACATCTTATTGTACAGTCACAGAACCATAGAACAATAGAGTTGTCTAAGTTAGTAAAGACCTTTAAAATCACCTTAACCCAGAGCTGCCCAATCCACCACTAAAACCTGTCCCCAGGTGCCACATCTACACTTTTTAAATACCTCCAGGCTGGTGACTCAGCCACTTCCCTGGGCAGCCTGTTGTCCCATGTACACAAAAATAGTTAAGCACTAAAGCTTGTCAAAATGCAAAGCGACCTGTAAAGCTCCAGCTCTATACTGCTCAGCTTTCTTATTCCATTACTAAATAAGAACTATGAGGGTTTGTTTTTTTCCCTCCAGGCATTCATCTCACTCGTTAAGCTGTCGGAGGGTGGACACTGCTGTATAAGAACGAAATAATGGAAAATGTTAACATGGTTTATGTAAGCCACTCAGACTTGAGCTGTTCAACCTTCACCCTCTGTGCAAATCTTTATTTGTAGCAGATTCATTCTCTTTGTTGTGCTACTGCTGTGCATAAATGGTCAGACAAAAGGATTGTTTATGGGTGCAGGTATTTCAAGTTGCACACACCAGTAGCTGAGTGGTGACACAAATGAGAAACTGATTCCTAAGGGTATGAAATGCTGGTGTCTCAGCTCCACGGATGGTGGAACAGGAGTCTGATTTCAGGGCTCCCTCTTCACCCTCTGGACTCTCCACCTGGTGCAGGTGTCCCTCGTACATCAGGCCAGGCATTCAGAAGCTGAACTCTTGCCTGCTGTCCCTGTGAAGTACACGGAGGGTTATTATCATGCCAGAGAAACCTGGTCCTGTGCAGGAGATCCTCTGGGATGAACATGGAGGCTGGAACAGTGTTCATGTCTCTCCTGTCTCTGTTTTGTTCCCTAAGTATTGACTGCTGGAGACTGGGAGATGCAGTAGGTAGACCCTCAGGCAGAACCAAAAAGGGCTGCTCTGGTATTTTTAAACAAGCCTATTTTTCTTACTTATTGAGTTTAGAGGCAGCCTAAGGCCCGCTCAGCTGTAGATGCCTACTTCGCAATATCCAGAGTTACAGGAAATTAATCATTCCCCTAAGAACCTGCTCTTTCTTTGAAAGTATCCCTGAGGTAATTCCACAGCAGGTGGGAGAATATTACTCGCTGCCTCCTGTGTAAATAAAGGGGAAAGAGTTAATAGCAGAAGTGAGATGTATTTGCCATTTTGCAGTTAATCTGTTCAAGGAGAGTGCTGGTGAGTTCCTCCCCGTGAACGAGGGTGTGAAATCTTCAGATGAATCCTCAGCGTGGAGCCACACCTCAGTGGGCATGAGGTCCTTGAAATTTGTATCAGCTAAACACAAGATTTCTGACTGAGATGGGTGGCTTCTTATCCGAGCAGTTTGTTGTGGGTTGTTAAATATACCTATACCTATATATGTGTAAAAATATATGCATATAAATATATATTGATATCTGATTATTTTAGAAATCGAAAGTCTCATTATGCTGAAAGTGTCCTTCCAGTAACCACTGGATAAACGTCCCAGTTCTAGGATTTAGGAATATCATTGGTATTCTTTGCTGTCCTCTCTCCAGAAAAATGTATCTGTTCTCTTGTTCAAGTTAATTTAAAACTTTGCGCAGATCTCCATTTTCTTCATGGATAAATAAACTCAATTTACGCATTTATTTATGCAGGATGCTGACCAAATTTTTTCCCCCCTGTTACTCCTAGAGGTTTTAAAAATCTCGTGTTTTAGAGGAGGGAAATGCTATTTTAGTGCCACAGTTGCCACCTAAAGTGCTTGTCACTTCTGCTTGGGTGAGTGCCCAGTTCACTCAGATGTGGCTGGTGTTCTCTCACATTGTGTTGATGGATCACTGTTTTTCTTTTGCTTAATTTCTTATGAAACCTTCTCAGATCCAAACATAAAATTCTTATTAGCAGAAAAAATACAGTTTTTTAGGTTGCTGTAAAATAGCTTGTTGTGCTACAAATCTCTGAGACAAGTGATACAGAAATTCACCCGGTAGATGTACTTTTTTAAAAAGCAATTATTTTTTACAAGATGACAATGAAGATTAATGTAGCTATACATGTTATTAAAATTTTGGCTATTATTTCCTCAACCTGGAGGATAAAATTTTATGACCATTTTCAACAGGGAGACAGAGAGCTGAGGGGCAGCAGTGGAAGCATGCAGAGGAAAAATTGTTATATCTTCTATTTTTCTGTTATAATCATCAGAATTTTATCAGCATTCACAAGACAATGAAATAAACGTGCATGTTTGATTGGGGAAAACACAATAAAGGAAATATCTATGCAGCATTACATGGTATCTGTTACCTTGTTTTTGTGCAGTCCTATAGTCCACAGATGGAACAAGCAAAGAATACTCGATTTTTGATCTGCATTGCAGATTTCAGAGCACTTTGTAACTCTTTATCTCCTTCCAGGAGGCCTGACTGTCATGGGTTATTTTAAGTCCACAATTTTGCAGTAACTTCTTGCTTCCCTTCTTACAACAAACAGAAATAATTGTGTTCTGGTTAACTTTGCGTAGTTTAAAACTTTAAAAACTCGTAGCCAAAGCAGAATCCATGGAAGCTGAGGGGTGGATATTTTTACCTCTGTTCTGTGTGTGGTGAAAGATGAAAAATGGAATGATTTGCCAAGAATTCAAAGCCAATCACCAGCGGAATATCAGAAGTTGAGGCGTTCTCGCTCTGCAGGCTGCCTGCAGTACTTGGTTGGGACTGAACCCAGAGCAATTAAAAGCAAGCAGCTGACATTTTTGCATTGCAAAAGTTTTAAATATTCCGTGGTAGCCTGGCAAGCCCACACCCAACCTGAGAGCTTTCTAATTGATTGATGCAACTGCTCTTGCTTTTAGCTGCATCTCTTAAGCGTTGATATCTTCATGTGATCTTCCTCAGAGATGCTGAAGGCCCCAAAGGTGAAGCTCATAGTTATAACCCATGCTAAAAGAATGGATTCCATTTGAATTTTTTGGTGGCTGGTGTGAAATTCCAGGGAATAGAAGTAATGATTCTGGAGAAGGGAGTGCTGAGGTGTTCACAGTGAATAATTCAGTGACTATTGGAAGCTCAGGTGAGGGCAATGGAGATAACTTGCCCAACATCCCAGCGTTAGCTGGACCTGGGTTTGAAATTCCTGTCTCTCCCCCATGCTCTAATAACCACTCTCTTCCTGTATGAGATGTGTCACTTACGTATTTTGATGCGGAGAAAATAAGATATAAATATTCTGACACTGACAGTGGCTGGCGTGTTCTGTGCTGTAGAAACACCTTTATGCCCTACAAAGATTGGTATTTAAAAGGTTTGGATGTAGCAGTGATCAGCATGATAAAAACATCTTCCCTCTGCATCCGTGCCATGGATACGGCTGGTTATTGATATGGAAATGTTAATGGTGGGTGCTCTGGATTGCCCTGGCTGTGGGTGTGGTTATTGGGTAAATATACTTGCTTAATTAATTAATGCTCAAGGTGGACAAGGCTGTCACGGAAGAGAGTAAGGATGTGGGCAAGGCAAAAGTCTTATTTGAGCATGTCCAGCCTTTGATCTGAGCAGTAGCTGAAAATCTCGAACACGTGATCAGACCTGACAAGGGAGTTAAAGCAAGCTGTTGAGTCACTTTGGGTCCTGGCAGACCCCACTGAACTGTTGCAGAATATTCTGGCACAAAGCCTGGGAAGGGGTCAGCTGTGGGCTTTACCTCCAAGAGAATTTGCCCAAACACCTCAGTTACAGGGTTTAACGTGTGACAGAAGTGCTGCTAACCTCGTTACCATGACAGCCTTTGGTCTATCCAGCACTTCTCTCCCTGCAATCTCTCAGGGTGTCCATGAATAAGCAGCAGAAGCGCTGCATTCCGAAGCTCTTTTTTTATTTCTCCTCGTGTCAGCGCAGTCTGAGTCAGTGTTTTCCTTCACCTTCTCTATCCTGTTCCTGAGACAGTAAAGATTCAGTGCTCATTTGGAAATTTCACTGGATAGGGAGGGGCTGAGCAGTTGGGGAACAGATGAGTGTGTGTCTTTCTCCTCTTCTCCAGACATCTCCTGTTCTCTCTTTCCTCTTCCTTCCTGCTCCTTCACAAATTCCTGAGATGTAAGATGTCCATGTCTCACTCCATCCTCTATGGATACTAAAAGAGCTTCAGCAGGGAATTTCTCCAGCTCTCTGCAGCATTTTACGAGAGCTCTGTCTTTCCCCATGCCAATCATTTAAAACAATGCTACCGTTTTGTAAACTTCTTGCACCTGCAGGTTGTTTTTGTAGTATTGTTATGGTTCTAACTAGAGAAATACTTAGAAATGGGTGTCTTAGAACCTGGCCAATCCCCTCAAGAGGTGGATGGCCAAAGGACCAATTACCTTATGCCATTTAACACACTTTTGCGAACTAACATATAAAAGCCTTTTAAAATGCTATTAAATCGCTTCCATTTACTCCTGAGCCTGGACTCTGTGTCATCAGTCTACCCATCCTCGGTGAAACAGCGACGCATCCTCCTCTTTGGAACTTCAGGTCCTCCTCTGCATCTTGCTGCAGATTTCTAGATGTCCCCACCAGTCCTTACTCATTTTCCAGAGCCTGCTGGGCTGTTGGAAAGTTGGAGGTGATGGAGATGAGGTGGAGCAGGATCTAGAGCTGGACTTTGCTCTGAACATCAGGGAATGGATGGGCATCTGGGACTTTTTAAGGTTTTCTTCTCCTAGGTTTAAGATTTTATTGGAGAAGCAGCTGCCATGGGATATTCCAATAAAAGTTTTCTTTCGGTTCCCCTAAGGTACTGAGGGATTTCCAAGCACTAAATACAATTACAGCCAGACCGTTTGCTGTTCCTTTCTTTAGGAATTTCCAACACAAATTCTTAAGGCAATGATAATATAAAGTTTTCCATAGGCAAAAAAAAACTTAAAAAAAGAAATCTATTTAAAAGCTTAATACTTCTGGCTGCTAGTCATTGTCTAAGTGAGGGTAAACCATTTTTTACCTTTGGGAAACTACAAATTATATAGATTTAGGAATGTGTTTTAATTTTCAACGATTACTGCTAGAGATTAAAAAAAAAAAAATCTTGATTTCCGCAAGTGTAACTGTTGTCCTTTAACCAGGAAAAAATTTTTACATGCCTGGAAAATCCATCTATGCAAAAAAATCATATTAAATCCATAAATGAAAAAATGGCCTTAAAATCTTTTTTTTTTACATTGCTTCTAATCAGAAAATGATTAGAAAATGATTAGAAAGTTAGAGGCTTGTCTGAATAAATTCAGACATTTCCACACTTTAAAATAATGGGGATAAAACTCACTCTCCACTGTGGATGCCTAAAATTAGGAGAGAAGAATTCTACCGCTCTTTTTATTGGCCTCTTCTCTGCTTACATTAGTTTTAGTGCAATTAAGGTATTATCAACATTTCATAGCCCTTGGCTTGCGTTTTTGTGTGTTTTTCTCATAAAGTGAGTAGTAAATATCCAAGGAAAATGCTGTTCGGAACAACAGGAGTTCAATTAGGGAAAGCAGCAAATGCATTCCTAAGAACGATCCTAAAATTATTGGAATCATTTGGGTGGAAAAGACCTTTACAATCATCAAACCCAGCTGTAAATCCAGCACTAAACCACATCCCCAAGTGCCACATCTACGCAGTGACTCCACCTCTTCCCTGGGCAGCCTGTCCCAACGCTTGCAACCCTTTTGGTGAGGAATTTTTTCCTAATATCCAATCTAAACCTCCCCTGGTGCAGCTCGAGGCCATTTCCTCTCGTCCTATCGTTTGCTACCTGGCATTTAACATTTATTTTCCATTGCTGTGGGCTTCTGCTTTCATGATTTGTGTGCCACTGAAGACCATTTTTGGTGATTCATAATGAAGGAATCTACTTTAATGCGGAAAAGACACCATTTTTTGTGTGTCATCAGCACGCTTTGGTGTGGATTATGTGGTTCAGAAACAGAAAGGAAGGGGCTATTCAGCCTTTTGGCTCTTGAGAACTGGAATGGTTGTTAAAGTGCATGCAGAATTCTTTGAAAACATTTCAAAAACCATTTTTTTCAGCAGTGAGAGGGACAGTTTGAGTGAGGTGATAACCCAAGGAGGGCTGGTTGTGTTGTTGCAGCTGGGAGAGGAGGACACCTCATGTCCAAAGGCGAGGGAACAGCCTGTAGGCAATGGAGCCAGGATAAAAAAGATGCAGGGTCTGTTTCTGGCCTGTTCATGCTTCAATTTAAATATTTTTGTCTTCCTGGAGAGGGCCAGGTCACCCAAGTGTCTGCCTATCTCTGAAGCAGGTCTTTACTGATTTATAGTCAGTATTCAGAAACAGGCATCTCCAGAGGGATGGCTCCTGCTCGGAGCAAATCACAGGATAAAATAAATGCATTCATGAAGGCATTTGTATTCCTTGCTGGAAGGTTACCAGCTCTTCTTGGAAACCTTCATTTTCTATACCTGGTTCTCTGCAAATCCATGTAAAGTCTGCATTCACAAATTCCCAGCTGCTTTCTATTTTAATAGTTTTTCCTTTGTTTTTACTGTTTCAGCCCATTAATGAAAGCTTTTAGGAGACCAATGAGTTCTCATTTTCTAGGGCACTTCTAATCTCAGAGATGGAAACTCCAAATCTGTCTCGTGGTTATAAATCATACTTTTATTGTTAGGATTCATTTTCTCATTAGGGTAGGATCTAGAAGCTAAACCAGATCAGCGTGTCTCTTGGGATAAACACTGCAGATCTCAACATAATCAGAACGGAGGAGAATTTTATCCTTTAGTTTACAGTTGCTTGTTTGCCTCCTTCCTTCCCTTTGTATTTATTCTGGAAAGGATGTGCTTCAATGAGATTTTCCTTCTCTTAACTGCTGCTCTTAAAATTTCAGCAGTGCCAAACTGATGGGCTGGATTAACAGTACAAGTGTAAATGCTGAAAAATTAAAATCTCTTTGCTATGCAAATGGAAAATACTCAGCAGAAAATCCCCAAACTCAGCACTTTGCAGTAGCTGGGTATTTTTGGAGTGCTTTGTAGGAACCTGGCGATGTTGAGTTCTTAGTCCTGAGCAATTCAGCTCCTACTGGGTCCAGAAAATGGGGCAAAATGGGTTTTAGTGCTGTTCTTTAGCTGACTGTTTGTTACAGCCTCCCACATGCTTGAACACAAACCATGGATTTGTGAAGTCAGCAGGTGAAGTTATAGGACACAGCTCATTATTTCTAATTATTTCTTCATTTCCTTTTTGTTGGTGCTATTGGTTGGTGAAAACAAATTGTAGAGTCCTAGAATGGTTTGGGTTGGAAGGGATCTTATATTTAGTTCACCCCCTGCCCTGGGCAGGGACAACTTCCACTATCCCAGGCTGCTCCAAGCTCCATCCAACCTGGCCTTGGACACTTCCAGGGATCCAGGGGCAGCCACAGCTTCTCTGGGCACCCTGTGCCAGGGCCTCACCATCCTCACAGGGAACAATTCCTTCCTAATGTCCAACCTAAATATCCAACCTAAACCTGCTCTCTGTCAGTTTGAAGCCACCCCACCTTGTCCTCTCACTCCAGGCCTTTGTAAATTGTCTCCCTTCGTGTTTCTTGTTGGCTCCTTCAGGCCCTGGAAGGGCACAGTTGGGTCACCCTGAAGTGTCTCTTTTCCAGGCTGAACAATCCCAGTTCCCTCAGCCTCTCCTCCCAGCAGAGCTGCTCCATCCCTCTGATCATCCTGGTGCCTCCTCTGCACTCTCTCCAGCAGCTCCACGTCCTTCCTGTGCTGAGGACCCCAGATCCGGATACAGGACCCCATGGTTAGGAACAGGATTCCTACATAGAGACCATAAAGATCATCACAGAAAATTGTACAAAAAACGAAAGCCAAAGGAAAGGCTCAGTGGAAGCGTTCAACTCTGCACCAACTGAGCCTTTTTTTTACAGGAAGGATCTTCCAGGCCTGATTTCAGTTTTATTTTCCCTACAGATGGAATTCCTGTCCCTCAGTTCAGACATTTATAGCCCAGACATGCCCCAGGGAGCAGGTCAGCCCAGGTTGTCTTTATTGTTAATAAGAGAGAGAGACGCTTTTAGAGGACAATTTATCTGCTCCAATTTAAGTGTCTCCTTTATGGTCACAGAAATCATCCCAGAGAGTCCACTGACTTCACTGAGTGGATCCCTCTTGACTTTTAAGGGAAGCTGGAGAGTTCTCTGCCCCTGACAGCTCCTCTGCAGACCATAAACTGAGACAAATGATCCCAGCCCCATCAGCTGCAACTCAGAAGAGTGCTGGCATGAGCAGTGCCCATCTATCAATTTTTTTATGGACTGCTTGGTTTATATTTTCTGCAGGTTTTGCCTCCAGCAAAGACTTTTAGGGAACATAATCCATAAAAACCAGAGTAATTCTTCTGAAGAGGGGCGGTGTTTTCTTCTAAAAACCATAAATTGCTTCTTATTCTCTGAAGTTTTTTGTAAGGAGATGATTATTTTTTTATCTGAAGAGGGTAAATTGGGCTGGTCTTTCATCTCCATAAAATAATCAATTGTTTCAAATGAAACCATGGCTTCCTTGGTGTGGGGGAACTCTCAGCTATTGATTTCTGTGGAGAGTGGAATTTTGATGTTAAACTCACAGGACTGTGTTGGAGGAATAACCTTTGCTCGTAATCACAGAGTGGGTTGCAAGGAACCATAAAGTTCATCTAGTTCCAATGCCATAATAATAATAAAGTATATAAATAAATCAAATATATAAATAAATCCAAATATGTGAAATAAAAAATAGAGGTTGAAAAAGAATTCAGCTTAAAAAAGTTAAATATACATAATGTAGACAACCACAGTTAAGTCAGACACCTCAGGCTCCACTTCTAAGAAATTGCAGGTGTTGGATCAGTTCTCCAACAGGTCCAGCCTGGCCTTGGACACTAATCAACATCTAAAATTTAAGGATCCCAAGCATTTATTTCATTTGGGAAGCTGCAGATTTCCCAAAAAAATCTAGGAAACTGATGTAAATTCCTGCTCAAAAATTTTACACCTTTGTTCTTCTGTCTACATTTTCTGTCACCTGGCAAACTAAAAATCCAGTTCAATTCAGACTAAATAATTAAGGTGTAATTTAAATGACCCCGAGGATGTTTCAGCCCAACTCCAGCTAATTTTATATTCAAAGACAGAAGCAGAGTCACAGAGGCCAAGAAAATCCATTTGTCCGTTATCACTGGTATTTTTTCTATCTGTGTTAGACTATCTCAAAGGATTTGGGATAAAATGACCACAGCCAGGGCTCTTTATTCAAAGCTACTTCTAATTCATGGAAAATAAAGTATTTTCTGCCATGCCTGATGGGCTGGCTGGCTTACATCTCACTTAGAATTCAAACTATTCCAAGTAACTCAGAGAAGGCTTACCAGGGTAATGGCAAATCCACATCTCTCCCTAGCTGGTAGGGACAAAATTGATTTTGATTCAGGATGTACCCGAGAGTTTGGTCAGCTGTGACTGACAGAGGTGAAGGGTGTGCAAAACTGAAACTCTTCAGCTGGCTTTGCTTCATCACAGGGGAAAGTTCATCCCAAATTGTTATTCTGGGCTGATCAAAGCTACTTGTCTTGTATTGTGGTACTCGGTATAGCCTTAAGAAAATATGGAAAAAATCGTTCTGTTTCCACAAAACAATTTAGGTTTAACTAACTCAGCCCTTCTGATCAAAAAGAAGCAGGGGAAAAAGAAACAGTCAGAAATGTTCATTTGGCAATAATCTGCAGGTACTCGCAGCAGTGTGGACACAACATCCCTCTTCCCACAGGGGAATGGCAAACCTTAAACAATCTCCTCTTTTCACGGGAGCAGCACTAATATGGAAAGGATAAAGATGATTGATCCATCAAGAGCAAATTGAACCAGCCGAGGAGATTGGTATTGAGGTGGGAAATAAGTTAGAAATGAGCTGGCAGAGGGCTGAAATCACACTTACAGGGAAAGGAATTGAGGTGTGCAGTGATTTCGGAGTGAAACGATGTGGCGTGGGGAGGAATGGGTGATGAAGGCAAACACTGCTGGCCGTCTTCAACCCGTAATCTCTTGTGCAGCTGATAAACTTGTGTGGAAAAGGAAATTTTCTCTTCAGGGAAATTCATCTCTTACTGTAGCAACGCTTTTTGCTGCCAGAGGGCAATAAAATGTATCTTTTTCCACATGTGGATCTGTGGATGAAGCAGCGAACTTCTGTTTTGATAGCTGCTGATTTTGCATTCAGGTAACCACGAGCAGGTTTTCTTTTGCGATGTTTCCGTGCTCCATCAGACGTTTCCTTTGCAGTAATGAAGAATTAGGAGAGCCCTCCAGTGGCCGAGGGGAAGGGATGAGCTCTGGCAGAGAGCCAGAGCAGCCTAGGAACCAGGGGTAGAAATACCTGCTGCATATTTCAGAGGTAGGAACTTCCAGCCCTATCAGGGATGACTTACACCCTGTTACATTAGTCCTTTGATCCAGAGGAATTCCACAGCACTTGAAAAACTCTCTGAGTGAAATAATATGTGTGTATTCCTTCATTATTTCTGTCTGAAAAAAGGGCTATTTGCGTGAAGGGGATAAACTTGAGAGAAAAAATAATAGCTTTTCTATCTAATAACTTTAATTGAAAATTAAAATAACTTGGTCCTCACAGAAGTAATTCTTAGTATTTGGAATGCAATAACTCCCAAAAAAATCTCTTCAAAAGAAAATTAATAATTATTATTTCTTCATTTCGTAGCCCCCAAAATAAAAGCTGTGATGACCAGGTGCTTGTTTCCTGAAATATTGCTGTAAATGATGATTCTGATGATCTTATTAACTGGGAAAGGGAAGAAGTGCTGAAAAATAATCTTTTTTCCCAGTCATTAATCACAGATTTTTGACATCTGCTTATGATGACTGGCAGTTAGCAAAGTCATGGATGGGCACTCTGAGGGGTGGTAGCAGATTTTGGAAGGTTAACGAGGAGATTTGTTGACTCCAGAAGAGAAGCAGCAATAAGGTGTTATCTTCCCTTTGCAATTGAGTGTGAGAGCGTGTGAGTGACAAAATGTTTAATCAGAATGTTACATGTTTTCCCCAAACTCATTCTTTATTATTCATCGGGGTGAGGTGTGCAGTTTTCCAAATAAAAAACACATTAACACATCGTGGGGAAAGAACCCAGCTGTGCTGTCAAGCAGATTGGGAGTGCCACACTTCCCAGGATTAATTTGTTGCTGCACCTGTTATTAAAATATCTATTCCATTATCAGTTACTTGATGATATTTACCCTTGTTTTACATCTACGCTGAAATAAATCTGTTTCAATGTTGGTGCTTATTTCAATTTTCAGCTGTTTTGCTTTGAATTATTGTGGATTGATCCATGGCTTTTGTAAAAATCCACTGTAACCAGTGCTGATGGAAGCAGTTATAGATTGAGATCTGCATATCCAAAGTCTCGATAAGAACAGAAAAAAAATCGGTTTTGAGGCTTTAAACTGTTTGCCAGTGTTTATATTTACTGTGAAAGTTCTTAGCCATAAAATGGACACAGACAATTTACAGGTGGCTCAAAATGTATCTTAGAGTAACAAAGTTCTGTAAGCTTTATACAAGATTAATAAAATTCGAAGGAAAACACAGTATTTGAATAAATATGTGTGCATTTCAAAGCGGCATTGAAGTCCTAGCTTTCAATTTCTGCCTGACATGTAGATAAAACACCAGTATCCATCTCATATATCTGATGTGTTGGCAGGTGAGAGCTGTTTCCAAAGTACAAATGTGTCTTGGGGTGAATAACATCTTAGAATATCTAAGAGTTGCAAATTTGAAGAAGGTATTTGTCTCCAAATTAAATGAATCATCCTTCTCTGAAAGTGGCCATTTTCCTGGAGACTGTTAGAGAACCTGGTTTAGTCTAGACACCCAAATTTTAGGTGGCTGGAATTAGGTGAGATGAATCCCTCTGCCTCTGTGGACCTCTCAAATCCCCTGAACTGTGCACGACCTGAGGTACCCTGTGCTGCAGCATCAGAAATACTGGCCCTGGTGGTAAAAACATCAAAGGGTAGTGAGAGGAGATCGAGAGAGGGGTAGAGGGATTTTTTATCCCAGGAGGTATCCAAAATTATGTGAGGGCACTGCTTCCAGACACAGGCACAAACTATTGCAAGAGAATTGATGTTCTGACATCACTCTGTTCTTCTGGGGCTGCAATCGTGTGCGGTAGCAGTCTGAAAATCACAGATCAGGCATTCATTACATTCTTTTTCCTCAGTTATCATGGCCATAATAATATTATGATAATCCATTTTCATGCCTAATCATTCCAGCTGGTGTCTGGTGTGACTGGATCCTCCCCACTGTCTGCTGAAAATGATGTGTTTGAGAACTGCTGTCTCAGTTCTCCAAGTCAGTATTCTGCTCAGGATTCCTTCCACTTAATTTCCAGGCATTTTCTCTGGTGTTTGCTGAGTGTCCTGGAGTCCTTACAATAATCAGGTGCCTGGCAGGGAGATGCAGATCTATTATACAGTGTTTGTGTTGTATTGATTTCCTCTGGTAAATAATTACATCAAATCTAAGACACGGAATCTCTAAACACGATGCTGCTGGCATTGTGATAGTCCTGTCCTAACAGAACATTTTTCTTCTTGTATTTATTCCTGATGTGTTTAATTTCAAATATTTTTCTTTGCTCTCCCATGAAATGATACGCCCAAAGTCATGGGATTACCGTTGCCAAACACTCCAGGGAGATCAGGTGGGCCAGTGGGGAAGAGCTCAGCAAACAATTTGATCTTTGTTCTGGGCATCTGGAATGGGATTAATCTGATTAATGCAGACATTTACATCAATCCAGGTTGGTTCCTCTTACAGACAGCAAAGATCAACTCAGGGTGTTGGTTAGAGCCGGGGAGAAAATCAGTCTCATCAGGTGAATCACGTTACAAAAGTTGAGGGTTTTTTTCCTGTTGGCTGCACTCCTCAGTTAATTGGCATCTCTGGAAACATTTGCACTGGGGACACCATAAGACTTGTGATGTATCCAAAATTTGTTTCCTCTCTGAAGATGTTACAAACTTATCAGTTCAGCCAAGGGGAAGAAAATTGTCAGGAAAATTTCAATTGCTCTACAAGGCTACTGCTTGTGCTACTCTTTGTGTTTTAGCAGCTTTCCCACATTTATGAAGGATTTAAATTAGGTAACCCCAGGAATAAAAATCTACTACATAAAGCCTAAGTAATAATGATGAAAGACTCCTTGTGACATGCTGCTGGTGGGATTCTTCCCTTTTATGAGAGGCCCAGTTTTTGCCCAGTCTGATATGCACAGGTGTCCCAGAACACTGGAGATGCCTGAGGACAAAATGTTTGCCCTGCGGCTGCTGCTTCCAAAGAGATGGATCTTCCCAAGGTCTTGAGTTGCTCTGCCAGCTTCGTGTGGCTACTCCAGCTGTGCTGGAGTACCTCAGATCTTGCAGGTCACACACTTTTGGGCTGTTGAATCAAAATCTAGATCCTTCTTGCCTATAATGGCAGCTTTGATAACTCATGGAAAGCAGAGAGTCAGAGCAATCTTGAGAGCTGGCAACTCTGCAGAGTTTCAATCTGTTCCAAGTCATGGGTTTTCCATTTGGCTTGGGCAGAGATGCCCAAAGGGGTACAGAAGCCATGAGCCCAGGGTCCCAGGGCCAGACTGATAGTGCTCACCCAAAAAAACCCAATCAGATATGAGTTAGATGGTTTAAAACTGGGAGTCACAACACTGTAGCTCCCATGTGTGCTGGGCCATGAAGGCAGGGCCCAGACCCCAAAGGATTAATTCTCTTACTGCTTCTGGTAAAGTTCCTTAGGAAGCTGTACTGATTAGATCGTGGCAGTTTGGAGCAGGCTGGTTTTGTTGGTGCCATCTGATCTGGGTCATTTTCAGAGCTGGGATACTGGGCAGTATGATCATGTGTTATTTCTCTCTCTTTCTGCTTTTTGAGCTACCTAATGTTTCAAAATCAGTCACTGTGCAGTGCCTGTGAGCTTCCAGAGGAAATGAGGGATTGACTTCTGAACATTTTGGTGTCTTATATCTGTACATCCTCCCAGCTTACGATGCATGGGATAACTACTGAGATCCTCCCAGCATGCACTGAAAGGCAGCACAAGAAAGCAGAGTGGGAGGCAGGGAGAGTGAAAGTTTGGCATATCCTGAATTAAGCCACGAGGAATTTTGTGGCTGATGTGTTGTGAGAATGAGAACAGGACAAGACCCCTGAATCTTCACATCTTATTTGGCAGTGGTCCCATTGTCCATAACAGAAAGAGTAATGACGTACATCATCATGGTCATCATTTGTTCAGATGGGACTTAACCCCCCTTTATTTTTTCTATTTTTTGTGTTTATGCTGTAAACAGAGCGCCAGGCCATTGCCAGGCATAGATAAATAAATCAAATGGGTTCCTTTGTGTTCTTGTGTGTCTGTGAAGTGCTGACTCTGAATTTGACCGTGTATAAAACCCAGAGTTATTCTGGAATGCTGCTGTGCTCTTGTGCCGTAGATGATGTTCTGCACATTCATCTGAAACTGCTCACTTCAAGAAAAATAACTTTGGCAGTTTATTAGTGTGTCAAGGTTGGTTCTTTTGTGTGTTTTGTGTTCTTGTAATCTCCCTGCAGTGTCTCATCATTTGTCTCACGTAACATGATTCACTCGTGCAGGTTTTATAGCTGAAGTGAATGACAAGTGTATTAATGTGCCAAAAGAAATATATTGATGTTGTATTGAAATATATTGATTTGACAGCATAAATAATAAATGGCTACAAGCCGTTTATTATTTATGCTGTTGGATCTTTTTACACCCCCAGTAAATATTTTCTAACATCAATGAAGCTGCGAAGATTCATCACCACAGACCTGCATTTATTAATTTTATCTTTACTCAGTGGAGTCATACTTCATTTCTAGCAATAAAGGATGTCTCCTGTTTCTAACAAATGAGCTGATGAACTGAAACAAAGATCTCTATTTATCTGTGTCTGATCTTCCTCTCCACATACAGCAATTTCCAACTCTGCACATCCAATGTAGGTCTCAAATACATGCAGAAAGGAGCAGAGTTTGATTAAGTGTAGTCCTCAGTTTGAGAAGGGGTTTTCTCTAGCAGTCTGCTCCTGTAGCAGACTGAAATTCATTGTGAGGAGCCACGGTGTGATGTGCCAGAGAAATGAGCCATATATGACATTCCCATGGCAGTTCTAGAGCTGTCTGTGGAGATCTTTAAGCTGTCCTCAATCTCTTGCTGCTTGAATTGCCTTGCTTGCCCCCTGTGCTCCCACTCTGAAAATTGCATTTACATGCCTGGGATGGGAAGATAACTACTCTACCAGATCATGGTCACGTTGTCACTGCATTTGAAGAGTGCAGTCAGAGCAGTTCTGCGGTGCAGGTTGAGGAGGGCTTGAGCTTTGCAGCCCAGAAGCCACTTTGGTAAATTTGTACCTTCCTCAAAGTCTTGCTTTCCTTACCAAGCTGAAGAGTCCGAGTAACTCAAAAATCAGATGCTGGAAGGTCATTGCCATAATACAGGATTACTGGGGGACACTTTTCGGAGAGAAAAAGGAGATGAGAAAAAATTTACTGTGCCATTTCAAACCCTCCTCATATTTAGAAGTAACAGATCCGTGACTGAGCTAACAGAGCAGTTTATGCCTTAGATGAGCATGGATGTGGATATATACACCTGGGTTAGGGGGAAGAGCCCTAAAGAGCCAACACTGGGGCCGTGACTCTGTGTGACACTTCCACATTGATGAGGTGAAGTTCCTGAAAGCCAGTGGCACTGAGGTACAGAGGACATTGGTGTCACAGAGGTTGTTTGATGGATGATGGGCATTTCCCAGCCTGAGCTCTGTGTTACAAAGCAGAACAGAGGGGTGACTGCTGTGCTTGGAGTTTCCTGAATTTTTTGAGGAATGCATCACTTCATAAATTACAAAAAAAAAAAAAGACACTTTCAAAAAAAAGGAACTACTTTTAAATTTGGTAAATGTTTCACGTTCCTAAATCTGCCCTGTGTTTTCCAGCATAAACACTTGAAGATTTTTCAAAGATGGTTCAAATATTACAGAGTTGAACACTAAGCTGGATTTCATTTCAGTTCTGTTCTTTATAGTGGTTAACACCTGAAACAATAGCCCTAAATTAAACATTGACAGATAGAGAACATGAGTGATAAAACTGTCCCTGTAGTGGGAGAGGGAGGCTGAATACAGGGGCTTTTCTTCCTCTGAGGAATGGAAATGAGGAGAGAACTGGTGCTTTTTTTTTCCTTACTTTTTCCTTTTTTTTGTTCACCCCAATACTCATCCTGGCTCTTGAAACGTACAGTGGTCTCTTGATTTTGTGCAGACTGAGTATCTGAGGAGTATCAGAGGATTCTAGAGCTCCTTCCACCATTCACAAACACACACAGTGCCGGCCTGAGTTTGCGTAGGGCTTTGGTGTTGCTGGATAAGCACAGCTCATCCTTGTTCCTCACTGCTGGTGGGGCAAACTGAAATCTGTGCTCTGGCTAATTCCATCAGCTGTGGCTTGGAGTGGCTCGTAGATGAAGAAAGCAGCTGTGTAACAGTGGTGCCATACAGAGGTTTCCATTGCCATTTATGAGCAGAGCTTGTTCCTTTCCCAGAAGAACTGTAGGTGACCTTTTAATGTGTCCTCTTAAAGGGGTCTCACTGAGCTCTGTGTGTGTGGACAGGTTTATTTGTCTTTCTTGTCCCCTTCCAGAACCTTGCACGTGCACCCAAACCAACCAGTGAATAGCAACACGAGCCCACTTTGGAGCTGGCAGAGTTTTTCTGCCTGCCAGGCACCAAATCCCAGCTTTCTTGGGATGCTGGGGAATTCCTAAGGCAGATCTCTGCTGCCTGGCAAGGTCTGATGTCTCTCATGTGCCCCATGGCATGGGCAGACAAGCAGCAATGTCAGCAGCTGCAGGATTTCTGTCCAGCTTTCAATTAATTGAGTTTGCTTCTTGCATAAAGAGCAACCTTTTCACTTCAAATGGGTCCAGCTAACACAGTCAGGGTTTGACTAGATCCAGTCAGAGGGAAACTTTGATGAAGTGGTGAATTGTACCCAGGGATAGCTGCAAAAGGAGGTTTTCATCCAGAGGTTACAGTAGAACTGGGATTGTTAAAGAATGGTGCTGATCTGTGGACTGAGGAACAATAAATTACTTCATTCATTCAGACTTACTCCTCTACAATTCCTTCATCCCCTCTATATTTATTTTTAAGTGGGTTTTTTTGATTATTAAATATAGGGAACGCAGTAGGATTATCTGCACAATACGTACTGCTTCTGATTTCCTGGAGTTCGAACTGAAAACATGGAAATCAGTTTAGATTGAAGATTTGCTACCTCTTCTCACTTAAATGAAGAGATCATTCTCCTAATCCTGAAAAAATATTTAGTTTAATTCAGGGCTATTGTTCCAGGTGTTAACCACTATAAAGAACAGAACTGAAATGAAATCCAGCTTAGTGTTCAACTCTGTAATATTTGAACCATCTTTGAAAAATCTTCAAGTGTTTATGCTGGAAAACACAGGGCAGATTTAGGAACGTGAAANGGCAGCATTTAGGAACGTGAAACATTTACCAAATTTAAAAGTAGTTCCTTTTTTTTGAAAGTGTCTTTTTTTTTTTTTGTAATTTATGAAGTGATGCATTCCTCAAAAAATTCAGGAAACTCCAATGCCCAAAGCCTCCAACCAGGATTTTGATTCCAGTGTGCTGAACAAACAGTGGGAAAAAATAGAAAGGGCAGACAGTAGGTGAGAAATGAAGACTTTTGGCCAGGCTGTGTGATTTTTCTCCTGCAGAGAGGCAGCAGAAGCAGAAAAAAAAATAAATTTACAACATCCTGGACCACTGTCCCGCTGACTGCTCAGTCCTGCCTGTGTGGGAGAGGCCACTGGGCTCGGTGGTGCCAATGGGCACCTTCAGATATCCTGTGAGAAGGTTTCAAAGCCACCACTGAGAGGCTCTGCTTGAGGAACAAAAAGGAATTTTATGAGCTCAACTTCACTGTCAGGAAGGAGAAAAGAAGGTTTAGAGCACCCTTTATCCCTTGCTCTTGAAAGTTCAAGAAAAAGGGTTTATCTCCTCAAAGCCCTGTTCAAAGCCAACCAGTAGGTTGGTGGTGGTCACGTTACATAACTAATATTAAAAATATTCTCTCTCCTGCTTTTTGGAGTAAGAGATGCATGGGACAGAGCGACCTGGTGGTGTTGAAGAGGGTTAATTTGTTGCAGTTGAGATGTCTCAAGAAGGACTGCAGTTTTGGGAACATTCACTGGGGAAGGAGATGAAGGCTCCAGAGAGAAGCAGAGAGATGCATTCACTTGCCTCAGAATATCCCAGTGTCTAGAGAATTAGTGCACTTGTTATTCTTGTGGGTTTTTACATATTTCAAATAAAAATACTTGTCCCAAAACCACAGTGGCACTCCTCCCCTCTCTGCCATTGCAATCTGAAAATGTTAAGAAAATCTCCAGATTCCCAGATGGCAAAATAACATCCTGGCTAGTTCTCTCCTCGATGCATGTTGTTAATTTATTTGTTGTTCTAACCCAGTTATTTTTTCTTTTTCCTCTCCTTGGATGCCACAGTTCTTTCAGTCCTTCAAAAGTAAAGAATAAAGCCTTTCAGTCTTTAATATGAATAAAGGGAAAGTGCAGGCCTTTGCAAGGTGGGAGACAGATGTTATAGGAAGTCCTTTACTACTGCTTTGAGCTCAGTGTAAGCACCGTGTCCGACGTAAAGCTGTGAACAGACTGTAAATATTTCATTTTGGAATCCATTCCTGTCTGTCAGAGCTTCTTTGCTGTCCTGTTTCTGCATTCCTCTCTGCCACTTCCATATCTACTGATCTTGGTCTACTCCCTTACAAGTCAGTTTTCTGTTTGCTTCCCAAAATCCTTTTGAATCTGTGATCATAAATGGTCTTCCTTAGCAGCACTTTTTTTTTAGGGATTTCCTCATAGCCTGATGTAGCGAGTCAGAAAGGCTGGTGAGGTCTGAGCTGCTCTCCAGAGTGGAGACTTCACCCAGAGTGCAGAACTTCACCCAGAGTGCAGAACTTCACCCAGTTCCCACTCTGCTGAGCTTTGATTTCCCAAAGATGACCAACCCTCTGGGCAGCTCCTTCCAAACTTCTCCTCCTTCCCCTTCACCAGACCCTTCCCATCCTGTCCCGTACTGACCTCAGTTTGTCAAGCCCTTTGCTCTCCCCGCACTGGGGTTTCCATGTTCCTCCTCGTGCTCCTGCTCAGTTTGGGTGTTCATCCTTTCTGCAGACCTTGCTCTCTCCTACCACTGGAAAATGAGAGGGGCATTTCTTTTCTTCCCTGTCCCCTGAATGATCCATCTTTTGCTTCAAAGCTCTCCATGCCTTGCCCTGCTCTGCTTTCCACCCCATCCCATCCATGTGAGTGGCTGAAGGATGTGATTTCTCTCTGCCTTCTCCCAGGCTGTGTTCCCAGCCCTTCCCTACTCTCCCCACTCTGCCTCTTCCGTGGGTCATTATTCCAGATTTCTTTATTCCAGACGAGGCTGGACGGGGCTTGGAGCAACCTGGTCCTGTGGAAAATGTCCCTGCCCAAGGTAGCAGGGTAGGAACTGGATGATCTTTGAGGTCCCTTTCAGCCCAAACCTTCTGTGATTCTATGATTACTCCAGATTCCCTTATTCCAACGCCTCTCTTCTATCAGATCATCCCTGGTTTTATTATTTCTCTTCTTTTCCGAGGCCTGCACAGCATCCAGCACTGCAGCTCCTGGACCGGGTCCCTCCTTCCCCCTCCCTGCCCAAGCATCCCTGCTCATCCTCAGTTCCACGCAGCAAAGGCAGGAATTGCCTTGCTGCACCAAAAACCCGAGGAGTCCTATTCCTCTGATGGCTTTTCCTGTTCTCCCTGGCTTTAATTTGCAGCGAGTATTTTTGCAAAAGTGCTCATCCCCGGAGCTGACAATAAAACTGTCTCTGTGTGTGTCAGAGAGAGGGAGGGAGCGGCAGAAGAAGAGGGAGGAGATGCAGCAGCACAGCGGTCTGGCAAAGTGAGGCGGCGGCATCTGCGAGCCCAGGGACACCGAGGAGACGCGAGCCCCTCACTCCGGGCTCAGCCCGATCCCATTGGCTCCCGAGCCGCTGGATTTAAAGGGAAGAAGAGCTCGGAGGGCTGAGCTGCACAGGCAGACGCGGACTCTCAGCCAAGTTGTCAGCACGCTGCGAGCGGCAGAGGCTCGCACACACGAGACTGCGGGGTGCCCGCAGCTTGATGCTCGCTTGGCTCCAGAAAGGGAAAAAGAAGAGGGGACAAAAAGAAAACAGCCAGAAAAGGGGTGAAGGAGCCTGACCCGGTCCGGCAGTCCCAGGGGGAATAATGGATGTGACCATCTCTCAGTTCATCTTGGAAGAATTTGATGTGAACTGCAGCCTCCTGGATCGTTTACACGAGACTTTTTTAGAGAGTTCCTCTATCCCTTTCCTGGGCTTTGATGGTAGGAAATGTTACCTGGTGCAGGGCTCGGGGAAAGCTTCAGAAGTGCTGAGATTCAGTTTGTTTTGTGATGCAGAGTGTGTGGCTTTTGTGCTTTCTCAACTGCTTCTTTTTCCTTTTCTGTCTCGTTTTTCTGACCCCAGGTCCGTACTGCAATGCCACCACGGATCAGATCGGGACCTGCTGGCCCAGGACCTCTGCGGGGGAGCTCGTGGAGAGACCCTGCCCCGAGTTCTTCAATGGGATCAAATACAACACCACGAGTAAGTACAAACTCCTTGCCTTCTCCCGCAGATCTCATGTTCAGAAGGCGCCTGGGGACACCCAAAATATATTTCCATTAAGGAAAAAAAAAAAATAATAATAATAAAAAAAAAATTGCTTACTTGGGAATCAACATTTCCTCCACATTCCAGCCTGTATGTTCAAAATTCTTGCCTCGAATGATGCAGATTTCTCAAAAGCACAGGCTTGTGGGCACTGTTTCCTCTTTGCTGAAGTACATTTAGGGAGATCTGGGCAGCAAATATCCTCTGCAGTCTGAGGAGGGTATGTTGTGCTTTGTGTGTTTGTGCTGCGTACAGCTCGGTGCGTTTGTAGCGGTGCTTCAGCCACCTGGAGAATGAAAGATCCTTTGAATTGTGAAATACTCACTCCTAACGCCTAAAAAGTGCATTTTGAAAGGCCAATCCCTTTTCCAGGCTGGCTGTGGGAGCAGGGGTTCAAACCGTGCTGGGAGTTGTATCTCACAAACAGAAAGAAGGCTGAGGTCTGGAATCTGTTTTAGCAACTTCATCAGGGGCTGGCTGCTGGGGCTGGAGCTGCAGCAGCTCTGCGAGGGAGACAGCAGAGGAAATTAGAAGCCAAATAATATTCAAAGCAGGGGAGCACGGGGGCTCCTTAGAAATCTCCTGGATGCTTTATTCTTGGAGGTAAACAATCGTGATGACTCACTCCAAATTTATTATTCAGGCTGTGGGACCCAGGCACTCATTTCCTTTTGCTTATCTGTCAATACTCTTTGGACCTTTCATTAAGAGTTTTTAAACATATTCATTGCAAGTATGTGCACCCAATTGTTAGTCACTCGTTTTTTTGGTGTGGTTTTGACTGTAGGGATAATTTTGTTTCATATTTCACTCTGAACTGCTGCTTGGGTGTTGGTGGTCTAATTTGCAAGTGGTGTTAATTTTGTGGGGCCAGCATTCTCCTTAAGTCCTGTAAAAGAAGCACCCTGATGTTTTAGATCTTATTTTTAAACTAGTAGAAAGTGAATTTATTCTCTCCGCAGCTCTGGGTGTCATGGTCAGATAACTGGCCAAAAGTTTGGTGCATTTGCTTTGTGAAACAAAATCCTCTTCCAGGGTTGTTCTTAGGGACCAGCTTCCGTCACCCCAGACTTTGAGCAGAGTAAAAGGTTGCCTCAGAGAACTGCAAAATCATCCAAAAGCCCTCTAAGCTCAGACCTGGGCTCTTGGCCATAAAACAGGTGGGAACACGGAACGGGCTGGGCGATGCTGCCTTTGATTACAGCAGGTTGTTCACTACTTTGGCAAGTCTCAGTTGAGACCAGAGGAAAATTTCTGAGAATTAAGGGCAGCTCAGACAAGAGCAAGTGTATCAGAGCGGATCCTAAAAGAATTTTGCCTTTTTTTTTTTCTTTCCCTTTCTTTCTTTTTAGCAGGGAATGTCGATATTTTTATCGCCTGATTTTTGTTTCTCCAAAAGACACGAGGAAAGGAAGCAAAAAAAAAAAAATGTATTATGACTGATTCCTATCACAAACACAGTGGAGATAATTTAAATGTTTTTCGTGTGTATGGAAGAAAAAAAATATCGAATACCCCAGTTTGGTTTTCATAAACTCTGTTGATGCTTTCACTAGTTCATCAATGACCTGATTCAAAGTTCTTCCCTGCTCCTCTCCTTCTCACTGGTGGCTGATGCTTGTATTGCAGTGCTAATAAGAGTTCTTAAGTTCCCTGCTCTTAAAACAATGGCATGTTAATTAAAGACTGATGGAAGTATGTTATTGAAATGCTGAAGCATTATTTTCTGAGGAAATGGATATTTTTCTCTTTTCAGCATGAAATGTGAGTAGCTATCTCCAGCTGATCTTAGACAGTTCCATGTGTGTAGTTCCTCCAAGTTGTAGTCCAGAAAACAGAGGGAAGGATTATATCAAATTTGATCAGCTTTTGGAATCAGCAGCTCCTTGGGAAATAGGAGTTCAGTGATTAAAGCTTGGGAAAGCAGTAGGACAGCAGGTTAAGGTTTGAATACATTGGTGCAATCTCTTCTGGGATTTGAAAAATACAATTACTACATGCAGAACATGTCCAGAATTTGGGAAAACCAAACACTGACACATCCTGACCACTTGCATGATTTCCCCAAGTTGATTTGTGGGCTGTCTCATTTGTGGTGAGGCTCATTGTGCTGAAAACCTCAGCTGTGTTCCCTGTGCAGATGATAAAATAAGCACAGACAACTGATTAAAGAGTGGGAAATGGATCTTGCAAATCTCCGAGGTGAATAATACAGCTCAAAATGAAGGTCTGATAGGAGAAGGCTTGAATCAACATAAGATTTCAGCCTAGGACATGTAGTTTTGTTCTATTTTGTTTTGCATTTTGATGAGGCAAAGGGAGAAATGATGGTTTGGTATATTATACTGATTTTTTTTTGTTTGAGAGCAAAATCAGACCAATTTAGAAAAAGCACCTTGCATTGCCTTTCTTCCACTGAGAGCTTATCCAGCTCTAGGTTGTAACTCAGCTATTTATTATACTGTCAGCTATCCCAAGTTCATGAGCTGCCACCTTTTAGGAACTACAGCTTACCTTTGCATTGATTTTGTGTGTCTGTGAGTATATTTTGTGTATCTGTGAGTATATTTTGTATATCTGTGAGTATATTTATCATTTGAAAAGCGTGTAAAAATTCTGGATCAGTTTCAGTGATTTCTTTTTCAGTTTTAGAAATCAGGCTCTCAAAAGATTTCAATTTCCCACCAATTTCCCAAAAGCAGCTCATCAGCTGGAGGGAATGAACCCTGCAGCATTCCCCTGTCAAGGAAAGCTTTTGCTTTGTAGACAGTGGCAAATCCAGACTGGGAAGTGCCCAAACTGTGTGAAAAACTTACGGAAAACTCAGAGAAGCACAAGACACTGATCCACGGCCAGCTTTTGGTACTCATGGGGCTGTTTCTGCACCTCAGAGTTGTGTCTGTGCGTGTAGGGGTGGAATTCAAGACAAAATCAGACAGGTAGGTTCCTCTACAGATAACTCATCAAAGGATTTGGATGCACCTCCCCTGCTTTGTGTCCATCCTGTCACCTCTCACGCTTTGATGTTCACTCTAACTCGGATGGGGAATGCTGTCAAACCCTGCCAGTGCCAGCAAAATGTAATAAAAAAGCATTTGAGGCAAAAAAAAACCCCTTAAGAATAAGAACTGCTGCTTAAAAAACTCCCCTCCTGTTTGCCACACTAGAATAAACTGTTTGCATAAAATATTTCCATGCTATCTGCAAGAAATTCCCGTGGTGATTCTGTGCCTGGGTCTGTGTTTCTCTGTGTCTCCTGGGAGCTGCTGAGTGACTCAGATAAGTTTCAGCTGCATCCGTAAAACAAAGTCTGTCAGTCTGTGAGGCTTTTTCATCCCTGACACTTGGTTATTTTGGTGATATATTGGGGTTTTTCCCTCCCTCTTTATTTGGGAAATAAAGTCACGTTGACAAATCATGCTGTGGTTACCCTGCAGTGTGATTTGTGAATATGGGCAAAATGCTCTTTGACCAAGGATCTGAAAATTATGCCATTTATTTACAACTTTGCAGTTTTGCACCAAAGCTTATGTATTATTCTCAAAGGGGAAAGAAAATTAAAAGAAACAGGAAAAAAAAGTCTCTGGTGGTGCAGTGTGTGACTGTGCACTTGTCTCTGCTCAGGTTCTATATTTAGCGAAAAATGACAATACCATTGCTGCCCTCTAGATGTGTTTATGCTTTGACAGTGTGAAGCTTTTAGTCTTGTTTTAGGAAACATATTAATTCACTTATTAGGATATCCTGAAGCTTGATTAATTCAGCAAATGGCCTGTAATGAGTCTGGTTCTGCTGCTTGCTAAAAAAGCAGTCGTGCAAGCACGTACTTAGAGCGTGTTACAGGCTAAAGTATGGCTACATTAACACTTCCCTTACAGATTTCCCTGTGCAAGGGGAAAATCCAGGGTTAAATGTTCATCTGATGGAAAAAAATGGTTGACTTTTGCAGCCTCGACTGATTTGAGTTTGTCTCAAACATGTGGTGTGGCAGGGGGTGTTCTGTGGTGACACCCATCCATCATGGGCTGCTCGCTTCGCTCCGGGCTGCAGGCAGGAGCAGGAGGTATTGGAAGGTCTTGCAGATCAAAACCACACAAATTAGGTATTTCCAAGTCATATCAACAGCTAATTCAAGTATTTAAGCTCTAATACAAGTCGGTGGAGCTCTGACTGACAGAAGGAGTGAAGCCTAGGGAGTTACTGAGCTCAGCCTAAATGTACAGCTCAGCTCAGCTCAGCTCAGCTCAGCTCAGCTCAGCTCAGCAGCCCCGGCTGAAGTGATAGTGCTGTTTGACATGCCCAGGGGGATTCTGCTCCTGTTTCAGAGGGCCCAGCCATGTTGTAGGTTTGTGTTTTCCCTCCCAGGCTGCACAGGTGCTGCAGATGCGCAGTGACAAATGATCCAATGTCCGTGTTCAGGCAGCTGAATCCATCCCTGGGCGTGTGTTGTGCTGAGCTGATCCCACACCTGGGGATTGAGATCAAACCGCTTTTGTGATCAACAGGAACAAAAGGTCTGTGTAGCTGCAGCTCCCTGCCTGCAAATCCCCCTCTCTCTCTCAGTGAAGGGAAGCTCTTTGACTGAAATAGCCACTTCACAGGAGTGTTTTGGATATCACAAAAAGCATCCTCCTCCAGGGACTGTGCTGCTGAAAATGGGCACATAATCGCTGCTGACCTGGCCCTGATGGGGCCTTGGTTCCTCCTTGTTCTGAGGGGTGTGCACCACCTTTTCCTTGGCCCTACAACCAGCTGCCTCTTGAGAAGGCTTTGGAGAGGGTTGGTGACTTGGCAATGGGGCTGTTTTCACCATGGATGGGCATGGGATCTTCTCTCTGGCACCCAGATCCCACCTGTACCCGTTAGGGCTTGCTCCACACTGAGAGAAAAATTCCTGCAGTTCGTGGTTGTCTCATCTTGAACACAGAGAAATAACCTTTTGTGCGCCGAGGGAAGGGTGAAGGAGTGAATTAATAGCTCTTCTGGTTTGCATTTCCCCTCTTTTGAAAGGGTTTAAAGGGATGATTCCATTTTTAAAAGAGCTAATTTTCGTAGGTTAAAACCCCATTCTTTTATGGAGGTCTAACCTTTGCTGCTTTTCCTTCTGATTAATTTTTGTTCAAAGTTCTTCTGGAGATGTGGCCTCAGCCTGAATATAAAACATGATCCTTGCTACGAAATCATTGGTCTCAGAGTCTTGTTCGTATTTTGTGGGCAAGCCCTGTCCTGATAATTACAGAAATGTGCACTTTTATAAGTGGCTGGCCTAGAGGCTCAATTAACATTTTCACTTGTGTTTTATCTCATGTATTTTAGTGTCTTGACCACTTCTGTTGATCACATTCACATGACTTACTTGTTCCCCAGAGGTTTTTCTGGCTTGATTTCTAAAGGCCACATTTTTGAAAGCAAAGTCCTGCTGTAGAAGACAGAGAACCCTTAAATTCTGGTGACCTTTCATCATTACTGGAGAGAAATAAAATGCCCATTGTGGGCATCCATGTGCGTTTCCAGACTCAAAAATTACTATGAAACCCTAAAACTACTCTCACCTCATCTGTCTTCTGTAACCTTGTTAGATATCCAGAAGGCTTTTGTCCCGCTGTTTAATGACAGGGAATTTGGGATAAAAATAAATGTTTTGTGGCCAATTTTAGTTATGGAGTCACTAGAAAAAGACTTTTTTCTGTTAAAAAAGTGTACAACCTTGCAGTAGCCGTGCGTTAGCCATCCTGGGGGTAAAACACAGTATTTTCAGCTAGGAAGTCAAGAGTACATGAAAGTTAAAGGAAGGAGACTGATGAGAAATGAAACAAACACGACAGTGGAAAAAAAGAAGTCCAGAATTGGAATTCTGGGGGAGGAAGTAAAACATTATTTTGAAGCTCGTAAAGGTTCTCTCTGAGGAGATCAAATCTGCAGCTGATTAGGTCAGCTCGTCTCCAATAGCTCTGGATCCAGATTAAGATTTCAACCATTTTTGTGCATTTTCTCCTGCTGGTTTTGCAAGAGAAACACAAATACACACATCTTCCGCAAATACAGTGGGAGGCTCTGGATTTCAGTCGTGCACAGATGGGAGAGGCTTCACTTGGTTCCCCTCAAGTTTTTCTTCTTTTTTTTTCTTTCCTTTATGAAATATAATTTATGGTACGAGATGGCTTTGATTTTGCAGTTTGGAAGAAAATTATTGGAATGTTGGAGTGTTGTAAAAAATATTTACAAGGAGGAATGAAAAGAATCCATTTTTCGTGCTCCCACTACTGTCATCATGTGAAACATGATTGCTTCATTGAGCACAGAACACAAGTTAATTGCATGTAGTAAAATAAGGAGATTGTTAATGTTGCTTCAGTCAACATTCAAGGACCTTTTCTCCAGCCAGTTAAACACTGATTTGTACTTTTTGTTCTTATGAGGTGGCTTTGGTGTGGTCCTGTCGTAATTGACTTGGATTCTCTTCAGTTTAGGCTTGGCTTTTGAGGCAAACTTCAGCCAGACTTTACCAGAACTGGAACTGCAGCTGCCATTCTGCACCAAACCTTCCTGATTCTCCTCCACATTCAGTCAGACCTGAGCAATGGCACATCTTGGAGAGGGTTTTTAACCTTGGGCCTTCAGGAGGGTCGGTAAACAAAGGGTTGCCAACTTTATTTTGGAGGTTTCTTTGTGAGTCTTTCTTCCCCTAAGGCAGCTGCCCCATCCACCTCTCTGGAACTTGCTGTTGTCTAAGCTGGCAGTGACTTCCAGCTGGCAAACAGATGGACTGAGTTCTTTCCACAAATTCAGAATTAGATGATACTTGCAAAATTCTGTGTTTCTGGAGCCCGGGGAGGAAGAGGGAATGGTTCAGGAGCAGATGGGGAAGGGAAAGAATTAAACATATTACAAATCCTCATCTCACCATATCAGAATGAGAGGAAAAATCCCACCCAGCTGCATCCAGTGGGGATGGGATTGTGGATTGGGATTTCTCATTTTATTGTGCCTTGTGACCCATTTTCCATCCAGACAAGCTTTGGCAAAACCGTGAAGGTGGAATGGGGCTGTTGTCGCCAGCTGTGGAACTCCCGAGATCCTTTGTGACTCAGTGGGTTCCAGCCTGTGTTTGTTGTCCCAGAACCTCGGGGACAGTGTCCCAGAACCTCAGGGACAGTGTCCCCGAGGGAATGGTCACCCGCCATTCCGCCTGGCAGCCACAGGGTGTCACTTAGAGTGCAGGTAAAGCCAGTGTCCCCCGGCCGCTGCTCCCGGCACCTGCGGGGGAAGGGATGAATGGATGGATGGAGGGGGACCCTGGACCTGGGGATGGATGTTCAGGTGACCCTGAACATGGGGCTGCTGTGCGACAGAGCTGTTCCCATCCTGCTGCCTGGCAAAACAGCCTCACCGAGGTGAAGCAGGGACAAGGACACAGCGGGGAGGATGTTCTGGGAGGGATCCTGTGTCCCCCCTTCTTTGGGGGAGTGTAACTGAGCGCCTGAGGGAGGGGGGTGCCTGCTTTCACCAGGGCTGCTCTGAGGAGCTGAGGGAAGGGCAGTGCTGAGCTGTGTTCCCAGGCAGGTGTGGGTGGTGATAGAGGATGTGGAGCCATTCAGGGGTGAAACAAATCTATCAAAGGAGCTTCATCAGCCAACAAGGACCTGCCCTTGGCTGATGCAGGGATTTCTCCTGGCTGGACACGCTGTGTTCATCGCTGCACTGCTTCCCTTTGCATCAGTCTGATGTCTCCTGCCCGGGTGCTGTGCCCTGGCAGGAGCTGTTGGGTTTTCCCTCAGTGCCTGGCAGATGCTCCAGGTGCTCCCACGTAACAGGAATAACTCACAGGTGTGCTAACAGTGGGGCAGTACCACCTCAGCTGTGACCTGCCAGTTGCTTGTGTGCTGCAGGACAATTAAGTCAGCTAAATTAGTCAGATTTAGGTTCTTTAGGTTTCCCTCTGTGCTCTGCCATAACATGGAAGTATCTTTGCTGTTCGTATAATGG
The DNA here is from genome assembly GCA_013397055.1 of Pachycephala philippinensis. Classification (NCBI taxonomy): domain Eukaryota; kingdom Metazoa; phylum Chordata; class Aves; order Passeriformes; genus Pachycephala; species Pachycephala philippinensis. Next base: position 61,413 of record VWZT01003577.1, on the reverse strand, counting down.
TGAATCTTTGCAATTTCTGGAAGAACAGAACTTCAAGCTGTATCCTCATCCAGATAAAATTCTCCGGCTCTCACAGTCATTCAAGGCTTTGCCCAAGGTTTGCTGTCCTGGGAAAGGGAATCTCCTGTTCAGTTTTCACCCAAACATCCAGACTTTACACCCAGATTAGAACAGCCATTCTTAGCTGCCTGAGAAGTGGATGAGAAATAAGGTTTCCCATGGAAATTGGAGGGCAATGGATTTTTAGTAGATTTTTTTTTTTTTCAGTGTGGTTTTCATTCCCTCAGATGTTATTCTTGGAGTTCATAATTGGTAGCTCTTGGGACAAATTCATAAAATCAATAAAACTCGGGTTGCTTTATTCTGACTTCTTTCTCTGCAGTGCTGGGAATAACAGAGGGCCACATGCTGCTCCATATGAGACTTGTGCTGGGAGAAGCAATACTTTGAAGCAAATTATAGGAATAGAAACTCAGTATTTAAAAAAAAACAAAACAAAACAAAAAACCCTCACATCTCGTGAAGAGTTCTCCCTGGGAAAACAGAAGAAGGAAGAACCTTTCCCAATGTGGTTGGATTGTCCCAAACCCCTGGTGGTTGGAAAGCCCGGACCGTGCTGTGACAGAAGAATTAATGCAGAGGAGCTGCATCCTCCTCGGGCAGCCAGGGAGCAAACAGAGCTTTGGAAAACAGCAAATGTGTTATGGAAATGAGGCAAACACAGAAAATAGGAAATTACTTTGCTGGTGCATCATCACCGTTTTAACTAAACTTAGACGTGACTTCCTAGGGATTCTTTTTCTCATTTCTAAGAATTTTTATCTAACTTAGGAATTGCTAAATTATGCCAGTAACCCCTGAAACATCAGCATTTGTGTATTTCAAAGGGCATGATGAGCAGTCAGGACTTGTTGCAGAATCTCCAGGCTCCACACTGATTCCTGCTTTGCAACTGGAGCAGCTGATGCAGAGTTTGGAAGCAGAAGGATTTCAAAGGTTGTTGTTTGTGTGCTGATCTTAACACACTTGAACAACTGAAAACTCCGATCCCTGTGTGGGAACCAGTGTGGAAAATGGGAGTTTGGTTGGCTGGAAATGGATTTCTAGGATTCACGAGGAGGGGACACCCTATTCCTTTGCAACAGCAGAGTAAGAGGGTGGGGATGAAGGGGAAAGTGAGAAGTGAGGCCCTTCAGAGAGGTTTCCCAGTGTTGGCCTTCCACAGAGAAAGCTCCTCACATGTTCCTCCTGCTGGGAGTTTTCTCTGTTCCAGGAGCTCAGGGGCAGAGAGTGAGAGAGAGAGACCCATAACTTGGAAATCCCTTTCTCTTCCAGATCGTATTTTTCTTTCCAGGATGTGGACGGTGACACCTTGGGTGGAGTTGCAGGGATTTGGACAGGGGTGCACCTGTCTGGGTGAGTGGGGCTGTGTGGGGACAGTGAACCCATCTCCAGCTCACAAGGCCTTTGCAGAGAGAATCCCTTTCATTCTTTGTTGAGAACACTTTGTATTAAAGACAGGATCCCACAGACCCACATTTTGGGTAATTTTGGCCATCTAATCCAAACTTCTGAATTTCCCACTCCACATAAATCTCGTGTATAAACTCACCCACTTGCCCCATGACTGTGTCATTAATTACCAAATCTCTCCCTCTCGTTAGGCCTTTTCTGAAGATGCACATTTCCACCAGAGCTGCCCGTGATATCTCAGGAAGCCTCCTTTGCAGCCCAAAAATCAGAAGGCTTCTGTTTGGTGTGAAAGTGAGGGAGCAAAGTGCCACTTGGAGCTGCTTTCTGTTTCCAAGCCTGTCTCAAAAGCGACAGGGATAAATCCGAGTGCAGTTGTGGGGGTTCACTGCATTGCCCAGTTCCAGGGAGAGGCCGTAGCAATAGAATACTGGATTTTGCTGCTTCTTATTCCTTTTTCGGGAGAGCTAAAGGATCCCCACAAAGGGTTTTCACATAGTTAAGTCATCCTTGTCCACCTACAAACCCATTCTCAGTCTGGATTTATTTTTTTCACCCTAATCTGTTTTTAATCCCTTCATCTCTCCTGTGTTCACTGCATGTTTCTCCTGGGAAAAAAAAGTCCAGCAACAGTAATAACAGCAGTTTTATTCTCTGTGAGCACTTTGGATTATTCCTCCTGTGAATGCTGGGGGGGAATGAAGGGTCTCTGAGCTGACCCAGTGAGGGGAGTGTGTCAGAAGAGCAGAGACATCATAGCACTGGGATTCACTTTATCCTAGGAATATGTAAAAAGCTCTCCTGAAAGTAGAAATATGCCAAATCAATAGCTGGATTTTTCAGCAAACAGGTGCAAAGCCTTTCCTAGAGATTCCTATTTTACTGATTCTCTGTTAGATCTCAGCTGCAAATCCGTGGCTGAGTTCCTGGGATTACAGACAAGCACCTGACCACACTCGGTGCAATTACAGGGAGAATCTCGGGGGTTATTTTTTCATCACTTCTTTGCCTGCTCACATACCTGCCTGCCTCCTGTCTGCCTCCAGTGCATTCTCCCTCCTAGGCTCTTTATCCAACCCCATTCTCGCTTTCCCAGTCCCGGAGCAGGCACAGAGAGAGGCATGAATGAGATGGATGCAAATGAATCACTGATGCTCTGGGACCAGGTGAAAATCGACTGTGTGTGCACTCAGCTTCTGGTGCACCTGAGCTAAAATTCACCTCCTGAAACCTCCGGGAAAGAATTTGATTTCTCTGTGGTAGGTCAGTTATATGTGTGTGAGTCTTTAGGTTCATGAGTAGCTTTGAAAACTTCACTTGTATTTTATCAGTTCCTTCTTGAAACGAAGCATTTCTAGGGATTTTGAGTGTAGAGCTGAAGAAGTTCTGGCTTTGCTTGGTGAAAATAAACCTGGTGTGGCAATATGATGTTGCAGTTTGGACTAGATGGACTCTCCTGCTCCTTCTCACCAGGCATTTCTGTGGTTCTGTGATATCCCTAGAAATCTCAGATGGATCCTTAGTGGCCTCATTCATGCCTCCCTCTGTGCCTGCTCCGGGACTGGGAAAGCGAGAATGGGGTTGGATAAAGAGCCTAGGAGGGAGAATGCACTGGAGGCAGACAGGAGGCAGGCAGGTATGTGAGCAGGCAAAGAAGTGATGAAAAAATAACCCCCGAGATTCTCCCTGTAATTGCACCGAGTGTGGTCGTGTTTTTCATGGACACCTGTGGCTTAGTGATGGTGGTTTTTATGTGAAGAACTTGTGTTACCAGGTGTGCAGCAGAGTGGGAGTCATCTCAGGCTCTTGTTTTGATTCCATGTACCTACTGATGTGTAATATGTAATTTTTCTGCACCATTAAAATGGTTTAGTTCATCCTTTGCTTGCTTTTAGGGGAATTGAGTGATACTCACGGGGCACTGACCTTTGTCTAGTTGCCATGTTACCTCAGTGAAAATCAGGTGGAAAAGGCAGGGCTAATTGCTTTGATTTAATCCTGAAATGTCAATGACTCAGTGATGGCTCATTCATGGAAGCTCTCTGCTCGAGGCAGTAGGACTGGATAAAAATAGCTTCCTTGGGATGAGCTTTAAGCGCTGGAAGTTCCAAATCATAGCATCAAAGAATGGTTTGAGTTGGAAGGGGTCTTAAAGCTCACCTAGGTCTGATACCTCTGCCATGAAAAGGGACAGAGGGATGGGGAAAACCTATGGGAAGCATGCAGAAAGCATTTGTGGGGAAAAACTGCAGTTGTCTCACTGCCACCTGTGGCACAGCAGGCAAAAATCTGAGTTGCCACCCCAAGGAGCAGCAGGTGAGAGAAGGGAATTGAGGGTTAAACACCAGATGTGAAGAATAAGGGTGATACTGATGCCTGATGTGGCCACCTAAAAAAAAACAGACTAGACAGGAATAAGGGGATAAAGGTAGGCATTTATTTGAAGGGCCTTCAAAGGNTTGAAAGGCCTTCAGAGGCACACCCTGGGCAGGCCAAAGGCTACACCCAAGATGGACCCCGAGTCACGAGTTCTTCACACTTTTATAAGTTTGGTTCACTTGCATATCAGGGTTAATTCTCCAATTAAAGCTTCAGTTAATGATGTCATTTCCCCAAGCTTGCCCCCCTCTCAGAGGCTTTTGGTTTGTACTTTTTGGGCCGAGGATGGTCTGGGTGTCCTTGAAGTGCAAACCTAGAGAGGCTTTGTTATGTCCAACCAGCCTGAGAGAACAGCCCCTCACAGGCCACAAGACACTTCAGAGTTACACACTAGGAATACAGGATTTACAAAATATACAAGTTAAAACCTAAGGCATCAATACTGTCCCACATCCAAGGCAGGCCAGCAGGTGATGACAGACAATTCCTGACTGCAGGGCCACCAGAGCCCCTGAGCAAACTAAAACACAACAGAAGAAAATGTCAGATCCAAAGTGTTTGTTTTGTAAATGAAAAGGGGACGGGCAGCTTTATTTTTAATGTGTTTGGCCTAAGTACCTTCTCTTGATGCCTTAGGTTTTAGCTTTTATATTTTTCAAATTCTGTGTTCCCAGTGTGTAACTCTGCAGTGTCCTGCAGCCTGTGAGCTGCTGCTCTCTCATGCTGAGACAGACAGAACAAAGCCTCTCCACGCTGCTCTCCAAGGACACCCAGCCCGGCCTAGGCCCAAAATGTGTAACCCAGCATCTTGAGAAGGGAGGCAAGCTGAGGGGAAATTCCATCATTAGCTAAAGTTTAATTGGTGAAATTGGGTTGAGATGCAAATGGACCAAAGCTATAAAAGTGTGAAGAACTCGTGACTCGGGGTCCATCTTGGGTGTAGCCTTTGGCCTGCCCAGGGTGTGCCTCTGAAGGCCTTTCAAATAAATATCCACCTTTATTCCCTTACTCCTGTCTGGTGTCTGTTTCTGGGTTGGCCTCTTTAGGAATCACTCTCTTCCCATGTCTCTATGAGAAGAGATGTTCATAAACTGGTTTTCTCCATTATTTTTCTTGCTGCCTCTCCTCTGGCATTCTTGTCCCTGATTTGGTGGGCAGGCACATGACAGGACCACATTAGAATCGCTCTGGTTCTGGCTGTGGTGCCTTCAGTGTGAATTCCAGGACTTCCCTTGGCCTCAGCTGGCACAGGTCCATATGGGGCACCCACGTGGGCTGGTTCTGGAGCCCTGCTGCAGCCAAGAGGCAGTGTTTGTGGCTGTGCCAGTTTGAAAGGGAAGGGATGGAGGCAGTTTCCTGCTGAATGCAGCTTGTTTCTGTCAGAAGAGACAGCAAATGAGTCCTGTTCATTCCCTGCAGCTGGCCCCAGGCGAGCTGCTTCAGGCTCCCGTCCTTCAGTCCTGCCCTGTGTGAATTAACTCCAATATATCAGGGACTCTGAAGCTTTCCAGTTCTGTAAAGACTTCTCTCCTCCTTTTTTTTTTGTTTAGAGTGCAAGAAGTTACCTGCTGACATGTCACCTTTATTCCTCAGTGTCATTAATTTCTTTGGGGCTGAGCCAGGAGAGTTTTGAGGAGAGAATCTGTGTTTTGCAGTGCTTTGTGAGAGTTTCCATACAAAGGCTTTTGGAGGTACAAAGTGCTAAGCAGGCAGATGGATTTCAGTGTCTTAACAGTGTTCTCTCCAGGTCTCTCTTTTCTGCAATAAAAATCTTCTGTTCTCAATATGGAGATGTGAACTGAATGGAAAGCATCCCTTTGTGTGGTCTGGGAAAACCAGAGATACTTTCATTAACATCTTCAGAACTAGAGAAATATCCACTGTGAGCTTGGATATTTAATCTGTGTAAGTGATGGGCACAGTCACCAATGTATTTGTGAGTTTAGCCACAAGGTTTCACAGCTCTGTATCTCTGTTTTCCTGCCTTCTTGTCGTGGTGCAGACCTGCTGGGCTGTAGCACCTGCAGGTTTTCTGGGTGCCAGATGAAGAGCTCAGTTATCACAATCACATTTATTCAGCTATTTGCTGCTCTTCTCTGCAATGCAGGGTTGTTTCCTAGGCTACATTTTCTAGTATAATACATATCCTGTTGTCAGATCCCATCCAGAGGATTTGGCTTTGTTCCTTGATCCAGTGAAGATAAATTAGTGAACTGTCCTGCTTTATCAGTGGGGATTGGCTTCGTTTTCCGTAAGCTGAGTTTTATTTCTTCAACTATTTTTTTTTTTTTCTGAAAGCACACTTCAAATACATCATGCAACTTTGTAGCGCAGATGAAGAGGAGTTTCAAACTCTCAGGCAAAATAACGTGAGACAAGGGAAGGAGGAAGCAGCCTTTGATCAGGCTCTGCATTGCCTTTTTCATGCTGAAACCTAAATATTCCCTGCAGGGTTCTTGGTGTCATCCCCACGGGTGCAGGGGACACTTTGGGTGCGAGCAGTGCAGGGTGTGACAGGGCTGGCAGCTCACAGGTGCAAGAAATGGAGCAACAGCGAAACCAGCAGCTCAATTCTGGGTCCGAAAAATGCAGAATCAGGGTTTATCCTTAACAAGCAGCAGAAGGAGAAACAAAGCTACTGTCAGGACAAGGAGGGAAAGGAGAGGAAAATAAAACAGGAGAGGGATCAGGTTTTCCTGTGCTTTGTGGGGTTTGATGCCTCAGCGAGTCTGACAGCCCGATGTGGAGCTGAGGGTTCTGTCTCTGCTCTCTCTCACCCCTCTGTGAATCAGCCTCTNGAGCAAAGTCCCACTTGGAGCTGCTTTCTGTTTCCAAGCCTGTCTCAAAAGCGACAGGGATAAATCCAAGTGCAGTTGTGGGGGTTCACTGCATTGCCCAGTTCCAGGGAGAGGCTGTAGCAGTAGAATATTGCATTTTGCTGCTTCTTACTCCTTTTTGGGGAGAGCTAAGAGAACCAGCAGCTTAATTCTGGATCCAAAAAGTCAACTATTTGGGTTTATCCTTAACAAGCAGCAGAAGGAGAAACAAAGCTACTGTCAGGACAAGGAGGGAAAGGAGAGGAAAATAAAACAAAACAGGAGAGGAGAGGGATCAGGTTTTCCTGTGCTTTGTGAGGTTTGATGCCTCAGCGAGTCTGACAGCCCGATGTGGAGCTGAGGGTTCTGTCTCTGCTCTCTCTCACCCCTCTGTGAATCAGCCTCTGCTTTGCTCAGCTCCCAGCGAGCACTTGCAATAAATCAGCGTCTTTTGAGTGCCTCCAGTGAATGTGGATCTCAGCTGTGCCCTGGGACACGGCACAGGGCTGGGGCCGGGCAGTGTTACAGGTGCAATCCTTACTCCTGAATGGGTGTCATTAGCTCTCCCCTCCTCTCGACCTTCACAGCTGCTTTCATTGCCTGCACTGGCTGAGATGAGCTAATTACACAGATTATGCAATTTTGCTGCACATAATACGTGTAATTTTGTCATGAAGGAGCGGTGCTGTGTAATAACAGTTCACACAAACCTGCCTTTGACACGAGGCTTTGGCAGGAAGCTTGGCACGAGAAACTTTGCATAAAAGAGTTAAATAAGGCCGTCAGATCATTGATAGGGAAAAAGATCTCCAGGTATTTCTGTGTTCTTTTGGAAGCGCTAAAAGATTTATTTTTTAATTATAAGAGGTTTGTTTTTTTTGTTTTTTTTTTGTTTTTTTTTTTGTTATAAGTAGGTTTCAGCTGCAGTAGTAGCAGCGTCCTGGATGCTCAGAGGAATCTCATGAATACATGTGAATAAATGATTCATAGAAGACTTGATTTCCTTTTTTTGCATGATCAGGCAAGAGATTTTTTTGCTTGTGGTGTTTGTTGCAGTCTTTCCTTCATAAAATAATAGAATAATTAAGGTTGGAAAAGACCTCTAAGATCATCAAGTCCAACCATTACAACCAGCACTTCTTGTTCACTTCTTTCTGTGTGGACAAGATTATTGATTATTGATGGTAAAATTAGCTTCATTTTGCTGGCACTGCTGTGGGGCTTTAGGACCAGATTTTAAATTTTTTTAAATAAACTCTAAACAACCTCTGGAAAATATTTTCCCCAGGCAACTACTGGGAGGCTCTAGGAGGCCAGAGAGGAAAGAGAGGAGCTGTACTGGGTTAGCAAGGCAAAGGTTTGATAGCAGGGGGATGCAGGAGTGGTTATTCTGAGAAAAGGTGGTCAGGGGCTGTCCCCACGTTTGACAGAGCCTAATTAATTAAATAAACTGCTAATTACTCACTAAACTGTCTTTTTCTCATCGTATGAGTTTTCCATCTTACTTTATCCCCCTGTCCTGGTGAGGAAGGGTGGAGAACAAGAGGTTTGGTGGGCACCTAGCAGTCAGCCAAGGTCATCGCACCCCAGGGAGATATCAAATAAATGCAGGAAAATTCATCCTGATACATTTTTTTCAAAGTTCTTCAAGCTTGGGAATATGGTTATGAGGGCTGAACGCTACAGAGCATAGGCTGCTGTCCTAGGGAGAGGCTTCCAGAAGGCAAACTGGGGCATTTGAATGGAATTCTGAATTGCAATTTTTATTCAGTCTATCTCTGACTGTGTTTTACAGCAGGTGGAAATGTTTTCAATCCAGCCCATGGTTTATAGCTAAATGCACTCCCTGGTTCTCAGTCTCAGAACACAGTGAGGATTCAGAGTGCTGACTCAGAGATGTTTTTATCTCTCAGTGAAGTCATGAAGAAATTCTCTCTGTGTGTAGCAGATATCCTTTCCCAAAATAGAGACACCAGACTAAACTGCTGTTATTTTTACGTGAAATTCCAGCTTGGTTGTCTCACTTCAAAGAATATCAAAATTAATCGTATTTCACTGAAACTAAGGCACTGATCTGTGGTATCATTATTCCCTACAAACATTTTTAAACTTCCCGGCAGTTTCTGATGTCGTTTGCCATGACATATCCTGTTTGGCATGGTCCTTATGATGCCTTGAGAGGCCAACCTAGAAACAGAGACTAGACAGGAGTAAGGGAATAAAGGTGGATATTTATTTGAAAGGCCTTCAGAGGCACACCCTGGGCAGGCCAAAGGCTGCACCCAAGATGGACCCCGAGTCACGAGTTCTTCACACTTTTACAGCTTTGCTCCATTTGCATCTCAACCCAATTTCACCAATTAAACTTTAGCTAATGATGGAATTTCCCCTCAGCTTGCCCCCCTTCTCAAGATGCTGGGTTACACATTTTGGGCCTAGGCCGGGCTGGGTGTCCTTGGAGAGCAGCCTGGAGAGGCTNATTTGAAAAATATAAAAGCTAAAACCTAAGGCATCACTTAAAATCCCAGAGGGATGTGTGTTTCTGCCTTCTCTACTCAGCTCCAGAGCTGAGGATCTCAGTTTCCAGCCTGGTGTCGTCGTTGAGGAACTGTGACACCTCCAAGCTTTCCTTCACTAAATGCTCTCCGTTCAACTTCAGGAGCTTCAGTTTCCACCATTTCAGCAGCATTTGTGAATCAAATTCCCTCTCAGTTATCACTAGGAAAGTTGTCTGTTAAACTGCTACTCTCTGGCTCCCCAAACCCTCCTACAGATGTGTTCTGTGTAACTCAGTGTTTCCGTTCCGAGACCAGGCACCTCAACAGATCACCAACAGCACTGCTGCAGGATGGAAGAAAGTGAAAGTGGAAAGAAAGTGGTAAAAAAAAAAGGAGAAAACAGATTTAAAGGAGGGTTTGTAAACTGGCTGTGGTCACTTGTAATCAAGCAGCAGTTCCTGCAGTCTGAAGCATCCTGTGAGTGGATTTCATAAATTATTTCAGTAGGAAGGTAACAGAGGCCCTTGGAGTCATTAGCATATGCATTTTGCACTGTAAATCTGTTTAAAGAGGTGATGAACTGTATTCTTCTCTCAGACTGAACTAAATCCTGAGTAATACTCTGAAGTTAAATGTTTCTTCCTGACACATTTGTGATGTGCAATCGTGGAACGGCTAATTACAGTGATTACTGCATTTCACAGATGATGACCAGAAGAAACTGTTACATGATGTATATTGCATCTCCTTCCTGTTTAAAAAAAAGAGAGGAAATTTTAATTACCTTTGTACTGTCATTAGAATAACCTGCTAACCTTCTTCTATTGATTAATCCAAAGATAAATCCTCGAGCACAGGAAAGGAAAAGACATTTTATTCTAAACACTTCATGTGTAATTACTTAAAGAATCTTCTATCTATAGAAAGATTTAGATTCTATTTTAAGAGGAGAAGAGTTTGAGGGTGGTGCATCAAATGATCTCATTTCACATGATATAATTAAGATCAGATAGCTGAGAAGAAAAAAAAAATCTTGGTAATCATTTAATTTTAAAAGCCATTAATGGGAACTACTCCAGGATGTTGTAGCTGCGTGACAGTAAAGTCATCTTTTACTCACTAACATTTCATTTGGGAACTGTTGTGTAGCAAATCTCTCTTTGTGAGGCACAGCAGGAGAAATGAAGGTTCAGCTGTAAACTCCCTAATCAGAGAATCAGAGAATGGTTTGGGTTGGAAGGGACCTTAAAGGTCATCCAGTTCCACCCCCTGCCATGGGCAGGGACACCTTCCACTAGACCAGGTTGCTCAGAGCCCCATCCAACCTGGCCTGAAATACTCCCAGGGGTGGGAATGTCTGGTTTTGTTGTGGATAGGATTTACAGAATTACAGAATCAGAGAATATCCTGAGATGGAAGGGACCCACAAGGATCATCCAGTCCAGCTCCTGACCCTGCACAGACACCCCAACAATCCCACCCTGTGCATCCCTGAGAGTGTTGTCCAAACACTCCTGGAGCTCTGGCAGCCTTGGAGCTGTGCCCATTCCCTGGGGAGCCTGGGCAGTGCCCAGCACCCTCTGGGGGAGAACCTTTTCCTGATATCCAATCTAGACCTCCCCTGACTCAGCTTCAAGCCATTCCCTCAGGTCCTATCGCCAGAGAGGAGATCCATGTCTGCCTCTCCACCGCCTCTCATGAAGGTGTTGAAGACCACGGTGAGGTCTCCCCTCAGTCTCCTCTTCTCCAGCTGAACAAGAGAGTGCCCTCAGCCTCTCCGTGTGTGGTTTCCTCTCCAGACCCTTCACCATCTTCACTGCCCTCCTTTAAATGAGAGTCAGGAGCACTTTTGTAGAAGCCATCCTTGCTGTGCTCGCCGTGCTCATCCCTCCTTTGGGCTGTGATCTGCGACTGGGGTTTTTTGTTGTGCTCTTCAAAGTCTCCTCGCTGCCTGGCTTGGATCCTGCACCCAGCCTCCAGTTTCCTGTTCTTACACTGTTCCTCCCTAGCCTCAGCTCACAGGAATTTTGGAAAGGTGCTGTTTTCAGTCACAGCACCACAAGGGCTTGGGTCTCTGCCTGAGGCTTCTGCTGCTGAAGCCAGCACTGTACAAAACCTCCAGATGCCACTTCAGCAGAAAGAATTTAATTCCTAAGACCCAAAAGGTTCTTTTGTGGGTATTAATCCATCACTACACCTGCTAAAATCATAGAGGGATCAAAGTCCAGACTCAGGAAGTCTTAAATTCTCTTCAGGCTGAGGCTTTCTGCATGGTCTATGTGCACCTCAGGTGACCCTGTCCCATCACGCCTGTCCTGAAAGAATGTACAATTTCATTTAGATTTTATTACTTTGGAATTCTTCTAAGCCCAGTGCTAGAAAACGGTAGCACTGAACCTCAAGGTCCAAATTAAGGGGGGTTTTGTCCATATGAGGTGGGATTTATCTCACTGAACTGGAGCCACCTCTGACTGATGACTCCCCAAAGCCTTCTCAACTCCACTTCTGGTCAACAGAGAAAGGTGAAGGGACCAAATCACCCTCTGAACATGTCCATCTTCAGCAATAATCCCAGAGGTTTCCACATCTGAACTGTTTCTGTGAGTGAAAACAAGTGAGGAAAGCCTTTTATCTCATCTTGAAAATGGATGGGCTGCTTGGATGGGCTTGGAGTGGCACCACTGCAATCCAAGCAAAAGAGGGACCTTACAGAATTATTTAGGTGTATTTTGTGAACAGATAATTAGAATGCAGCACTATGGACCTTTGTATCACATTTTATTACCTTCTAAAAAGTGCTTTTTTTCCCATTTGTTTTTAATTCCTCTCCTCCTGTCTTGTCCAGAGTTAAGGTCTGGCCCACCTCTGGAATTTCCTTCCCTCAGGGGTGGCAAATGAATTCCTGAAGGAAGAGCTGCAGGTATTCCAGAAGGTCTTTGCCATTTGGCATTGCTCTGTGAAGGGGAGGTGATAGAGCAGTTGGACACAGACTGGGTCTCCCTATTGCACTGTTTTAAAATAAAATTCAAAGAGTAAAACAGGAACAAACAATGTTAGAGCTTAATAGAACAGCACTTACTTAGTCCCTTGAGGCACTGATCCAAAATGAGCATTTCCAGTGGAGCTGTTAAGTAATTGCTTAGTTTTCTTAGAGAAGAGGCTTCAGGATTTGGATGCTCATTTGTGCAGAGGTTTTATGTTGCACTGCAGATTTTTTCGTGTTCACAATAAATTAAAAGTAGGTCTCAACTGTCAAGCTAGCATATTTCTCAAAAATACTGTGTAGCTTTTTTGTACCCCATTCACGATGTGCACGGGAAGGTTTTATTGCCATAAAACATAATTCACTGCTCTTCAAATGCAATCCTGAATGCTCATTTCACCCTACCTTTAAAAAAATTGTGAAGTTACCTTTTAATTCATCTCTAAAAGTAAACAACTCTAGTATCACCATATCACCTTTCCCACATTTGATATACAAGTCAGTAGCTCATTATTACTTGGCAGAGGAAGTCTAAAGCTGCATTACTTTGAAAAGTGTTATAAATTTAAGACACTTTTTCATGCACTTTGGATTCTTTGAAGTCCAAAGCCATTTATCTGCCCATTCAAGCATCTTTTTTTTTTTCTGTTGTTTGTTTTGGGTTTTTTTTCCCCCTTGGTTTTTTTTTTTTTTAATTCTATAACACTTTTTTTATTTTCTATAACACAGTTGTTCATGGCAAACTTTGGATTTAAGGTTTTACAGTTTGGTACCAAGGAGAACATCAATTAAGCAGTCCTCGCTTGACTACCCAGTGGTTAAATATTGCTCACTCAGTTTGCTCTTGGGGAGCTCGTTTTGTAGTTGAAATGGAAATGGCACTGAGGATAAATCTGCCTCAGTGTAAGAGATGTAATGTATGAGTTTTCAGTAGTTTTTTCTTTTCATAAGAGAAGATCTGAGAAAATCTATTACCAAAGTCAGTAAGTGTCTAAATGGGAGAGTCTCAGCTAAGTGGAAGTGAATGATGAGCACTAAACACTTCTCTGAGGTGAATGAGCACTTTCAAACGTACTCGACCTGATCTAATTGCTCTCTTTGTTGAAAGGAGATGGTAAATCTTTTTTAAGACACCTTTTTTTCCATCTAGTTCCTAAAACTCCTCTTGCATTGTCACTGTGAACAGCCAGTCTTGGTGCCCATCTTCCACATCGGCATGACAAGAAATCAGCAAGGACTTAAAGAGCAAGGAAACTCAGCCGTGAGTGACAGGAGCTCTCTGCAGCATCCTCCCTTACAGCCCCTTGTGTAGTTACCTGTGTTAAACCAAATCTGGCAGGTGCTGAAGCATCACCAACTCTTATCCCCTTTGGAACACCTGGAACGTTTCCTCCACCTCCAGTTCTTGGCTGATGTCCTTGCTGGATGCAGCATTTCTTTAGGGATGGTGTTGGCATAAGAAGACTGCCTTGCTTCCCTCTTTTGTTGTTTAATTTCAGCCCGGATCAAATTTATTGTGCTGCTTCCGAATCCCTGGAGCCAGTGTTTATGTCCCAGGAAGGTGGTACATAAACCTGTGGCTGATGAAGCCAGCAAATTTGGGGTTTGGGAACTTCAATTCTGGATTTGAAGAGAAGATCTTCATAGCAGCTTTAGAAAAAGAAGGGAAAAAGTGAAATGTAGGGAAAGAATGTTGAGGAAAACACTGAGCTGAGTTGAAACAGTGACAAGTGGCATTTTTACTGCTCTGAGAGGGGTCTAGAATATTGGAGGGGGGGCTTTTCTGTCCTTTTTTGTATTGTGAGGAGATTTATATGTCAAGCCCAAGATTAATGCCCTGAACGTAAAGCTGTGCAAGGTGTGCAGTGTTCAGTGCCAACATCAGATGATTTATTCTTTCCATTCACTTTCTCGTCATCATGGAACTTCATGGAGAAATAATACCCGTGTTTCCTGCAGTTCCCAGAGCTGTTTGAGTGGTACAGACAGCACTGAGATCACAGATATGTGGGTCTTTAAAAGATGTGTGTGACGATGTTGGAGCTGCCACACCACGTTTGCCGGAGAGCCCAAAACCACCCGGGATGGTTCAGAGATGGCCCACTTATCATTCCTGCTTGAAACAAGCTCCGGATCTGAAGATTCATCAGGGAGTTTAGCCAAGAAGTGAAGCTGGTGGAATGCTTTTCTTAGACTGTCACAGCATGTGCTGACAGCGTTTTATGCGCTATAAAATTAGAAGAGATTTTAAAATCCCCTTTCTCCCTCCCATGCCATTTCAAACCCCCAAAGAGACAATAATTACCAGGTGATAAGAAAGCACCTTCCCACATAACAGCAGGCTTTCCAAATGAGAGCTGCAGTGTATTAATCAGGTTATGGCAGGGGAGCAGCCTCTTTTCCTCTTTTCCAGCTGCCTTTTGCAGAAGATTATTCAAGGTCTTCCTGGCCAACAAGTGATCACTCAGCTCCTTGTGATGCCTTAGGTTTTAACTTTTATATGTTTCAAATTCTGCATTCCCAGTGTGTAACTCTGCAGTGTCCTGCAGCCTGGGAGCTGCTGCTCTCTCATGCTGAGACAGACAGAACAAAGCCTCTCCAGGCTGCTCTCCAAGGACACCCAGCCCGGCCTAGGCCCAAAATGTGTAACCCAGCATCTTGAGAAGGGGGGCAAGCTGAGGGGAAATTCCATCATTAGCTAAAGTTTAATTGGTGAAATTGGGTTGAGATGCAAATGGCCCAAAGCTATAAAAGTGTGAAGAACTCGTGACTCGGGGTCCATCTTGGGTGCAGCCTTTGGCCTGCCCAGGGTGTGCCTCTGAAGGCCTTTCAAATAAATATCCACCTTTATTCCCTTCCTCCTGTCCAGTCTCTGTTTCTAAGTTGGCCTCTAGGCATCACTTGTGCATGGGGGAATGTCTTGTGGAGGATCACTTGTATGTGGGCTGGGAAGTGTCTTGGGAAGCTGGGCTGGAGCAGAGACCCAGGAACAGTGCAGGCAGTCCCATCTCGCTCTCAGAGAGCCAAAGGCATATCTCTGATCTGCCTTTTCTGATTGATAAGGTGCTGTGGGCATGAAAACAACCCTTACGGGACAATATGGCCCTTCACAGTTCCCTCTCAAAATTAATCTCATACTTCTTTACTTCCTTTTTGATAGCCCTTGCAAACCCAATTTCCTGGTGCCTGTCCAGCACTAGCAGACATTATATGAAATATTATTTCTCTCAGGTTTCTGATCTCACTTAAAGTTTCAATACATGCTGTCCTGGAGGGAAGGACTGGCACATGATTCATATCCCATCTTACATTTTGGGAAAGGGTAGAAATGCAGCAATGGAAGCAACAATATAAAGCATGGAAAGGGGAGACCTGGGTGGCTTAAGCAGTTGGTGAACTTTTAAATCCAGGCTTTAGCAAGCAGGTGCATCATCAGCCTAACAATTGCTTATCTACAAACTCAGCTATTGCCTGCTGCCCTTCTCACCAGATAAAATACCTCTGGACACTGAGTTCCCCGTGCTGTGCTGTGGGATTAATTCAATAAACTTTTTGGCACTATTTTTGAGGATGGGAAGAGAAAAACTGAGAGGGAGGCAAAATTGGAGCTCAGAAGCCCAGTGTTCCTTATGGTAATTTCTTTAATGAAAGTTTCCTGTTCCTCATTGTGGCTGTGTAAGAAAGATCTGAGCTGGGTGTTGCTTTTCTCCTGGCAAGAGCTGTTTTTAGACCTTATTCTTCACCCAGTGGGAGAAGGAATTTGTGTGGAAGGACAACCCACAGAAAATGTAGCACTATTAGTGTCTGTAGTAGGTTTTTGAGACTTAGAATTGTTGCTGTGTTTCCCTGTATCTGCAGGGACTTTGCTTTCTCCTCTCAAACAAACCTAGTTTGTGATGGCCTAAAGAAGCTATTTATAACCTCCACATCTGCAATCTCCACTGCCAAAATTCAGCCTCTTGATGTTGCTGGATATTTTGCTCCTCCTGTAAAATTGTGTGATTAGGGAAGGGGTTGTGTTCAGACACCTCAAGTTCACAGAAATTGGGAGGACTTGCCCATTCTCATCCCCTTTTCAAACTTACATTATTAGAAGGGGAAATGTGGTTCGGCAAAACGGGCTCGTGTCTGCCAAGAAACATCTGGAATTTTTAATGTTCCTATATTAGGCTTAGCTATGAAAGCTGGCAGGGGCTGCTTTGGCAAATGGTCACCCGTCTCATGTTTGCAGGCTTTTTTTGTCTTGCAGACAGTCTGTTTCTTCCCTGCCTTCTCCTGATGAATTATTTAGGCTCGGGGAAGACACGGTGCTTCCTGGCAACCACACACAGCACGAGCTGACAGCAGCGTATGGTGTGTTTTTGTCCAGACGTCCCGAGACGTGCAAGTGTGACAGATCTGTCTGAATCATCCTGCAGGGCTGTGATTTGCTAAAAGGCAAGGATTCTTATAAAATGCTGGGTGTATGATCTGGACAACAGTTTGAAATGGGGAAAAAAAAACCCCAAAAACCGACTAACAAAGAAAATCCCTGTCAGGCCAAGCAACTGTTGTGGTTCCTGATGGGCGTTGCTGTGGTGTAGGCAAAGCCCCAGTGCTGACTCAGGGATGAGAATCAGGTTTTGCAGATCTCCCAGCCTTTTAGCCCAACTCCTTCCCTGAGCTGGGTGTGGTATTTTCTCTCACCTTCCTGGGTTGCTGTTATTTTCTGTCTCTCCCGTGTGGTGCTTGCCTCTCACAGCCTCTGCTGCTGGACCAGAGGTTTCATCTGAATTCCTTGTCAAAAGGTATTTAACCCTACCAGGCAAATACCCCATGAATGGGTGCATTTTGGAATCTGCTCTCATCCCTCCTTTTCTCAGCCACCTTTCTCATTATTTTTGCAGAGTTCTGGGAGCAGGTCAGGGTTATTCCCAGTGAACATTGACTCCGTGCTCCATCATGAACCATTCATACAGCTGCTGTGCTTTGCTTTTGTGACTGCCACTCATAAATTCCTGAATAAATTCCAGGCAGCAAAGGCTCTGTGAGAAGAGCATTGCTTCCCACATTCCCACTTTGCTGAGGCAAAAACTGAAGCAGAGGGAGGCTGCACACACTCATTTCTTTCAAGAGGTTGTCCAAATTGTCCTCTCGAGTCATCTGTCCTAAACTCCAGCCTCCAGCTCCTCTCCTCTCCCTCCCCCTCCTGTGTTCATCAGATCTTAGTGCTTCTCAATTCCACGGTGCTTTGCTACAGGTAATAAAGTACAGTTACACCTCTCATTATCATTGCCATCTCTCTGTGCATTCAGTAATTATGCCAGGTGACTAATTGAATTCTGAATTTCAACTAAGAAGCAATTACCATAAAGATCAAACATCATTACCAGCCTGTGCCCTGCCAGCCTTCCAGAAGGGGGCTAGGGAGGGAGTTTCATGGCTCTGTGCTCTCCTGGTCTGTCAGGCTCAGAAACAAATTGTGCTGCAGCCCTGGGTGATGCCTTTCCTCCTCCTGGTGCTCTGCAGGAATTCACTGCCACTGCACAACAGAGGGAGAATTAACGACCTGTTGGACTAAGCAGCAAGAAAAACATTTTCTTAAGTTCTACCTTTCTCCCTCGTGTGTTTTTTAGGTGGCTGTGTAGGTGGAAGTTCCCTCTCCGTGTAGGTGGAAGTTCTCTGGGCTGGGGAATCTTCCCTGGTAATTTGTGGATGATCCATGCAAACACAAGTTGGGTGATGGCCTGTTCCTTAAAACAATTGCATCACCCAGAATCGAGTGAGGGAAGTCTTTAAAATAAACATCAAGTGGTTGTTCCACATCAAATTACAGGCCCATCCAGGCCGGTGTTTTGTTCAGCCCAAGCACCTAAATTTAGGTGTCTGTATGAAGATGCTTCTGTCTGATTAAGGTCCCCCTATTATCAGTGTGGGGTCAATGGAAGAACAACTCAGCCCCATAAAGTAAATGGCCGTGGATCAGCTGAATCTGTCTAGGCTGTGCTGGCTGTGATCTTGGGATCAATTAATTAGCTTCAATTTGGGAATTTAGTACAATTTGATGGCCCGGATTGAGTAGATACCATGGACACCACTGGCCACTTCAGCTAGTGCTGGAATGCCCATCCAGGAGCATGGACATTGTAACCTTCACTCACAACATGAGCATCTGCATCAGGACATCAGGATTTAAATGGCTTAATCTTGAGCTCATCTTAGAGAGGAATATAACAACAGCACCAGAATGAAGAAAGACTCTTCTGGATGCCCTTTGAGTTTCCAGAAATCTGAGTTTCTGTGACTTGCTGAAGTACAAGTGATGTCTGTGCATCTTTTTGTGTGTGTGATACCTGCCCTTTCAGGAAAGATTAATTTGAGTAACTGGGTGTTGAAATAAGCCCAGCATGAATGCCAGAATTTTGTTTTGCAACAGGTTTTTGGGGAGTCATATAATTTCTGGTTTCTGTCCAGCTAGATGTGAAGAGCTTTGGGTTGGGGGTTTGGTTTGTTTTTTATATTTTATTGGGCTTTTTCTTTGCTTCCTTTTTTTTTTTTTTTTCCTTGTGCTGAAAACCAGATGAAGGGAAAAGATGATAACCTGAGAAATAGAGCGTTGTAATCTCCCTCTTTCATCTTTCTTCTTAAAGACACGTGGAGGTCTGAGCTGGAATCTTTGGGTTCTGTGTGTGGCCACAGCTGGGGATGTGCTGTCTCAGGGATTTACCTGCACAATGCACAGAGCCCTGGGAGGCTGCAGGCAGGATTAACCAAGCATTTATCAAGTGCTGCTGAGCTTCTTCACTGGGATTTCTCTCCCTGGCTTCTGGGTGTTCCCTCAGCTGTGTCTGTAACAGCCCAGCCCTGACATTTCAGAACAAGAGTTTCCTCAATCACAAGCCGTGAAATAATTTCCTAAGGAAATTAATAGTATATAGAGATAATTGTTCTATAATTGAATAATAATTATTTTTCTTACTGAATTATGAATAGGAGGCTTATCACAGGAGCTGTAAGCAATTTGGGATGAAGGAGGCAGCTTCCAGGATGATCCCCCAATCATCCTGCTGAGGAGTGATTGTTTTGGGAGAGGGCAAATTTGGGGATTCCCTACCACTGCCCACACCTCAATCCTGAAAAAATTCAAAATGAAGCTGTGGAGGAACAGAATATTTACTATAAAAGAGTTACATTTTATGGAATTTAGGTTTTCTTAACCCTGGAGGAATGAAAGGAGTGAAAAATACTGCAAGAAATTGTGTTTGCTGAGGTGAACCATGTGGGGTTGACTTTCCAGGGATTGGAAAGTCAAACAGAATGCGTGTTTTCTTTTGTCAGAAGTTTTAGAGAAGCAGGTATTTCGTTGAAAAAGGTTGAAAAGAGCCATTTTTCTGACAGTTCTGCGCAATTCAGTCTGCGGGATCTTTCTAATGGCACTGCTTGCTGCCAGGAGCCCCAGCCTGGGGCAAGGAGAGCTCAAGGCCAGGTTGGACGGGGCTTGGAGCACCCTGGGGTAGTGGAAGGTGTCCGTGCCCATGGCAGGGAGTGGAACTGGGTCATTTCCAACCCAGAATATTCTGTGATCCTCTGAACAGATAGAACTGAGCACTTCAGGTGCCCTTAATCTTTGTAGGTCCAACGGAGGGTGCCTTGGGCTAGAAACCCAGAGAAATGTTTTTCTAACCCCTGAAGGAGCCTGGAGCACTTCTAAACTTCCGAAAAGTTCTGTTCCTGCCTTTGCTTTTGACCTGTTCTGTGACCTGGGTGAATCACTTGAGCTCTTTGGCAGAAGGGAAATCGATGCAGCAAGTGAGCACAATTAGGCTGCTCGAGCTTCTTGTAAACGTTTTCAGGATTTCTTGGCAAAGGAAAACAATAGAAAACTCATCAAAGTTTCTAATGTGCTTGAAAGCATGAAGACACATCAAGCTGAGCCAGACAGAGCTGAGTTTAAAATATTTTTCTAGGGGAGCATTTCTTGCCTAAAGTATGAATTATCTGCCTTCCAGGACTCTCCTATAAGTGCATTTTATTTCTGTACAAATGTTAAAAAAAAACCCCCAGCTGTGACATCTGCAGAAAACCTCTCTGCACAAGGCTTGGCTTTCAGGTTGATGTTGGCTGATGTACAAAGCAATAAGCATCAGCTGGATAACTGTTCTTGCCTCTCCTTATTTTTGTCAGAATATCCCTCATTCACAGATAAAATATGTGGAGAGAGACTCTTTTTATTTTTTTCCCAGTCTCCTGGATGTCACAATTATGCCACTGTCACTTTTGGTTTCTAGAAATAGTAAGCAGTTGTCCTGATGCTTTGTGAATCCTACCTGGCTCGAGTTTGTCACTGCAACATTCGGTGAAAAAAAAAGCACCAAAGAGGGAGGGTGGCACATGAATAAATAATTTACAGCCCCATGATTCAGCCCCTATTTTTAGAGGCTTGCTGTTTTTCTGAGACTTTGAAAAGGGGCTGACAATAGCCTATACATCAAGTGATGTGTCCCTTATGCAACACAGGGTTTTTTCTGTCACATTTGATCTGACTCCTATGAAATCTGGGCAGCCAATCTGAGGAATTTGTATCGTGCAGTTCCTGGTGGATTTAGTGGGGATCGTGGTGGATAAGTACCCAAGACAAAAATTTTTTGCTTAATACCAAGCAAAATATCTTATTCTGAACTTTAAAAATTACTTGGAGGAGATGCTGGGAGAATCTTGCAATGTCCCAGTGATTAGAACCCCCTGAAAAAAAGGAATCTTTTAAGCTGGGTTTGAATTCCTCATGAAATCCAACATTGGAAAGACCAGAGTTGTACTCCATGTCGTGAGCAACTCCTGGGCTACAGCATTCAGCACTGGGATATTTTGGTTTGTTTTACTCCTGTGTTATTTGAATGTATCTTAAATTTTTTTTGGGGGGGAGTAAAACCTGAGTCCAATTTACATTTTCCAAACCTATCAAGTGATTTTTGCTACACCAGAACTGTGTATTTCGAAATCCATTTATTCAGCTCAGGCGATGTCATCCAGCTTTAACCATGGCACTGAGACAAAATGGGTTTTCTCCACTGTCTCTTCTGATTTTTCAGGCCAGCAAAAACTATTTTAATGTATATCTAAGGTGAAACCTCACTTTTTTGGGCTTCCTTTCAATTGGAAAATTTGGGATAAACATCTTCATATTGGGGGCACCATGGACTGGCTGCTTTACTTTGCCCTGAATCCAGAGTAGGAAGGGATTGGTGAGATGTGGACAAGACTTGCTGCAAGTTGATATTCTGAAATTACAAGGTTGAACTCCACCTGTGGCAAATCTGCAGAACAAACCTACCCTGAAAAGGATGGCAAATTTCTCAGCTTGGTCAGAGGGCAGTACAGGGGAAAAAATAGTTCAATAGTTGTCTTAAAAAGGAAAAAATATGGATATAGGATAGCAACAAAAAAGGATCCCAGTGGAGAGATTTAACAGACTGTCTGTAACAGTTTTACGAAGTAATTACTGGAAATTCTTGGGCTTTCCACTTGTTAATTTGGACTGAAGAAGTCCCGTGGGCAGGGAGGTGGATGACACAACCCGCGGTGCTCTTGCAAGGTGTTCATTGCATCTGTGAGGCTCTGAGACTGCCACAGTCACTCCTGATTCCACTTCCCAAAACCCTGTGTGTCCTAGGGAGTGTGTTCAGTGGGGGTTCTGCTGTTCTGATTGATGGACCCTTCATTTCAGCTCAGCTGACAGCTAACATGGATCAGCAAGCTGTCAAAGCACTCACATACCCTCAGATCAGGACTTCACAGGCTGTCTTATTTATTTATTCATTTTTCTATTTATTCCCTTCACTCCAGTAGCTGATGAACTTGTCTCAAGATTCCATGGCCACTCTTGTGTCCATGGAATCCAGGAGATGAAAGGCATAAACAGCCAGAGAAGTCAGATTTCCATTTTAATGATAACTGGAAATGTAAACCTTGTCAAAAAATCATCTACATGACACAAGGCAAAGACAACTAAAATCTCTTTCAAAAGCAGCTTAGTTCCAGTTGTCAGGAACAAGATCCATGATAGCAGTGCCTGTGTGCAGTGTCTGAATTGTCTTCCTCACTAATGACTGGGAGGATGTGGTGAGCTTCCTGCTGAGAATGACATCCACTTACCTGTGCCCAGAGCTCCTGGCTCCTGTTTGTGTCGTGCTTTTAATGGACTTTCACTGTCTAAACACAAGGCTGCCACCAGGCCGATCCATAGATATTGAGTTAGCACTACCTGAAAGGCTTTGTGTTCTTCAGCTGGGTCAATAAAAAAAGAAAAATACAGAAATACCGCCCATCAAACACTGCCCCTTTACATATCCCATTCGGAAATGCAACATCCTCTGCAGTTAGAAATGAAATTAAGGACAAGATTTTACCTCTTAAACCAATGTCAAACGTTGTACCTGAGCTGTGTTTTAAAGCTGTTCCAGAAGATAATTTCATCCTGTTAATCACAGAACCACAGGATGGCTGAGATCTGGTCCAACCCCCTGCAGGGCCACCTGCAGCCCAGGAGCATGTCTTTAAAAGTTTTTAAATATCTCCAAAGAGGGAAACTCCACAACCTCCCTGGGCAGCCTGTTCCAGTGTTCTGTCACCCTCGCAGTAAAAATATGTCAGTGGATTCTAAGGAGCTGACAAATCACGGTTGGGATGACAAATATTGGATGTTGCTGCTCCATTTTCTGTTCAGACACACACTGAGGGCTCTTTAGAAGAGTCTCTGGCAGTGTTGTTAATAAAGTGTAATGAATTGGGGTGGAATTCATTTTACGTGAGTTTAGATGACTAAAAACCACAATTGTGTCTGAGATAAAAGTCCTTGGGTTTATTTATGAAAAGCTGCTCACGTCCCATGCAAGTTTTCCCAAAACTACTCTGGTAATACTGGTGCTGAGTGGCAGGGATGCTGAAGAGGGTTGTGGGAAAACTGGAAACAGAATTTGGATGTTTCCCCTCTTTATCAAACACCAGAGCGTGAGGAGTCCTTCAAAACAAATAAGTTTGTGAGTTTCTCTCATGTTCTTCCATGTCAGATGAAAATCATTTTCCATTATTACTGATGTATGGGCTCAAATCTGGGTTGATCAGCTTGTTTTTATTGAAATGACAAATACGCTGGAGTTTCTTAAAAATCCTGTTTGCCCTGAAAATAGACAGAGTTGTGATTATCACAGTCTGGTTTTTTGGATAAATGCAATACTATTTTTCTTCTGCGTTCAAGGAACTTTTGCTCTCCACCTTGAAATTTCTCACTTGCTCTTAGATGGTTCTACTCCACTAAGAATAAAGTTCAAGCTCTGTGTAGTGTGTGTGTGTGTGGGCATGTGGGTATAAATACATAAAAGTGCGACATTCCTGGAGGTGTTTGTTTGTTTATCTGGATATATTCTGTTAAGATCTATAAAATAATGGACTGAGCTGGACTTTCCCAAAAGCTGGAGTCAGGGAGAATTGAGTATCCCAGTTGTATTCCTGCCAAGGCTTTGCTGTAGTCATGCTCAGCTCTTTTACCTACCTTTTTGTGATGTGGAATGAAGGTTTTTTGAGGGGTGGAGACCCCTTTTACATCACCTTGGAGTCCAGGAGAGCCGCAAATGTTGGTGCTGCTGCTGTTGTTGTGTATCTGGGCTCCACCTGCTGTCCTTGGTTTTCCTGGTGGGATATGACTCTGATCAGCACCCCTATTTCTTAGGGGAAATAGGCGTTTGTAGCCTGGAGGGGTTGAAATACATTTTCTGAAAGCTAGAAACCCTGAGCACTCCTGGTTATTCCTTTCAGGCAGTTCCCTTTTACCTCCCTGCCTGTCTCCTGGACTGATGATTAAGGAGAAAAAAACCAAGAGCCACAAATGTACAACAAAAGGGAATGAACATTTTCAAAGTGGAAGAAGAAACCATAGACTGAGGCCTGGAAGTGGAGATTGGATGATGTGTCAGGAGCTGTGTGCATCAAGGCTGAGTGCTGCCTGTGCCATCCTGAGTCACCTACTGCTCATTATTCATTTGCATGAACATTAAATCTCCTGGTCCAGTTGTGTTACACGAGTGCAAGTGCACACAGAGCACAAACAACCACGTTGTAACCACCAAATCTCAATTTTAGAAGAAAGTCAGGAAGGAAGGGGAAATGATAAGAAGAGAAAGGATGCTGAGTTCTTCAGTGTGTCATTTGTCAAGGAAAATGAAATTTTACACAATTGTTTTTCAACTAGGAAAAAAAATAGTGCTAATAGCTGCATTTTTGTCTATTTATAATTAGCTCTTCTTGCCCTAGAAAGATCATGTAACTGTTCTTTTCTTCCTGGGCACTTGTTGTTTGTTTGTACAGTGGAGTTCTCCATTATGATTCCTCCATTTCCTTATTATTTTTGGGGACAGTCACTAAGAAAAACTGAACTTAATCCCATGTCTTTCTGCACACAGTGCATGAACAAGAGCTGCTTCCTCCAGGTGCCCCCAGTGAGGCTCTTACCCTCCAGTATTACCTCACTCAGTAAATGAGGTGTTCTGCCTTTAAAGCACTGGGTGAAAGAGCTGCATTATGGCATTAAAAGAGAGAGAGAGAGAGAGAGAAAGAAAGAGAGAAAGAAAGAGAGAAAGAGAAAGAAAGAGGGAAAGAGAAAGAGAAGAGGCAAGGAAGGAAGGAAGGAAGGAAAAGAAAGAAAAAGAAAGAAAGAAAGAAAAAGAAAGAAAGAAAGAAAAAGAAAGAAAGAAAGGAAGGAAGGAAGGAAGAAAGGAAGAAAGAGAGAAAAGAAAGACCTTTGCTGTGGGGTATAAATTAGTAATGACAACTGAAGTTTGGAATGAGATATTCCCAGAAGCCAAATCTGCTTGCTGCGGTTGTTTCTGAGAAGTGACTGACACTGGAGGAGATCCTGGAGTAGAGAAATTCAGATTTTGATTTACCCCCCTCGTGTTCATGCACTCGCCGTGTGGGAGATGTGCTGTGACAGCTCCAAGAGCTGCACTGGTGTGGGTTGTACATTCCCAGTGCCTCACAGGGCTGTGTTTGTGCTTTCCCCAGCTGAGCTGGAGGGATACAACCAGGGAAAATGAGAGTCAGAATGAGTAAAACAAGGGTTTGAATGAATAAAATAAGGGTTTCGTATGAGCACTACTCTGGAAGTGGGACTCATCATCCGACTAAGCATCGACTCATCTGGAGTCAGGAGTTGGCACAGAGAGCTTCAGCACTGGCCAAGGAGGGGACAAACACAAGAGCTTTTAGGGATGTAAATCAGATCCTACCACCTAAACCCCACTCAGACTGCTCTGTTTTGTTTGGCCTCGTCACTCCAAAGAGAAACAGCGGAAAAGTGCAAGCAGACAACAGCAATATGAAATTCCATGATCTGGGTGGATACGGTGTCATCTGGAGCATCTACAGGAACTGTTATTTGTTTTTTACTTCCCTTCTCTGTAAGGAAAAGCACCTTTTCAAAAGCCTCTTTACCTTTTTCCAAGGCTGGTGTCAGCAGCACATTTAGGACCATTTGATTTTCCTGCATTAAATGACCATGGCAAAGGCCCAAAAAGAAATTGGGTAAAGGGCAGCAGCAACATCATGAAGAGTCCATCGGGAAGTTGCCTGTGTTTGTCCTTTGGGGATCTTTCTGGATTTCCTGTTCTATTTTAATTCTCTTGTTTCTAAGAAACAGTTCAAAATAAGAATGGAAAAAAACCCCAAAAACCTCTTGCTTGGGACTGGGTGTGCTTTTGATGAGTGGAGGAAGGTTTGTACAGGAAAACTGAAGTTTTCTCTTGGAATTCCTTGGGATGAAGAGAGTGCTTGCCAGAAATTGAACTCCCCTCTTCACCCCAGTGTTGCCACATGTAGTTCCCAGAGCCCCACAGGGTGACATTGAACTTGGACATTAAATCTCTGCTTCAGTAAAGTCATTTGTGATTTTACTTATGCTCTGTGAGTTCTGGCACCTTGGGAAAACACCAGGAGTGGTTTCGTTTCCACAGATGATGGGTGAACACATCCTGACCTCAATGTCCCCATTTCTGAGATCATTCTGGAGAGATTCTTGCATGCCCTCCACCCTGCCTGCCCCAGGGCTGGGAGATGTTCTTCTCTTGCTGCTTCATGATTTTTGCCCAAGTTTTACCAGTAGTAATGTTGGACAGGAAGACTCTGGAAAATCAGGATGTCCAGGAATTTTTCTTCTAGTTTACAGTAGGATAAATGGAAGGGAAATAGAGCAGTAAGCTTACCTTACATATAGCATTGTCCTACATGGAGCACTGAACATCCAAACCTTTCTGGGTTTGAATCCATCATTTAACTGCTTTTTAAAAGACTACACTAACATTAGACTTTGTTTTGCAATGTTCTCATACCTTTTTTTGTCTTCTGAACTCATATGCTGTGAGAAAAAAACTATTAATAAATATCTTTAAATACTCGTTGTCTGTAGATGTGTTTATGTTATTTCTTTCTCCTCTTCTCAGTGGGCTGCTCCAGTCCTCACGGAGGTGGGATCAGTTGATTTGCCTTGTAAATAATCTGTTCTGTCAATCTTTTCTTGAACCTGTGAAATGTCTAGGCTGTTGAAAGTCCAGCACAGAGTGTTCATCTCTCTTTTATTTTGGTCTGTACCAGGAAATGCCTACAGAGAATGCCTGGGCAATGGGACATGGGCTTCCAAGATAAACTACTCTCAGTGCGAGCCTATTCTGGATGACAAGGTCTGTATTTTTCCCTTCATTCTTCTCAATGACATTTCTTAGCATAAATGAATGCAAAGCAAAATGTAGGGTTAACGTGCTAATTTGGGACTTCTGAGAGAGATCCCATTTCTGTCTCCCGCAACAAAACCTGTGAATTCAGGCAAATCACTTATCCTTTCTCCATGTCCCCTACTCACATGGTTTTTAAAAAAGGATGCTTTATCTCACACTCTGTGAGATGTGTGTGTTTATGCAGATTTTTCCTAGCTTTGTTCAGAGCCTACAGCTGCTACAGTAAATGTTAGTAATAATAACAATAAGACCTAAAGCCTCTTTGGCACTAAAAAACAAGTTCCACCAGCTGATTCCACCCTATATCTGCCCATTCTGAGGTCTCATCAACAACTGACCTTTACAGATCTCAATGTCATTTCTCCTTAAGCAAATATGTAAAGAGGCAGCAACAGGAAAAAATACAAAAAAAACCCAGGCTCAGGACCCAGCTGTCTTTAAGAGATTGAACCAGTCTTGCATGATAGAGGAGTTAGCAGATTTAAATTAGCATATGGGGTTAAGTTCCTTCAGAAGGGCTCTGAGGAATTATGCAAAGCCCTTTTCTTGTCAGATGTCTCAGAGACATCACAGACATCACCCTCGCACAGTCTGAGCCTTCAAGCCCTTCATACTCCTCCTCCTGTGTTGAGTGCTGTGGTGGGACATGAGCTCACAAAGGCTTTGTGCTGTCTCTGCCAGGAGTGGCTTTTCCCTCTTGGAGCCAGGGTGGAGCCCAGCAGCTCAGTCTGGTTTGTTTTGGGGTTCATTCAGCTCATTCTGTCCTTGTAGTTGTGCCGTGCCACGTGCTGATAGAGAGGAGGAAGATGAGAGCCCACATTTAGTACTCAGGGACTCTCTGGAGTGGTGCTGCACCCCAAACAGCCGGGATGTGCTTTGGCTGTGCTCCAGCATCCATCCTCTCAGATCCACGTGGTTGCTCAGTGTGGGTTTTCACCAGTGAATCAGAAAACAAATAATGACACACCAGCTGCTGAGGAGGACCTGCTCTTACCCCCTGGCTAATTTAATACCCCCTCCTTTTGCTAGAGGCTTCTAGGAATGAAGAAAAGTTGTACCAGTGCCTGACTGCCACCCAGAGGGACATTCAAGGTGTTCTGGCACGGTGGAGAGGCTCCCATGGCAATTTAGGCCGACCTAAGCTGGGACCACCCCAGTGCAGCCCCTCCTTACAATTCATTCCCATTTAAAATGAAAAGCTAACTTGTTCTGAGTCATTTTTTTGGATGAATCAGTTCCCTAAACCATCTCAGTGCATTGTTGCAGGAGTGCTGGGGCCAGCACAAGCTGGGGGACTGGGAGGGACAGACCGACCATCTCTTAAAAGTGAGCAGGAGAGGGGGTGTGCAGCAGCCAGGGCTGATTTAGAGCATGGGGAGCAGAGCTGGGCAAAGACTCAATGTGTGTGATGTGGTTTAGGTGGAACAGGAAACCTGAGCTGGGAGCAGTGAGCTGCACCCACTCAGGAAATGCTGCTGCATTTTGATAACACTCGTTATGTGTTTGCAGGACTCCCAACAGCTGCTGTCTCTGCACGAGCAGATACAGAGGGGTTTTTATGTGAAGAGGCTGCAGAAGTGTTGTGACTAGAGGACAGGATTATTCCCTTTACTCTGTTTTTGCTTTTCAAAACTTTGCAGCTATGGTGATAGCTTAAAACTCCTTAAATAGCATGTTTCTTAAACAGATGAAAGTGCAGATGTTCCCCCACCCTTGCTTACAGAGGCTTAAAAACTCATTTATTAGATCTTTAAAGATTTGTGACAAGCTTTGCAAATATTAATATTTGTGAATATTTTTGAAATCTCTCATAATGCTCAGTGTTACAGATGAATACTTTGTGATCTCAAAAAAAGTAGAAAGAGGAAAAAATCCCCACAGATTTGCTCCATTTTGATTAAAGGTGAGATTCAGGCACACAAGTGGGTCTATTGTTATTTATTGAGTTTAGCAGATGCTAAACACCAGCCAGGAGGTAATGCCTTGTGATTTCTGTTTATTTTTAATACAGAAAAAACAACACTGCTTTTAGGCTTAACCACTCACAGGCAGAGTGCTGAAGAATCACATGGTTTGATTTTTAATTCAGTGATTGATAACAGGGGATAGGAACAGGACTTTTCAACATCAATCCCATGCTTTATGACAGAGTTTTGGTAATGTAGCAATGGGAATTTTAGGGTTCTTTCAGTTGTGGGTCAGTCTTAGGGGGCCTCAGCTCAGTAACACACATTCACTGGGTTTTATTAATGTGTCATTGCTCTGCTTGTGGTTGAGACTTGTGGCTGTAGCTGGTAAAACTCTGCTCTGGGACTGATTTGCTGCTAGGTCTAGTTCTGACTGAGATCTAGTTCCTTAAATGTAGTTGTGTGATGTAATTTAAAATGTCCCAGTGTGTTTTAATGCAGCTGGCAGCTGACAGTGCTTGGGAATATGAGTCCTTCATGTCCAGAGGAGGGAACAGAACTCGGGAAAGGTCTGGAGCACCAGGAGCAGCTGAGGGAGCTGGGAAAGGGGCTCAGCCTGGAGAAAAGGAGGCTCAGGAGGGACCCTGTGGCTCTGCACAACTCCCTGACAGGAGGGGGCAGCCGGGGGGGTTGGGCTCTGCTCCCAGGGAACAGGGACAGGAGGAGAGGGAATGGCCTAAAGTTGCACCACAGGAGGCTTAGGTTGGATATTAGTGAAAATTTCTTCACTGAAATGATGGTCAGGCATTGGAAGAGCCTGCCCAGGGCAGTGGTGGAGTCACCATCTCTGGAAGTGTTCAAAACCTTGTGGTGTGGCACCTGTGGACAGGGTTTAGTGGTGAGAGGGGTGGTGCTGTGGGCACGGTTGGACTCGATGATCTTAGAGGTCTTTTCCAACCTTAAAAATTCTGATTCAGCAGCAGCCACTGAGGTCAGTCAGCACGAGCAGCTGGGAGTCACAAAGTGTCCCCAGTGCACCCCAGGGGACACAAGGTGCCTGAGTGTGCACAGCTGCTTCTGACCCTTGCTTCAGATGTTGGGTGGGCATCCAAGTGTTGGTGTCCTCCTGTCAGACTGAATCTCACCCTCTGAACAGACATTTGGCTCCTCCTCCAGGCACAGGAGCAAGGTATAGCAATAGTTTTGATCCAGCTGGCTGTTTGGTGGCACGATGTGTGACAAATGGAAAGATTCTCCTCAGCCTACAAGCTCCTGGGTCGAAAGGGCCTTCGCTGCATCCGGCACAACTCTCTGCTCTTCTTAGAAGAAAACTGAGCATCTCAGGCAGCAAAAGATACATCTTGGCCTCCAAAAAGAGCTATAAATCAGGAACTCTGATCTTGTGGTCTGTCGCAGCTGGATGTGAATGCGCTTCTGCTGATGTTTTGAGGTGGCTTCAAGCTGAGTAGCTGAGTTAGCACCACGCTGGGCTCAGACTAATGTATCCTGCAAAGGAGCATGGTCACATCAGCCACAGCAGCTCCCAGCTGGCTCAGAACGGGAAAGCAGAGTGAGCTCAGAGGCGTCTGGGATGACAAAGACACTGCCCAGTTGCTTCTGAAAGTCTTTGGAGAGGTGTCTTTAAGCTGTGCTGGTGCTGAGATCATCCTGGCAGCAGGAGGAAATGGGAAGTGGCTGAACTGGCAGTGGCGTGTGCAGCCTCCCAGGGAGACATGAGCTGTAAACACTGGCAGGACCTGTCAGTAAGTCCTGTTAGAGGAAGCAAGATCCTTGTCAGCTGGTCTAAGAGTGCTGTTACTAGGTGGTTATTGATTCAAACCAATAGGTGAATTGTTTAGGACAGGTTAGCAGTCACGTTCCAGCTGAAGCAAGAGGAAAAGAGCTCTAGACAGAATGACTCTGTCATTAGCCTGAAAGCTGCCTGTAGATTTGCAGAGTGAGTGCAGGTGAAGACATTGAGCTGTGCTTCCTCAGTTCATGTGGTAGAAGCTCGTGGGAGGCACCTCTGCACTGCCTGGTGGGACGTGGTTGTGGTGCACGAGGTGTGTCATGGAACAGGACTCCAGTGGTGTGAGCTGCTGTGGCCAGGGAGTAAAACCACCTCTGGACTCCCCATCCCTGGATTCCCCATCCCTGGATTCCTCATCCCTGGAAGTGTTCCAGGTTAGGGGCTCTGAGCAACCTGGTCTAGTAGGTGGAATTCCTGACCATGGCAGGAGTCATCGTCAAGGTCCCTTCCGACCCAAACCATTCCAGGATTCCATGATCTCCTTTGCCAGCTCATTTCTAATCTAGCAACCCTCCTCCTGAGCCTGAATAGAATTTAAATCTTTATTTTAGTGAAGTGAAGCATCTTCCTGAAAGCAGAAGGTTTTTGGGTAACAGGAGAAGGCTGTTGACATTTTAAGTGCATCGGTGTCCAAGAGGGCAAGCCAGAAAAGAGCTGTGCAAGTGTTTTACGTGAGCTGAGCTTCGGGGAACGAACACATGATTTTCTGGGCACGTGATGCTCAGCCCTGAAGGTGCTGCCTCCCATTGCAGCAGAGATGCAGATTGCGTGTAGGCTGGTGGAAAGGGATCTTGCCACCCTGTCAGCTTAGTTTTTCATGAGCACCGAGGCAGTTCTTGTTTCCATGATACGTGACTTTGCCTTCAGGAAACCTTGTTAGTGTCAGAAGCAGAAAATATGAAAGTCGTGCCTGTTTTTCCTTCAGCGTCAGTGCATCAAAACAGGAGCTTAAGAATTTTATTTTTCCCGTTAATCTTCTCATGTTTTGAACCACACCTTCTTAAAACTTGAGTAAAGTTAAAGTAGTGGTCAGGAGCCAAAGGAGGGTCTGACTGAAAGAGCAGGAACCTCGTGGTGGAAAAACACAAGGTTTGCCATCTTCCAGGAGATTTCTATCACTAAATGAGCAATTCTGAGAAAAGTTCTTACTCAGATAGTTTGGGTTTTGACAGGGCTGTGAGAAGCAGTGAGTTGGATTCAATGATCCTTTTGGATCCCTCGAGATGTTCTGTGATCCTCTGGCTCTGTGAATTAAGCAGGGGAGTCAATGAGCCCAGGGCATTGTTGAATAACACAGCATGGCACAGGTAGGCACATCAGGTCAAGTGAGTTTTCTTTCCCTTTAGGTGTCCCCTCGACTGAAGGATAAATAAAACACTGTGGAATTTGCATTTCATAGCTTTGTTTTGTTGCTTTTTTTCTTTTCACCTCCAGGCGCTTCAGAAAATGGGCCTGTGGATGGGGAGGTTTATTTTAGGGGATTTTATAATAGACTTAAAAATACTCTGCGTGGTTGAGTTCAGTCCAGAAACAGCACATTACTCTGTGAGCTGAAGATACAGGCAGGTTTCATCACAAAAATGATTCCAAGAGAGCTCCCTGGCTCTCTGGCAAAGTGCTGGGAGATGCTTATCTTCACAGAACAATGGAACAGATTAACTACAGCTGCTGGTTGTAGTTTCAGCCAAACATTCATTCACTGACAAATTCCTTTCACTGGAGTAAAACGTTAAGGAAATTGTTAGGGAAAAAAATTTAAAAGGAAGTTCAACCAAAATTTTTAAAAAATGATGCCATTTGTAGGATTTTACTACCATATTTTTATCACGAGGGAGGAAATGTAGGTGGTTGGTTTTTAAGAGCCTCGTTCTTCTGAAGGAGGGAAGCATCCCAAAGTGGGGAAAGATCTGCTTAACTTGAAAAGAAATAAATGACAAAACTAATAAGTAAATATATTTTTCAGGGGGATTTCGTCTTCCAGTAGCAAACCTCTGTCCATTTTTAGCCAGCTTCAGTATTTCTCTGAATAGTGTCTTTTTACTTCTTCCTGGCCAGGCAAAGAGAGGAGATCCTTCTCTTTTCTCTGAAGCCAACAGCAGCCCACCAATAGAGATATTTCTGCAAGGTCAAATTTTGGTCACATCCCTAAATTCACTGATGTAGGTGGGAGCACTCCTGTATTATTTCTTTGTTTACAGGATCCAGAACCTACCAACAGTCTCCTCCACATCCTAAATAGCCACTAATACAGGAAATTTCACCACATGTTTGGGTTGCTGCTAAAAACAACAGGATCTCTGGTTTGCCAGGCTCTCTCAGAACTGAAGGGACACCACCAGGTTCCAACTTTTTCATTCTGCCTTGGTTCTGCCCTGGGATTGAAGGATAAAGATCGTAGCCTGCAAGGAATGTCCCTCAGAGGAAAATCTGCCTGTACGAGAAGGGCTTGTTGTTTATTCTTACTGACATTTTTCTGTGGAAACCAAGCCATTTGAGTAGGAAAGTGGCATAACCGGCTCATTAAGATCGTGCTGTTTCCTAAGAAATGAATGTTTTATAACTTTTTAAACTCTGAGATGTGTCTTTGGTAGGTTCGTCACCTAAAATGACAAAGTTTAAAATAAGAAAACCTGAGGAAATGGCAAAAAAAAAGGAAAAAAGTGGGGACAGAATAACTTCTTTTTTTGCAGAAGTTCATAAGAAACTGTGGACAAATCCCAAACTGAAGTGACACCAAGCCTGTACTTGTGTGCCTGGGCAATACTTTGCCTTACACAGAGGCATCAGCCCTGGGGCTATTATGTTGTTGTAAAGTTGAGAAGAGTAATTGCTGTTTTGTGAAGTGATAAACTGTTCCTGAATGCCGGTGCTCGGAGATCGCTGCTGATTTAATCCTGTTATCTCTTTACCTCCAGAGGAAGTATGCGCTCCATTACAAGATTGCTCTCATCATAAACTACCTGGGGCACTGTATTTCAGTAGGGGCCCTTATAGTTGCCTTTATGCTTTTCTTGTGCTTGAGGTGAGTAATGTGTTTGCATGTTTCTAACTCGGTTGGGTGACGCTCTCTGGGTTGCTCAAGCCCTCTCCTGGCTCTGTCCAGCTCGTGGATGGTCCTGAAAAGTGGTCGTGGCTTTTATGTTCCCTAGAGCATCCACAGTTTTGCTGACTGATGTGCTGGATGAGCTCCTCCTGAGCGTAGGAGCTAAAGCCTGTTTGTGTTCAGGGAAGGAGGCTGAACATGATTTATTGATGCAGCAAAAAAAAAAAATTCGGTGAGCAGAAAGTGCTTCATTAAGGGAAACCGGGATTTGAGTGTGTCAAGCTGCAAGTTTTGGGGGCAAGTTTTGTTTTTTCACAAGGCAGAACATGGAAACGTTTTCCATTCCCTGACAGCTAAAAGCCAGATCTAAACCAAAGGAGACAGAACGAAGTCTTTCCATTTTGCTTTGGGTTAATTTCTGGTTTTCTTGCATTAAAGGGCTTAGAAGTTTTTTTAAATAAAAAGAGCAACATCGTTAGTGGAGCTGAATCCCCAGCAGTGCTCCTGAGATGATAAATGCAAAACAAGGAGACTGCATAGAAACCCTTCCCTGGTCTGGTCCAGGTGCAGAAGGGAGTTTGGCAAATAGAAATGTCAGTGAAAGCAGAGTTAGGGCTACAGGGAAAAGAGAAAGAACAGGAGGAAAGGAAAATTTGTGGAAAACAAGAAGATTTGCATCAGTCATTGCATATATTGTATATGTCCACAGCCTGAATCCCAGGAATGTATTCTCACAGGAGTGGCCTGGTGGGTTAATTCTGTTATTTCTTGGATTCCCTGACTGGCATTTCTGTATAATTTGTGCTGTGTTGTCCAGGAGAGTTCAACCTGAACTTAAAACCAGCTCCACTGAGTGCTGTGCAGTGACAATCCTTGAGAAAAACCTTGTCCTAATAGCAGAGGATAAACTCTGGGTGGAGGACACCCTTCTCCTGTCCAGGATTACAACAGGATGATTGACAGTGACCTCAGTGCCAGAATTACTGTTTTCCTGGAGTGGAGCATCCCTAAAGTCTTGTCTAAGTCTTCTGAGCATTCCTAACAAGGTCTCTTCTAATAACAGTAGGAATCTTCTTGCATCTATAAACAGAATAATCAATGCTAATGGAAACGAAAAAACCACCTTAAAACACTAAATGGGAACTTTTATGATGCATCAATTTAAACTTCAATTTCAAGCCCTCCACAGTGGATATAAAGCTAATTCCCACAGTGCTTGGAGACCTGAATTAATTTGCACTGAATAAAGAATGCAAATTATTCATTGCAATAACTATATTCCCTGCTTTTATGCTCAGTCTTTTAGAAATGCTTGAGTAAATAATACAAAAACAATTAGGTAGGATGGAATTAATGTATCCAGCTTCGAACACAGAGGTGGCCCAGCTGAACTCTTCTAAATTGTTCTCCTGTTATTTAAACTTTAAGGTTTAAATTTTGCCATCAGCTTCAACACTAAAAACAACAACTGAGTAGTGGCAATTAAGTGAGTTAATGAACATGCTGGGAATTAAGATAGTCCATCTTTAAATTCCCATTGTGTCATGCAAAACATGTCCAGTGTGCAGCCAGAGTTAACCAGCACGAGATACCTCGGGGTCTGTTGAGATACATCCATTTTCCAAAGTTCTAGAGATGTTCCTGTGAAGGCAGCCCAAATTCCTGTTTCATTACATGTTGTCCCTACCTAAATTCTGGGTTATGCACATCTTCATCGCACTTACCTCTTCAAAGTGCCCCAAGAACAAATCAGTTTTGATAATCAATTTCTGTTATTTGGTGCTTTTTTTAATCCTGTTTCATTTTGGATGGAAGAAGGTGTGATGGAATTGGGTGAAAGAAGAGCATTTAGGTAATTCCTGGCCAAAAAACCACGATGTGATAGTCCCTCATCTTGGCCCAAAGTAGAAATCTGCCAGTTCCTTATTCCTGCCCCTCTCCATCCATCTACCTCACTCCAGGAGTCCCTGCTGAGGGTGAAAACAGAAGACCTCCAGGAAGATTCCAGTTTTACATCTGCTCCCAATTTTTCTGCTTCTCCCCCATCACCTGCTTGATTTTCCTTTGCTCTGTCAGTGCAGGTGGATCCCAAAGGCAGCCCTGTCTCAAGGGGGAGACTGGAGCACACCTGCTCTGTTGGAGCATAACTGCTAGGAAGGCTTTGGGATCTCTCTTTTAGGAGCAGGTGAAATATTTGGTTGGGGTGACAAAAGGTGTTGCTATGATGTTCAGCTGGTCAGGAGGGTGTTCTGCTTTTGGAGATGAGCTTCACCATCACTCGTGCTGCCCCAGCCCAGGGAGCCTGGTCCTCAGCTGTGCTGAAGTGGGAAGGGGAAAGAACTGGATCCAGACCCTATAATTCCAAATTTATCCCGTCAGCTTGTCCCCAGCTTCATTCTTCCTCAAGTTTCTTTAGCGACTTCATCCTTTATTCACGACCCACCCTCCATTGAGCAGGAAAGTCCTACTGCCCTAAACACTGAGGAATCACACACCAGTTTGGAGGGTCAGGAATCTCAGATGCAGCAGGAGGTGATGAAATCATCTGCCATTTGTGTCCATGAGACCCCAACACAGCTGGGAGGGGATGAGCTCTCAGCCAGGGCCCCCCTTTTCCTGTGAATACCCATTTTAGCCTTGTTTTCTCCAGCCCTGTCACATCTCAACCTCTGCAATGACAAACAAGCCAGTAAACATTTCATTTAGCACCTAAATAATAAAAAGTGAAGGAGAGGGCTTGATTTTTGCTGGCACACTGACTGAATGCCAGTGAGTCACCGAGGCAGCTCCTAAACGTTGAAGTCAACATTAATTTCTCAAGGTCTAAATGTAGGTGGTCTTCAAATTGTGAGAGCTGTGCTGTCTGTGCCGTGCAAAACCAAACAAACTCCCAGACAAAAAGGAATACAAAAAGGAATACACCAAGAAGGAAAAACAAAGAATTTGTACCCAAAGTGTGCTGGAGAGGTG
Organism: Pachycephala philippinensis; assembly: GCA_013397055.1. Taxonomy (NCBI): domain Eukaryota; kingdom Metazoa; phylum Chordata; class Aves; order Passeriformes; genus Pachycephala; species Pachycephala philippinensis. The sequence continues at coordinate 24,778 of VWZT01003577.1, read as the reverse complement.
GATTGATCTCCAATGCAGGACCTGGGGAGATTTGCTCAGGGCCCTTCACTTGGCATTGTTAAATGGATCTGCACTGCTGGGAAGCTCACAGTCTGTTTGTTCTCATTAATAGTCAAGGTTTGCTCCCTCCCTCAGGTGCACACATGCAGCTCCCACTGACTCAGCCTCATCGTCCCACTGAATCACAACCTCACACTGCTGAAGCAGAAATTTTCCATAGGAGGAATCCTGCTATCAGTAATACCAATCAAGCTGAAGGAAAAAAAAATAACAATAATTTTAAAAAATCAAAAGGATTAAAATACTTCTTTTGAATCACATTTTTCCTTCGCTGTTGCTGATAATGCAGATACCCCAAATTGCTTTGTCCTGGATTTTCCCTTGTCCCTGTGCTGTTAGAGCAGCCTGGGAGGTGGAATAAGAGTCCTTTGTAAAACTCCTGACTTGTTATTAAACAAAGGCTGGCAGTGGCCAGCAGTGACCTGAGTGGATTCCATCAGATGAAGTTTTATTTGTGCAGTGGTTATCAAAGAAGAAGTAGGGGAAGAAAGGTATTTGTTCTGGGAAGCATCTGCGTCCCTGCTGAGTTTTGAATCCAATAAAGGACGGTGCTGACAGGAAGATAGGCTGGAGATTAAAAATGACATGTCCTTGCTGGATAAAGGCAGCTCTAAAACCAACCAAGCCCACAAACATTGTCATAACATCTTTTATCGCTACGAGGGTGGCAGTGAAAGCAAATTGAGGTTTTGAGGGAAATTCTGCTTTCCTGTTGCCCCTAAATTTAGCTCTTCCTATTTCCCCACTAAAGCATCTGATAATGTCTTTTTCTCATAGGCCTGAGGCAGTGTCCCCATTCTTTCTTATAATTACATACAGATTTCCTAAATCCCATGTATTATTTCTCCCTAAAAGCCTGAGACATTTTTTTCCTAAAACAATACAGTGTTTTTTTTCCTTTTTTTCTCCCTAACCATCTCCTGTCTACTTTCCTTTATCCTCCCCTGTTCCAAGGTTCTTTGAACTGCCTCTTGTTCTTCAGTCTGGTGTGCAGTTGGCAGGATTGCAGGCCTCTGTCAGTAAGAATGGAAGAGTCTGATTAAATGATTTGTAGAAACCTGTCAGGAGAAATGCAGAGCATCAATACAGGGCAGGTTTCACAGAGCAAAGTGATCTGACTCCTCTCAGAACCTGCAGGCTGAGGATGTCTCAAGTGGGGAGGAGATCTGCACTATTAGTTCTGGTTTGCATTTAAAAGGGTGAGACTTCTGATGTGATTAGAGCAGAGCAGGCTCCAGACCTAAGGCATGATCCTCTCTTGCTGTGGAGCAAGAGGAAAGAGCAAGTCCCAGCTCAGGACATCAACTAACAGAGTTCATCTCAGTGCTCCACATCCCCCTCACCTCATCTCCTGCCTTCCCACCCAGCCTGGTTCAGTCTGTTCCATCTACCCTTTGCAGTAGCAGAGCCTTCATTAATGATTCAGGCACGTGGCATTTTTAAACTTCACCATGAATCCTGGGGCGGGGTTTAAATCAGTGTCCAATTTGGATCTTGTTTGGTAACAGCCATTGCCAAATGGACCCTTTATGCTGTGTTTGTTCTCCTTGCTGCAAGGGATCCCGCAGAAGGATCGCTACCTTTTTGGTCTTAAACAAAAAGGGGATTTATGGATGCTAAAAAGCTTTAGCAGAGAATTTTTCCAGCTTTCTGCAGCATTCTGTGAGAGCCCTGTCTTTCCCATGCAAACTATTAAAAACAGTGCTAAAGTTTTGTAAACTATCTTGCACCTGCAAGTTGTTATGTAGTATTGTTATGATACTGACTGGAGAAATATTTTGAAATGGGTGTTGTAGGGCCCAGCCAATGATCCTAAGAGGTGGGTGGCCAAAGGATCAATGACCTTATGCCATTCAAAAACTTCTAGCAAACTAACAAATAAAAACCTGCAATGCCTGTAGGTTTGAAGACAGCTCTGTCCCACCCTGTAAGAGCTCACAGTAAAGCTTGCAGGGAAAGGCAGGGATGAAAATGATGGAGCTCTGTAAATAAGAACAAACCCAATGACAGGGCTGTCTTTGAATACAAAACATCTCAAGTGCCTGTACTGCCTGAATCTGTGTGAAGAGTCTCATCTGATGAACTCAGATAGAGGCCAAAAACACTTTTCTTATTGATTAACATCAGGCCATTGTCTTTGCTTCCCACTGCCTTCGCTCTCCCGCTCTTCATCTCACATCTGTAGGACTTCTTTAGACTCTTTGTGTAGAGCCTACCCCACACAAAAAAAAAAAACCCAGAGAGCAGGGCCCTCATGAGCTCCTGGAATAATAGCAGTAATTAAAAGTGTGCCCAGAGAGCTCTGTTCTTAAAATGTGAAAGGTTTCACAAGCTGCATCTGAAATCGTGGTATTGTAGCCTCACACAGTGAGAGCCACTGAGGAGAGTTGTTGCTGCCTATAAATACATCACCACTGGATAAACACTGGAAACTGAAGAGCTGCTTACAATCAAGGACAGTGTCAGTGCAAGAAAAAATGGATAGAGGTGCTCTGCAAACAGATTGTTGATATTAAAGGATGATTTCCAGCCCACAGAGCACAGGGGTCCCAGAGCAATGTGGTAGAGGAAAAAATTTAAGTTGGAGTTAAACTAGAACATCAGGAATTTATGAAATGTTTTTGCTCAGTTCCTTTCTTGACCTGAGGTTTGGAGGCCACTTCAATCCTGTGCTAGAAATATGTTACTGCTGGTGTATTTCTGTGGCTGCCAAGATTTTGGCCGTGAGTTTTTGGAGATGGACACGAACTTGTTTGAATTCTGATTATAGAACTGCTCTTACAAGATGTAGATCTGTGTTGACTGACACATTAAAACTTGTCTGTACTCTGTTCTACTCCTGAAGATGGTGGAATGGTTTTGGAAACAGTGGAGAAAACATTGCAACTTTTCCAAGATTGCAGAGTGTGGTGGTTTGAAAAGAGAAAGGAGGAAAGCAAAGTTGGGCCTTTGCAGTTTGTATATGAATCATGCTCAGGAGTGCGATTTGATTGAAGAAAACCACATCCTGAGTCATCTCTGGGAAGGAGAATCAGAGAACATGTCTTTCAAGATGATGTTTAGAGTTATGAACTGCAGATGCACCTGCAGCTGTTCAAGTGCTAAATGGTTCCATTTCAGTTTTCAGCCATGGAATTGCACATGCAGGTCCCTCACTAACTCCACCGTGGTTGTTCAGCACTCAGGAACCTTCTCTTCTGCCTAACCTAAAAGATGATTTCGGTGCTGGAGGGTGTTCAGAGGAGGGAATGGAGCTGGGGAAGGGTCTGGAGCACCAGGAGAGGCTGAGGGAGCTGGGAAAGGGGCTCAGCCTGGAGAAAAGGAGGCTCAGAGGGAACCCTGTGGCTCTGCACAACTCCCTGACAGGAGGGGGCAGCCGGGGCGAGGTCAGGCTCTGCTCCCAGGGAACAAGGGACAGAACAGGAAATGGCCTCAAGCTGTGCCAGGGGAGGTTTAGGTTGGATATTAGGGAAAAATTCTTCCCAGAAAGAGTGGTCAGGCATTGGAACAGGCTGCCCAGGACAGTGGTGGAGTCACCATCCCTGTCAATGCTCAAGAAACATGTGGATGTGGCACTTGGGGACAGGGGTTAGTGGTGCTGGGTCAATGGTTGGGCTTGATGGTCTCAGAGGTCTTTTCCAGCCTAAAGGATTCCATGGTTCTGTGAATTCTGCTGCTTCACATTGCTCTGTCAGCTAAAACAGAAGGAAGAGATGGAAGTTTCTGTCATCCCTAAATGGGCCATGGACACCCCTGGCAGCATCTGGGCTGCCTCTGCCTGTTGTGGGAACAGAGATTCCCTGGGGAGGTGCCCAGGCTGAGCCACTGGACACGTTTCCTACTGCCCAGTGAGCACCATGAGGCTGAGGAATTTAGACCAAGCACAGGAATGATTATTTGGAAGGTTTCCAATCTTTCCTGAATTCCTGGCCAAATGCTCCAAAATAATTAAATATTTCACACCATGTCTTAGTGTAAATGAGGCCAAGGAGAGTGTGAACAGCAGCATCAGCAGCTCAGATGTTCCTCCTTGGTTTATCCCCACAGTATCTGCAAATGTAGATAATATGCAGATAACGCAATAATCTTTGCTAATTGTGTCATTGTATTAAAAGCAAAAAAAAAAAAAGCATAACCTTTGAATTCCCTAGATGGTCATTTAAATTAATTTTGTTTCAGATTTTTTTCTTTTTTTTTGTATAATCCCACAAGGGGATTATGAATGAGGACGTGCTGTGCACTTGTATTTCCCAAACAGTAGCTGTAAGCCAGATCAGCTACTCCGAGCTCTCGGTGTCTGGCTTCTGAAGTCCTGTCTCTGATTTGTGCAGTCCAGCTGCAGTGGTCACTCTCCACTCACCCTTCCACAGCGTGGACTGATAAATACAACCCGTGTCAGAAAACCTGAGCTGCAAGGTGTTTTCTGCTCAAAAAGATACTTTGCAGCCCTGTTTCCTCTTTGTTCAAAAATTACTGACATCTGACCACCATTTACTAAAGCAAATTAGAGCAGAGTCCTAAATCTTTTTTATTCAGCCATAATCACATGCTGCACTAAACAATGTCATCTGTATTTTTATCATTCTTGTGAAAATGATGGGAATTTTCTCCAGTGGAAGACTTGATGGCACAGTCAAGGTTGGAGTTATGTTCTTGGAGTATCCAAGGGTTTCACTTATCCCTTATTTAAGCAGTGAGCACAGCCAGTGTGGGGCTGCCCTGCCTGTTGTGTGTTGTGTTGGCTGCATCCTTCCCACCCCAGGAACATCAGTGCTGAAAGCCTTTGAGTCTAAAGCAGGCAGGATGCCCCACGTCCTGTGATTAAAAACTGGCTGCAAGGCAGAAGAATGAAACTTGGGGAAAGACAGATGCACAAATGGTTCCACAATGGGTTTATTTTTAGGGTCTCTTCACAGCCTAAATACTCCTGGAAGCTGCTGCTTCTCTTCACCTGAGCATTTCGCTCCTGTCCTCGTGATGAAGCTGTCACTTCCTTCCAGGCTTTTTCCTTCTTCTTTTGCCACTGCCCCTTGCTTTTCCTGTGGGAATATTCACATTCCCCCAGGCAACTGCCACCAAGAAGCTGATTTTCCCTGCTAGCGTCTCCAGCTGCTGTTCCCATCTGGAAGCCTCAGGAGTTCCAGAATATCTGCACTGATTGAGCACCCAGGGGAAGCCATGGGGACCTCAGGGGAGGCTTCCATGTGGGTGAAAGCAAATAGGCCCTGACAGGCACAGAGCCTGGGAAATAACTTGCTGTTAGGTATTCTTCCCACTCCGTGCCATTTATGGGTTGTCCATGTGCTTTGCCTGCCCTAGAAAAGACTAAAGAGGGGAAATAGCTTTTTAAGTATTGTCCATGTTTCTCCTTCTGGCTTTTCCCAGTCATGGAATGGGAAGGGCTCCAGCAAAGTGCACTCCTATTTCTCCTATCAACTGTTTTCAGAGAGACTTTGGGACAGCAGTCTTAATTGAACATCATTATTAATGGAATACTACATGAATTAATAGAAGGCTTCTAAGCTTCCTTAATAAAGTTTTCATTTGCAATTATTTCTATGCAGATGATTCAACTAATTCAGCAAGCTTTCAACCACACTGGCACATTATTATGATTATTAATGTTAATTGTTTGTCTCATGCTTTGAATCAGAAAACAGTGGCTCTGTGCATCCCGGAGGAAAAATACCACTGTATGGATAGAGTGAGAAAAAAACCCCAATAAATCAACAGAAAGCTACTTCGAGTTTTACCAGGGCTATTTATAGATGTCCATTTCTGAATCAGTGAGGCCACCTCTGCAGAAAGAGTTGATGTGATTTTCTTTCTGCCTTTCCAGATCTCACAATTTCGCAAGTCAAAAGAATGGGGTTTCTATTTCTCTGCTTTCTCTGTCAAATCACACAATTAAGGCCATTTTGTGGAAATAATTAGCAGGATGTCCTCTCTCTACCAACAGTCAGAATCTCTTTCTGCCCACCTCTGACCCAGGCTGCAGTCAGCTGCTGAAGAATTTTTCCTTTTTTTTTTTTTTTCCTTTAGCTGCTGTTTTCCCTGGTGGAAGCCCAGCTCTGACATCCTGCACACATTCAGGTGGTAGGAAATCGAGTCAGGGAGCAGCAGGGTCTGTTCTCAAATCAAATAAAGGGGTTGCTGTGTGCAATTTCTCACAATGCACCTGGCTCTGGATTTACTCGTTAGGAAGGCCAAGGAGAAGCATGTTGGCTTTCACCTTAATTGCTTCTTCATGTCCAGCCTGCCGCAGAGCTGAGCCGAGTGCTCTGTGTGTGTGGGGAGAGGGAGGCTCATCCCAGATCCCAGATCATCTCATCTGGTTGGGCCAGCACAGCCAGAGATGGGCTCTGGGACTCTGGATTCACTGGGATACACACATTTTCCTACAGACCCACAGAATCACTGAGGTTGGAACAGACCTCCAAAATCATCGAGTCCAACCATTACCCCAGCACTGCCAGGTCCACCACTAAACCCTGTCCCCAAGTGCCACATCTAAATGCTTTTTGAACACTTCCAGGGATGGTGACTCAATCACTGCCCTGGGCAGCCTGTGCCAATGCCTGATCACTCTTTCAGCAAAGAAATTTTCCCTAATACCCAGTCTAAACCTTCCCTGGTGCAACTCGAGACCATTTCCTCTGGTCCTGCCCTTGTCCCCTGGGAGCAGAGCCTGACCCCGGCCTGGCTGCCGCCTCCTGTCAGGAGTTCTAGAGAGTGAGAAGGTCCCCCCTGAGCCTCCTTTTCTGCAGACCAAACACCCCCAGCTCCTCAGCTGCTCCTCATCAAACTTGTGCTCCAGACCCTTCCCCAGCTCTGTCACCCTTCTCTGCACACGCTCCAGTACTGTTGTCCCCAAATTCCTGCAAATATAAAACAAGGCACTTCTCTCACATAACTCAGTGTCCCATGAAAATACGCTGTCACTTGCTGCACTCCTCTACCCAAAGCCTCACATCATCAGCCTTTGAAACAGGTTTGGTGTCATGTAAACCGACCCACAATGAAAAAATCACAAAATTCTGGTGACACCATGCTTGGAGCCAGGTATTGATGATCTGCTGGCCCTTCTTGTTTCTTCCTTCATCATTCCCTCAACTGGAAGGATAGAGAACAGTATTTGTGCTTCTGATTTCTTAACCAGTTGTTTAGGTCATGAAGACATGAAAACATGAGGATATGAAGACATGAGGACACCTCTGCTCACACACAGCAGGACTCCTGTGCATCAGGCCCTCACCAGAAAGTCCTGCCCTGCCGGGAGGTGTCTGGATACCATTCAGCAGGGAAAGCACTGGTTCTTAAGAAATCATGAGAAACCAATGAACCATTTCATTACAGAGCCAAAATGCCTCCCGTGGCAATATCTTCTCCCTCCAAGTCAGAAATTGTCTGTCCTTCTTTTCTCTCCTCAAGGAAGTCCTTTTCCTTCTGCCCTCTCCTTCACTCAGGGTGACACACACCCCTTTCATGTGCCTGTCTGAGCTGCTTGCTGTATTTCAGGCAGATATTTCCTGCCCAAAATCTGCTGGCAGGCACAGCCAGAAGTGAAATTGCTGCATGAACTGAGTGACTCCAGGATGCAGCACCAAGCACCCTTCCCAGCGTGCTCCCAAAGGCCATGGACGAGCAGCTTCCTGCTGTCCAGATCCAGGTTCCTTCACCTTGCAGCTCCCCAAGGACAGGAGGGGGTGCAGTTGTGAGGAAATGCCTCCTCATCCAGCCCTTGGGAGTGGGCAGATGAGCAGAGAAGAGGAACCCACACAGACAAAGGTGTTTCACTGTGCATAACAGGGTATGAGCTCTTCAATCCATGGAGTAATGGAGTAATGTTAATGGAGTAATCCATGGTCTGACTCAGGTGAACATAAACCACAAAAGGAGTCCAGTGACTCCTGTGGGGAGTTGGGGCCATCAGCGAGGTCATTTAATGCTTTTAAATGTGGTCTCTGAATCAGGAATATCTCCTGACAGCCAGAAGCAATGAGCTAAGAGCAAGGAACAGCTTGCAGTTCAGCTCCCCTGTTTCCAGTGCTCTTTCCCAAATTAAATTTTACTCATCCCCACAGGGACTGAGTCCCAGTCTAAATGGCACATGTGAACATGGAAGTTCTTGTGTCTTTATGTTCTGGCCTCTTTAAGTCTATGGTGGCTGAATTGCTGCAACTTCTCTCTTTATTCCATCAATCCTCAGACCCGTGCACCAGGGAGGAGCTGGTGGAAAAGTCCAGACAAAGCCTTGGCCAATGTTTTTTGTCTGAAGAGGTTTAGAGTAGGAAGGAAATAAAGGAGATAATTAATTCCTCCTCAGTGGAAGCCCATAGCCTCAGTCTGTGGTGCCTTGTGATGTGCCAGCCTTCAGGATCTCTGGGATGGGGATTTGTGCTGCTGTTCTTGGAAGCTTCACCATTCAGCACACATCAGGGCTTGTAAAACAAGTGGGAATGGCATAAGTGATGTTACCTGACACAAAGAGGAATAGGAAACCTTCTATCATCGGATCCTTTGGACTGGGGGACTCTGAATGGCTCTGGAAGTGACAATTCCTTGCCAGCAGTGCTGTAATTGGGTCCAGAGCAGCAGTTCAGCACCCAGTCCCCTCAGCTGCCATCTCTCCCCTCTCTCACGAGACTCTTTCGCCCTTGAGAGGCAGCTCTCTGCTCTCTGTGCTCTCATTTTCTTCACGTTGCCACTGCCACAACCCCCAGATTGTGACATCCCCCTCCTGAGGTGAGAACAACCCCAAATTCCTTACCTTCTGGATTTTGAGGGAATTCATTCATGCCAACCCCCGTGCCTCCAGGAAAGCTCAATTCACTGGCTTATAACACAGCTTAATGTGTTTTAAATTCCACCTCCTGCCACTTGCAGCGTGATGGGAATATTCTTTTTCTGTGAGGGCAGTTATTGCTGCTCCTGGAGCACAGGCTTGGTTACTTTTCCACTCCATGGAGCAAAGCCAACAATTAATCAAGGAGAAATGAACTGTGTCATAGAAGACTGATATGACTGTTTAAGTTTTCAAAATGGGACAGGTCATTTGCATGAGTAACAGGAGTATTTACATTTAAATTAAGGCTTATAAATTTAAGCTGCCTTCTATCTACAAAGAGCCAGGAAAAAGACCTGTGGAGGACAAATGACTCCTATGAGTATTCTGAGTTTTTTTCCTCAGGCTTTGAGATGAATGAGTAGGACAAGGTCAGCTTTGTCCTTTGAGCAGACATTAGCTGTGCTGCAGGTCTCCTGTTGTTCATTCACCACTTTTGTTGCCCAGTTTGGGAAATGTCCTTCCTTCATTCCCACCTCAGACTCCAGCCTGGCTGCAGAGATGAATTCTGTGCACAGGGTGAGCTGCTGAGCCCAGCTGAGCAGTCTCACCTGAATAAAGCCTGGAGTGAGGAGACCCTTACCGCAGAACCCCTCCAGATGCTTTACTCTTACTAAATTACAATAATTGAGGAGACCCTTACCGCAGAACCCCTCCAGATGCTTTACTCTTACTAAATTACAATAATCCCACTCTCCAGCAGTGCCTGAAAACGAGAGCAGCTTTCTCAGGNCTGAGCCCAGCTGAGCAGTCTCACGTGGGTAAAGCCTGGAGTGAGGAGACCCTTACCGCAGAACCCCTCCAGATGCTTTACTCTTACTAAATAACAATAATCCCACTCCCAGCAGTGCCTGAAAATGAGAGCAGCTTTCTCAGGTGGCTGCCAGGAGGTTGTTCCCTTGTCCCATCGACTGCATCCCTGCACTGCTGTGCCCTGCAGCCTCCACACACTTCATTATCCTGCTGCTTCTCCCTCCCCACCACAAACCTGACACAGTTATTTCTCAAGCTTTCCCTGCCCCTGGCTGTGAATTGCATTACTGCCACTGTGATTTCTGTGCTGGAGGTAGTTAGGAGACAGAACCACGGGCTCCGGGCTCTTTGTGAACAGTAACAAACTTTCAGTCTCCACTTGGGACTCTTATTAAAGGAAAATGAAAGGGGAAAACAAAACAAAACAAAAAACAAAACAAACAAACAAAAAAAAAAACAAAAAAAACCAAAAAAAAAAAACAAAAAAACCACAAAAACAAAAAAAAACCAAAAAAAAACAAAAAAAAAAAAAAACAAAAAAAACCAAAAAAAAAAAAACAAAAAAACCACAAAAACAAAAAAAAACCAAAAACAAACCAAAAACAAACAAAAAACAAACAAACAAAAAAAGGAAAAGGTTAAAACTATTCTGTGCCTGGGATCACATCACTGCCTGAGCTGTTTAAGAAAGTCTGTGGCACTTCCAGACATCTCTCTGATTATCTTTCATGGTTCTGTTAGCCCCAAAGACAGGAAGTTTTTAGCAGGTGAAAGCATCTATTTACCAGCCAAGCCACACACAGAGTGTCTCCAAAAGGGAGTGAGGCAGTGGTGTGAGGTTGCTGGTACCCAAAATACGGCTTTTGCTGCAGGCAGTGGGACAGGGGAGCCAACTGTCCCTGCTTCATGTCCAAAGCCAAAGCTTCAGGCTTCATTTTGGTCAATCCCAGCTGCTGGCCATGTTTATACTTTACTTAATTTTACGCCAGGAACACACCTTCCCTCAACAAATGAGGCTTTTGGAAAAGGAGTGTTTTGATAATTATCTGTAAAGATTGGGGGTTTCCAACACAGACCAGACCCTCTTGCTCTGGGTCTTGCACAGACATCACCAAAAGTCTGAAGGATGCAGAGTGATGGGCAAAGAATAAAAGCCAATAGGCACCAAGAAGTAGTAAGGAGGGCAAAGATCATGTAACCAGTAAATAAAAACATAGAATCATAGAACTGTTAAGGTTGGAAAAGACCTCTGAGATCATCACATCCACTGAATTTATCTTAAGACACAGAAGGAAGTGTGGTTTTGATGACTGGGATCCTCCTGGAGGGAAAAACTCTTGTTTATGAACCAAAAATCTACAAGTCTTTATTTGATCCTCTTTGCCTCTGTGCCCAGTCCAATGTCCTGCTGTAAATCTTGTGGGAATAAGATTTCCCCTAGCCACATTTAGTGGTGTTCCAGCATGTGGGAAGATTAAACTACATCTAAATGGATGCCCGCAGCACGGAATTTTTTTTTTCCTCACTCTTTTATCTTATCTTTGCCAAGAAATCCATTCAGGTGGCAAGCGTGCCGGATCTGTTTTGCTGTTAGAGCTCTCAAAAGCAATTAATTTCATCTCGATAACTCACAGTTTGACCTGAATTCCCTTAGTTTTAGTCCCCTGCCTCCTTCTCTCCCTAGAAGCAATGTTTCAAACTCATCCCTTCATCTGCTAATCCTTGACCTGGAGGGAGTGAGTAAAACGTGGAGGTGAAGAGCAGCTGCAGGACATTTATGTGCTGCATTTATACATTTATATATCAACAGAGGACAGACCTTAGCAGGGTGTTTCAAAGCCTGTCCAGAGCCAGGTGGGCTCCTGGGGCTCAGCCTGGGCAGCTTGGTTGCCTCATTTCTTTGAAAGCCAAACCCTGAACCTCAGCCTTTTGTTAGAAGTGAAATTCTCAAAGTGGGACGTGTCTGACGTGTCCAAGAGCAGCATTTTGGGGTTTAGAGCTTAAATAAAAGAGAAAGGGTCTGAGCAGCTGGAGGTTGGTTCTCCAAATTAACTCATCCTGAGTCACTGAGGCGCTCAGAACCAAATACCGATTTCGTACTGGCAGCCTGAGTTGTTAAACTCAGAGGCTATTTTAACACTGGCTTAGCAGGGTTATACCTCTGAGCATCTCTGTAAATATCTCAGATGTGGGAGATCTTCTGTTTGTTTTTTTTGCTGGATTGCTTGAAATCTCTGAGAGATTTGTGAGGCTGAAGGACACAACAGAATTGCTTCTGGCCCTACGACTGACTAATTTAGTCCTAGGAAAAATACAATGAGTGTTTTATGGTAGGAAAACAGTGTTTGTTGTTGAGAAGAGTGACTTGTTTGCCTTGCAAAAGACCTGAGGCAACACAAAGTTGGTTTCTGGATTGTGCATCTCTTTTTCCTGTCCCTGGGGTGAGCTCAGCCAGTTCCAGCTGAGCAGCTTTGAGCCACTTTCTGTGTTTGTCCCATGTTATCTGACAGCTTCCTTGGCAAGCAGGGAGCCTGATATGGCCACTGCCCAATCCCAGAGAGTGCTCTGGCTGTTTGAACCCCTGTGGAAGTGGTTTTCATAAATAGAGTGGTTTTCATTTAGCCGAGAAAAGATCATTTAATTGAAAACTCTGTAACTACAATGCTGCAGCTTGGCACTTGCCATCCTTTACCAGTTCACAGAGAAGCAGAAGAGAAATGTTCTGGTCTTAAATGACTGAACCTATCACGAGTAACTGTGTCTTGCTTCAGTGGTGCTTTGGTTTCTGGCATCAGCATCGTGCTCTGGCTGCCTCCTGGAGCCATTTCCAGCAGCAAATACATTTCAGATCTCCCCTCTCTTGTTTTATGGCACTGTGTCCCAGCTTACTGTAGCTCCTATTTTACGTTGTGCTCATAATTTACATTGCATCTGAATGGGGGCTGGGGAGGGACTGAAAATTGACACAAATATTTCCTGGTGAAGGAGGATGTGCAGCTCTGCCTTGTGTGAGGTACAGCCAGCTACCAGGACTGAAAACCAGGCAGTCTGTGCTCTCCTGGGGCATTAATTCAGACTCACACAGGTGAGCCTGTTCAAGAACTAACCCAATGTAAACTATTCCAGCTTTGCCACTCCAGCACAAATATTTGTCACTAAATCTCCTTCTGTGAGCAATTCAGCAGCCTCCAGGGCAGCCTGGTTGTTCAGAGGCTTTTCTATCAATTCCAGTTGTTCCAGAGATGAAAAGAAGGGGAGCAAAACTAATAACCAAGGATGAAATGACAGCTTGAATATTGGAATTTTTTTTTTTCCAGTAGATCCTGTTTCACTTGCTTGAATTGATTCTTGTCAAAGGGAGCTCCTTGTGTTGTCAGGACAAATTATTGTACATGGCTTTGCAAGAAAACAAACCTCCTGTTTCACAGAGTAACAGAGGGATTGCAGGGGGATAAAGCATGCAATGAACAGAATTAACTCGTTTGTTTATAGTTATTGATGTGTGTGTGTATATTTTCACTATATATGTTAACTTAAATGTGTTTCCCTGCTCAGGAGTATCCGATGCCTGCGGAACATTATCCACTGGAACTTGATCACCACGTTCATCCTGAGGAACGTGATGTGGTTTCTGCTTCAAATGATAGATCACAACATCCACGAGAGCAATGAAGTGAGTGCTGGGAGGAGGCAGGGCCCTGCCCTGGAGCTTGGGGTGCTGAGTTTCTTGGTATAAATATTGCAAGGGACACTTATCCACGTGCTCAGAGTGACTTCCATGCTTCCCTTCATTTAATGTCAGCTGGGCACTCACCATCCTTGATTAGCTCTTCAGATGTGAGGTTTGACATCTGAACTCCAGTCCCATGCTTCGGGAGAACAGATAGAGAAATCATTAGTGCCCAGGTAAAGAAGATGTCCATGCATAAATCTCTATTATTATTCATCCAGATGCTTCTTTGAGAAAATGTAAATGCTGTTAATTCAGTGTTTGCTCTGTCTGTGTTTCTGGCACTCTCACACTCCAGAAGATGGGGGTTTATGAGCTTTAAGGTCAGTGGTTTCACACTGTGTGACTTGCTTTTGTGACAATGCTGCAAGTCCTTATTGAGATTTTTACAGTTATTTAGGAAAAATCTGTTGGAGACAGGCACTCAAATACCTTTTAAAATGTGAGCACAAAGAGACAATGAAAATATAAACCTGCAAATAAAAGGACAGATCATCACATGCCCCAGTTTTCATTAACTCATCTTTTCTCTGCAGCCTTTTTGGGAAAGGTGCTTTATACAAGCTCGGTGATAACTTGGTTATGTGATTGTGGGATAAGTCAGTCAGAATAACACCACCAAAATGAATGGGAACATCATTTATTCTAGCTATTGATATGATCTCTTCTGTGCTGATGATTAAATAACACAGATCCAGTGGCATCAATGTGGAAATATTTTGCATGAAGTTTATAATGCTTACAGAAAAATCAAGAAGGAATTGGTGAAGTTACCTGGAGCCTAGTGGTGGCTATATGTGGGGATCAAGAATCCTCAGTCAAATAAACAGAAAGGTGTAAACTAATGAGCTCTGCAAAGTTGGTTTCCTGTTCAATATTAATAAATCCACAATTCCCAAAGGACTTGCTCAAAATTCATTTGATTCTGGTCTCCTATGGAAGTTGTGCAGGGGGAGATCTCACCACCATTGTTTGTATTTGTCTCTCTCTGTCCCAGAATCTTCCCAATCCACTGGCCAGTTCCTCTCAGTTCTACCACAGGAAAAAATTTGCTTGGATATAATTCTTTTTTAGAACCCCTGTAAAAATGGGGAGGNAAGGAAAGGAAAGGAAAGGAAAGGAAAGGAAAGGAAAGGAAAGGAAAGGAAAGGAAAGGAAAGGAAAGGAAAGGAAAGGAAAGGAAAGGAAAGGAAAGGAAAGGAAAGGAAAGGAAAGGAAAGGAAAGGAAAGGAAAGGAAAGGAAAGGAAAGGAAAGGAAAGGAAAGGAAAGGAAAGGAAAGGAAAGGAAAGGAAAGGAAAGGAAAGGAAAGGAAAGGAAAGGAAAGGAAAGGAAAGGAAAGGAAAGGAAAGGAAAGGAAAGGAAAGGAAAGGAAAGGAAAGGAAAGGAAAGGAAAGGAAAGGAAAGGAAAGGAAAGGAAAGGAAAGGAAAGGAAAGGAAAGGAAAGGAAAGGAAAGGAAAGGAAAGGAAAGGAAAGGAAAGGAAAGGAAAGGAAAGGAAAGGAAAGGAAAGGAAAGGAAAGGAAAGGAAAGGAAAGGAAAGGAAAGGAAAGGAAAGGAAAGGAAAGGAGAAAAAGGAAACTTAATTTGGTTTAAACTTCTGAAAACAAAATGTTTCGTCTTCTTCTGGGTTGTTTTGGGATTTAATCCTATTCTAAGGGTGAAGCCAAACTAAATTTCAAATATTAACAAAATAATACAGAAATCAAAGCTTTAACACATCCAAAAGATTTCTTCTTTTTATTTCCATTCTATAAACAGAAGTGATCACAACTTGTAGGTGGGCTGTTGTTTTGTAACTGTGCTTCTTGCCCAATAAATTCCTAATCCTCAGAATTTTACTGGGCTTGGTGGTGCATCTGCTGCTCTGTTGGCTGCCTGGAGACCATCAATGTCTCCTGCATGTGAAGGCTAAGATAAAATTAACTGAGGGTCAAAAGTTTCAAATCATTCTGCAGAGTTAATTAAAAGGCTGGAGAATGGTGAGACCAAAATGACCAAAATCAGTGACAGCAGAGAACCCAGGTAATTAGAGTTCTGCTGCAGGGAATGGAAAAGGAAAGGAAGGACTCAATATCTGCTTGGTAAGAAAGTTTTGCCCAGACTTAGGTGAGCAGCACTATGGAAATTACCACCAGTTCCTTGTGATTTATTGCTGGGATGTTCCCACCTGGAACTAATTGTGCTTCCCACAGCTGTGCTCTCACTTGATGCCTTAGGTTTTAACTTCTATATTTTTCAAATCCTGCATTCCCAGTGTGTAACTCTACAGTGTCCTGCAGCCTGGGAGCTGCTGCTCTCTCATGCTGAGACAGACAGAACAAAGCCTCTCCAGGCTGCTCTCCAAGGACACCCAGCCCGGCCTAGGCCCAAAATGTGTAACCCAGCATCTTGAGAAGGGGGGCAAGCTGAGGGGAAATTCCATCATTAGCTGAAGTTGAATTGGTGAAATTGGGTTGAGATGCAAATGGACCAAAGCCATAAAAGTGTGAAGAACTCGTGACTCGGGGTCCATCTTGGGTGCAGCCTTTGGCCTGCCCAGGGTGTGCCTCTGAAGGCCTTTCAAATAAATATCCACCTTTATTCCCTTCCTCCTGTCCAGTCTCTGTTTCTAGGTTGGCCTCTTTAGGCATCACACTGCACAGCCATTCTGGGGAGAGGCCTTTACTGATACACCAAAAATTCCTGTTGAGGTTGTGGCAAAATTCAGAGGTGACCTGTGGCATGGTGTGACTTACAGAGTGAAACATCAGTGGCAGGAGCAGAGGGGATAAAGTGGCTGATAAAAACATGCCTTTAAAATATGCCTTTAAAGTATTTTTTTTTCCAAATATCAGTGATGCTCCTTCTTTTCAGTGGAAATGAAGCAAGATTGTGACACTGACAGAGATCAGCTGTGGTCAAATGACCTGCTCCTCTTGGAGGCTTGTTCTGGAACCCGAATTTTCCAGACATAGATACATTAGATACAGCAGACCCTGGTCAAAGCCAGACTCAGCAGAAGGTCACAGAAGAAGCTGTGAGCACCTAAAATATTGTGATTCCAAGCCACAAGATAAATCTACATCCCATGAATGAATTCTACCATTGATTTTTTAGGGGAATAACAACATACAGAATCTCTTAAATGTTCTCACCATGATTCTAAAATACTCTTTTCTTTTCCCTTTCCAGCCCTGGTGTCGATGTATTACCACTGTCTACAATTACTTTGTGGTGACCAACTTCTTCTGGATGTTTGTGGAAGGCTGCTACTTACACACTGCTATAGTGATGACCTACTCCACAGATAAACTGAGGAAATGGGTCTTTCTCTTCATAGGATGGTGTAAGTGCCCTTTGTGGTTAAAATGGTGCTCTGTGGTACCTGGCATTAAAGTGTTAAAGACAAGAGTGGCAAGAATAAATATTACAAATCCCACTGGAGTGAAATCCGGACCTCTCAGTCTGAACAGACACTTCTAAGTGAGGAGCTGACTTGAAAAAAAACTCATTATCTGCCAGTCCAGCTCTACAGCTGTCGTTTGGACTGCTGAGGGATTTGTTCCTAGAAAACAGCCTTTAGCAAAGAGTCACACAAATCTTTGTGCTGTCCTTGGACCTACTCAGAGACTCAGCTGTGGTACAGCTGCCTTTGGGATGCTGTGGTCAGTTATGGCCTCTGAGGTCAAAAAGGGATGGGGAAAATGTGGAGATTCTCCAGCTGAAAATGTGATGGGGGATCTGAAGGCCGTGAGCTGTGATGTGAGGCTGAAGGGGCTGAGCTTCTTTAATCTGGCAGAGGAGGGTGAGGAGGGATCTGTTTGGTACCAGGAAGGATTTGAAAGATAGTTACAAAGATGATGGAGCCAAATTCTTCTTGGTAATAGCAGATATTGTAAAAAGGGACAACATCGACAAACTGCAGACTGGGAGCTTCCAGAAGAAAACAGAAAATGCACCAGGAGATGGTGCAACACTGGAACATGTGATTTAAAAGCTGTGAAACTACAGCCAGCTAGGGTATTTAAAATTCAGCCAGGCTAAGCCCTGGCTGAGGTGGGTGAGTGTTGATAGCTCTGCTCGGAGCAGGAAACTGGAGCAAACACCTTCAGAGGTCCTTCCCAACCAACATCTCCATGTTGTGAACTTGGCCGGGAGATGTTTGGCAGGACAAGCCCCATGCAGGCAGCTTGTTCACTTGAATGAAAATCTGAGGTCAGACTGAACCAGAGAATCTGGCTGTTCTTTTCTGTTGGAGGAAGAAAGGTGGGAAAAAGTCACCAGTGTTTTTTTTTTTTGTGAAAGAAGAATGACATTTCAGAAGTAATTGGATTGCAGTTCTGAAGGCAGAAACAGCCTTTGAAACAAAACATGTCATTCAATCCAAAATCAAATGGGAGGAAAGAGGAGTTGTAGTAGAAAGAAAATGTTTATTTGGGGACTTGATTCAATTTTTCCCCGATAGTTTTCAATTCTGTCAGCAAAGTGGAAAATCAGCTGCTTACACAGCTCTCACAGACCCAGAGACTGGTTTGATCCTGGGTGTTTTCACTCCCTACCTCTGTCAGAACCCTCTGGGTCTCTCATTCCTAATGCAGGAGTGGTGTGAGCAAATCATACCTTTCCACCCACCTTCTGGGTGTTTTCTGGCTCTGCTCTGCCTCCTCATACACACCTTTTTACCAGTCTCATTCTCAAATCCCTGTTCTTCACTTCACAAGGAAAAGTAAAATGTTTTCTCTCAGGAGACAGGACATGGCTCTCTCTTCTCTGTCCATTCCTCCCAAAAACATGGGGAAATGAGTGCACCAGACCCTTTGAGTCAGTGGTGAACAGGATGAAAAACAACATAGTCGTTTGGACGACCACCCAGGCCTTTCAGTCACTCAAGGAACCACCAGGGATGTTGGGGCAGGAGATCAGAGTTCTCCTTGCTGAGGTTAAAGAGCCCTGTGTCGTGGTTCTCTTCCCAGGTCTTTAAAGCCTCCATTTCCCACAAGAGAGGCAGCAAATGGGAGGTTAAAGGCTGTGTTAGAGACAAATCCACCTCTGCCCCTCCACGAGGGTTTAAGTCACGTTGCTCCCACTGGGGTAGAAGCAGATACTCGTGAGAGTCACTGGACCTGGGCTCTGCCCATGCACTCACCTTAGTGAGTGAGTGATTTCAGAGGGACACGAACCTGGAGTGGGAATGAGACATGGAGCTGGCGAGGCTGGACTTGTTTGGGTTTTCCTGAGGTGAGAAGTTAAAGGGAGAATGGAGAGGGAAAACTCTCCCTTTCTGATTCTGACATCAGTCTAGTCCTTGCCTGAGTGTGAGTCAAAAGGCCGGTTCCATTTACTCTTCCTCCTTTCCAATTTCCTCCTTCAGCAAATCCCCTTCAAACCAGCTGCGTTGGAAGGCCTGACACAAACACTTCTTAGGGAGTGCAGTGATGTCTGTAAAGTTAAAAGTAGCTGGAGCCTTCAGAAAGAGAAAAAACCAAGAATTCTGACACTGCAAGATGTCAAACTATTCTTTCTCACAATCCTGTTTCATAGGGAACACTGAACTCAAAACAATTGTTGAAAGTTTTGCAAATGTGCTTCATCCAAAGATCCCAGTAAGTTTACAAGCTTTGTGGAGCCTGGGAAATAAAAAACCTAAACACCCACTCCCAGTTGCTGTCTTATAGGAGCTTGCTGTATCAGCTGCAGGAAAATGAAAAGGGACCAAAATTGCCTTTAAGTCAGTCAAAATTGTTCTGGTCCCTTCTGTGGAACTACAGGTATTTATGTGCGTGTTTGTTAATATTTTTATTAACTTTCCTTAATGGTACTGAAGTTTTGTTGAGAGGAATTTTTTTTTATATTTAATTTAAAAGATCTTAGCAGTTGTGATGTCTCAAGCAGACCAAGATAGGACCACTTTATATTTAGAGTCTCCCAGTTCATTAACTCAGGCTCTCCTCACACAAATCTGAATTTACTTTGGTACCATGTGTATCCATCCATCCATCCATCCATTATTAACTCCTGCTTTTTTTGCTCCTGCAGGTATTCCCTGTCCAATCATCATTGCCTGGGCCATTGGCAAGCTGTATTATGAAAATGAACAGTAAGTGACGTTAAATTTGTGTTTGTGTGGCCTAAACAAATTAGAGCACGAATACACATCCAAACCATAGCCCAGGTCACATAATCCTGCTTCCACTGGCTGTGCATTTCCTTCCTCCTCGGTTTGAGGAGCAGGTCCTTGCTCAGCCGTGCCCATTCCCTGCCTGATTTCTTACACTTGGGATTGGAGAGCTCTTGTTCTCTAAGAAAAACGTCCTTAAAGAGCTGCCAGATCTGATCAGTTCCTCTGTCCCTGAGGACAGGTTCCCAGGGGGATCTCATCCACTAATTCTTTAAACAGCTGCAAGTTCCTCTTCTAAAATCCAGGGTCCTGACTTTGCTCCTGTTGTCCCTTTGTCCTGAGCTCTGGGGGAATTGAGCTGCTCCCAGGAGGTCAGACCCAGCCAACTGGACACGGGCAGCAAACATGGACTTGCCTGCAGCTTCCTAGACTCTTTGGGACAGCCCAAAATTCAGGAAAAATGGGAAACTCCTCTTTCTCCACTTGAGTATCCATTTAAGTTGTTGGGGTTCAGGTTGTGTTGCTCATCGTAGTTTAAAAGCTCAAAATAGCACACAGAAAGAAGGTTAAGAAAATGCTTCAACTAATTTCGTAACTTTTTAATCTTGATACTTCATAAAGATAATTTTCTGCACAGTGAGGCAACTATAATTGGTGCTGTGGCAAATATCCTGTCTGGGGTTTATCAGTTCTTTAGCAAAATGTGGCAACTCTGAGAAAAAAAAAAGTACTGTTAAATCTCAATTTAACCCCCCCCACAAATTATTAAGAATTATTGCAGTAATTTCATTGGTGGGCATTTGTTAAGGGGAAGAATATTAGTGAGATCTAATTAACAATAATGATAAAACCAGTTGTGGGTTTGGTTATATAAAGAACTATCAGAGAACCCTGTAGAATATTAAGTAGTGCTATTCAATAGAAATGTGTTTTACATATCTGAGTCTTATCACAACTGTCTTCCTAAATTGTCCTCTTCAGTATTCAGGGAGTGTTTGTTTATCCTTCCAGAGGTAAAAAAAAAAAAGAATAAAAAGTGGTTAAACGGCTTTTATTTCACACAGATGCAGCAAATAATTGTCAGAGATGCACCAAGTAATTGTCAGTGATTTAAGTTTCTCTTTTTGCTTTTAAAGGAATGATTTTATTGCAGAAACAATGGCTTGTGCTGGATTTAAATTAAGATTTCAGATGATTGGCAGAACAGTTTGCAATACCTTAGCTAAAAGTCCCAGTTTGAACAGTTAGACTCTAAATATGGAATATATTTATGAAATATTGCTAATCAAATGCAGACATTTATTATGTCTCTGGGAAATAGCTGTCTCCTCTCGGCGTTACTCACCCCATTTAATTAGAAATATTTAGATTACAATGTAACAGATCTGGTTTACAGCCTAATGAGAGCAACACAGATCTAAAAATGCTGATTTTTGGTTTTTTCTCCACTACCTACAAAAGGAACCTGGAGCACCAACTCCCCTGTGTTGTAGAGCCTGCCTTTGGCCACAATCTTGTTTCCTCAGAGTGTGTGGAAGTAAATCCACATTCATTCTTCACTCAGCACAACCCTGGTCTAATACAGGACTTCAGATAATAAATTCCAGCATTTTGGTCTTCCAGCTAAGCAACATTTAAATTCCAAAGAGCAATGAGCAGCCTTTGCCCTGGAACCTCCTTTGTGCTCTACCAGCTCTGTTCCAAATTCTTTGCTGACTTTTTCTAGCCCACTAAGTTCTGCCACATGCCTCAGTCTGCTTCTTATTAGTCCCTCTGCTAGATCAGCCAGCTTCCCAGGAACTCTTTGCTTCTCTTAATTCTCTGGGTTTCAGGCAATAAAAAACAGTTCTCCCAAAATACCCTTCAAAATCTTCTCTCAAACGTAGATCTTGCAAGTTCTGGAGAATTTTGTTTCCTGCCCTGGCATATCTGGTAATTATTTTTTCTTCATATCTTTCCAGATACATTAAAAAAAAAAATCAAAAATCCAGTTTCATTTATTTAAGGCTGCCCTGGGGATTCTTCTTGCATGATAACTTGGCTGGAGGAAATACCTTATTCCAAGTCTTGCTCTCATGCCCAAATTTTGGACGATGAGTTGCAAAATTATCGATTCACACTAATTTTCAGCCAGGGCACCAGGGAATAGCAGACATCTTTCGCATTTCTAAAACACTCAAAGCTCCCTCATTCGTTTGGAACTTGAAGGATGTAGGAACTGAGCCAAGAAAAGGCAAATTATTGTGAGGTACTGAACTGTGTTCCTGATTCCAGCTGCATACCTCAACTCTCCTGTCCACTCAGAGCATCTTGCAGTGAGCAACCAGCTCCTTCTGTTTTAGCAAACAGCACATTTTGGAGGGAGGCTTTGAGGGCGTGGTGTGATCCATAAAGATCCCATCTGAACCAGAGCTTTCCTAATCCCAGTTCATTTCCCCTGGACCCGTGAGGTCGTGTCTTACAGACTGCAGCCTCTTGGAGGCAACACCTCTTCCATCTTGCTGCTTGTAAAAGTGCAAATCTGGCTCCGTGGTCTCCTTGGCTCAGGAATTGCCCTCGTTTCCGTGTCTCCAGTGGCACTAAATTATCTGTTCCACAGAGCAAACACAGGGAAGGCATAACTTATGCTGTGTAGACTTGTTATGTGGTATCCATGACAGGGAAGAAAACTCTCAGACCCTTGAACTCCAAAATCTACTTCCTGAGGGATCTGGAGCTCCAGTGATCTAAGCCTTAAGGAATGATGAACGCAAAGCTGTCTTTGCGTGGTGGAATCCTGGATCCAGACCCCGTGGCTGTATCTGTAATACTGAATTAGCTGGGCCTGGATTAATTCCTAGAGCTCGGCTTCCAAATAGCATGGAATAATTCACACCCGTATTATTAAACCTTCTTGGCCTCCAAAATCAGGGGAGCTGCAGTTTGTGGACTATTGGGAATGTCCTCTGGCTCCTGCTGGCTCCAGATTTGTTCCCCAGGAATAGTTTTGGACTTGGTTAGTTTTTGGCCTGGACCAAAACTACCCCAAGGAAAATGGAGTGGTGTGAGTTCAGACCTGAGCCCAGTCTCTCATTCATTTACCAACACAAACAGAACAGATTTATTGTTCTCAGTGAAGAGGATGAAGCGAGTGTCAGTGTGGGTTGCTGTGAAATCACAGGGTTATTTTGTTGCGTAACACAGCAGGGAGAAAAACACTTGGAATGAGTGGAAGTGGAAGTGAAGCCAGTGCTCCATCACGTGTGACACGTCCAGGCTCTGCTGCTCTGAGGCCACTCACTTTATCTGTGATTCCACTTCACTTGACTCCATTTCCCTGTCCATTTTGGGTTGTCCCAGGCAGTTTGGAAGGTGATGCTGGAGCAGGAATTTGGTGGCTTCAAATGATGGCTCTGTTCTGTCTGCTGGCTTTGGTGGCCACGGAATCATTAAGGTTGGACAAGGCCTCTCAGATCCTGGAGCCCAGCCACTCACCCAACACTGCCAGGTCCTCAACTCACCCATGGCCCCAAGTGCCACATCTGCATGGTTTCTGAGCACTTCTAGAGATGGTGATTCCACCACTGGAGTCCCCAGTGGTCCCCAGATTCATTCAAAGCCAATGGGGTGACTCGTTATTCATTCAGGATTTTATTTAGACAGCATTTCCGTGCAACTTGAGACTTACTTGTTTAAGTGACAGCCCTTGGTGCAGTGTGTCTCTGGGCACTGCAATGGATAACTGGGTTTTTTTTTTTCTTACACAGAATATTTCTTTAATCCCTTTCTCAGTCATCTCCTGCATCCTCCTTTATGGCAGGTTCTCATATTTCTTGTAAATATTTACGTAGGCAATAGCCAAAACCATAGAGGGAACACGAATGTTCTAATGGGAGGGGAAAGTAGGCTCAGATCTGTGTCCAAGAGCAAGTGATTTGCAGCAGAAAACTTAATTACTTGCTGATTATTTATACATGATGAAACAATACAGAGAATAAAGGAACACCTCTCTATAAGTGTCTTTCATATTACAGTCTAAAAGAAGTGAATTTACCTTTATAAACTGTTTTCTTATTTGTTTTGCTTTTTTTACAGGTGCTGGTTTGGAAAAGAGCCAGGGAAATATATTGACTACATATACCAAGGGCCAGTGATTCTTGTTCTCCTGGTGAGTGTTTGTGTGGGTGGGAGGGCACTGCCATCTCCCACTGAGAGGAGATTTGATCTGTGATGTTCCACATCTGCTTTTATGGAAAATAAGACACAAACAAGGCCAAATATCTTCAGGTGTTCTCTGAAGTGGCCACAGTAGATAAAACTGCAAGAATTGAAGTGATTTGGTTCTGGCTGTTTCTTTGGGTTTGGGCCATTCTTTCCTCCTCCCTCTGCAGTGCTGTTTGCCTTTGTACAGCATTTTGAGACGTGGGAAGGAAGAATGTCCAAAACCAGGAGGTTACAATATCTGTTCATCCACTTGGGGCTCACGACAACTACAGCAATCCTGTCACTCACATTATTTAGAGAAATGTAATAATCACAATCAGGAATTGCATCTTGCCCAGTCGTGTCCATTTCCTGCATCACCATCACTGCTGTGTGTTTGTTTCTGGATTTCCTGTTGTGAAGTTTCCCTCCCAGTGCTGCCCACACTTCTCAGGCTGTTTATCTGTTTACCCAACACTCCCTCCCCTGTGCCAACCAGGAGTAGGCAGAGGGAGGAGGAAGCTCATTCATAACCCATTTTGAGCCTTCAGCTGAAGCACAGTGGTGCTTTCCCAGAAAGAAAAAACAAAACTGGGTGTGGATGGAAAGCATTAGTTTGCTGTTAGGAAGGACAAAGCTGAAAAATACGATTCTACTCATCCAGGCAGATGAACCAACAGAGAATTCCCAGGGCTCAGTGGGTTCCCCTCTCTTAGGGAACCAAGGTTTGCTGCCCCTTGTGTCACTCCAGCCCCCACGGGGAAGGTGCAAATGCTCCAGGACAGGCAGCACTGGCAGCTTTCTCAGGGCTGGGAAGCCTCATGTTCTCATCTTGTCAGTGCCCTGTTCATGGGATTCAGTGTGACAAGAATTCCTGTGTTGCCCAGGAAGCCAGCAGCTGGTCTGGGTGTGTGCCTGAGAGCAGGAGAGTTCATTTCTGTGTTAATTGTTAAGATACAGCAAAAAGATCACCTGAAAAGAGAAAAAAAGACCCATAATAGGAGTATATTTTTATGTAAAAATTCTTTCCTTTATGTTCTAAGGAGAGGAATAGCAATGGGTGTGATATATATAATTATATAACATTTATTATATATTTTAGATATGATAT
>VWZT01003576.1:4726-35998 GCA_013397055.1 Pachycephala philippinensis | reverse complement strand
GGTGTGAGGCGGAGAAGGGGGGGCTGTCGTCGGCCGCCTCATGGTTTCGGGACTCTGCCTCCTTGAAGGCCCCGCACCCCGAGTCGGTGCTTTAACACGCCGGTCGTGGAGCAGCCGCGATGCTCCGAGCCGTGTGCGGGAGCGGGGAAAGCCGAGGTGCTAGTGGGGGTTCTTTAGC
The DNA here is from genome assembly GCA_013397055.1 of Pachycephala philippinensis. Lineage (NCBI taxonomy): Eukaryota > Metazoa > Chordata > Aves > Passeriformes > Pachycephala > Pachycephala philippinensis. Next base: position 35,820 of record VWZT01003576.1, on the reverse strand, counting down.
AGAGGCTCTGGGGCAACATCAGTCGCCCAAACGTTGCGTTGCCGTTGTGCACGGCTGGTCCGCACTGCGCTTCAGCTGTTGCCTGGGTTTAGAAGTGCTGTTAGCATAGTTCTTGGTGTGACCTTTGAACGTATCCCAGTTGTGGTGCTTTGGGCTGATATTTGTAAATGGCCTGGTTCAAGTTGTGGAGTGAATTCCTAGTTTCCTTTTGTTTGGCAAGGCTGAGCTGATCGCTGTACAGTACAGACAGGGTATCGCGGGTGACCAGCACAGGAGGGGAGTTAAGGTTAGTGCTGTCACCGTGGAACAGAATCCGTGGTATTTGGTTGCTCCTGATGTTGTTTACTCGGCATAAATGCTATCCTGGTTACGTGGCGGTGCTGTAATTTCTTGTTCAGGATTCCCTTTTGCTCTCGGAAGCCATTGGTATTGCAGAAATCGGATCCTATAGTGACTGATTAACCCCACAGTAGGCAGATGTGGGATACCCTACAGTAGATACCAACTTATTTGGATGGATTTCTACCAGAAGTTGGTAGTCCTGTCTCATGCTGCAAAGATTATGCCTTTACAGGTAGTGCAGGATGGAGTGGTGGTTTGTGGCTTTCCAAATGAGGTCTTGCTAGAATAGGATTATTCTTCGTACTTTAATCACGTTCCCTGTATAACTTTTCTTTCTGCTTTAGAGACATCCATACGTATTGGAAACCCACAATTTTCTGTAATGTGGCATTTAAGAACTTTGATAGATGTGAAATTATGGTTAGACATTTTATGAAAGTATCTTTCATCCTGTTAGCCTTATTAAATTCTGTTTCTACTCTTTCAAAATGAAGCTATGCTTTCCAACCTGCTGCTATGAGATTTCCTGGTTATACTATAACTTCTACCCAAAACTGGGTAAGGACCCTCCAAGAAGAGTTGAGATTAAATTTGGAAGTAGTTACCGCTTGCTTCTAGTTTGCTGCAGAAATGACTACTGCTGATTTTCTTTTTTTTTATTAACTACCCTCATCACTCTCTGCTGCCTTTCCAGGGGAAGAAAAAAATTCTACTAGAGGGATTTGGCTAGCAGCCTGTCTCTGAAGAAGTGGAAGAGGAAAGGGAATGGCAAGGAAATAGGTTTGTTTCCAATGGAAAGTTATAATGAAGGGGAGAAGTTTGAAAAGGCGAACTATTTTAATGTCACTGTAATATGTAAATTTTTCCCAATAATCACAGAACTGGAAGTTTAATGGTAGATGAAATATATTTGTGTGTTGGTGTGTTTATCTCGTCTACTTTCCTGGTATTTCAGACTGGCTGTAAAGGTTAATAGTTATGTTGTATGCCAAGTATAGGAAGGGATAAGATCTGGAGTGGAGGAAATGCTGTGGTTACACAGAGTGCCTGGAGGGATTCTTTGGAGAACAAAATGCTGTGAGCAAACCCAGTGGTATTGCTTGGGAGCTCATCAGTCTAGACATACTGTCTGAAGTTAAGCTTGGGTGGGTTTAGGGTGGTTCAGAATTGTGCTTTAATAAAGCTGAGGGATTTTGGTGGCAAGCTTGAGTGTTTGTTCACAGTAATTTTGATAATTTGTGTGTTCAGTATGACAACACCTACAGAGGAAGCAAAGCTATAATATGTCGACATGTTAGTAAGCGTATTTTTTGTCATCCTGGTTGGGATTCTGATTTCTAAATAGTATTGCCATTGGGATCTGTCATTGCATCCTGCCTTTGGTTGATCGTCCTCGAGGGACTCCTCAAAGGAGGATAGCATGTGGACTTCCAAGACTGTACCCTAGTTACAGAAAGAGGTATTGCGCTTGGGAGCTTTCTTAAAGAATGAGCAGCCGGGTAACCAGTGAAGAAGCTGATCACTGCACATGGAAGTATGTTGAGCTTAGTGCTGTACATGGAAGAATGGTAAGGACATGAAGCCCTGCTCTGCAGACACAGCTGTCAGCGGTGTCTTCATCACAAACTCATCTCTGAGTTCCTCAGGGAGTTGAGGGTCAGGGGATTCTTACTCATCATAAGCTGAGGAGCCTGTGTTCATTTACCTTGTCAGTGTTTTGCTTTGCCATTGTATAAGAGAGGCACTGTATTCCTACGCTGTCAAAGAAGTTCGGTTGCACTGTGTTTGATGTTCCTTGGGGCAGTGAAAGAGTAACACATTTTTGTGGGCATTGTAAATTCCAGATATTGCAAATGATGAAGGCAAAACAAATACTGTAGGTTTTAGTTGGGAAGGAATATTGTGCAAAGAAGCCTTTATTCTTGACAGCTCTGGAAAGTGAGATACCATGACGTTTGTGCAAGGTGGAAAATAATTCAGGTTGTCAGGTTCTGCAAAATTGTGTGTAGGTCTCAGTTCTACCCATCTGTCCTATGCAGAACTATTTTTCTGGGGTTCCTGTTCTGAATTCTTTGTCCACATATCTAATTTGCAGAATTCGCCATCCTATTAGTTCCATATCACAGCTGAGATTGTTTTTATCATAAGTCCTGTACCTGGGTGCTCCTCCAGTGTTAGTGGGAGGTTGATGTGCTTGTTAATGCTCGGGCTGTCTTGTACAAAACCAGTATGTACTTTTGTTACAGGCATAAAAAAAATCGGACTTAAAGAGATTTTAGAAGACATTTTGAAACCAGAAAGGAGGAGATAGATTTGAACGCTTCTTTAAAAATACCTGGTTTTTTTATCTTTTTGGTACATAGTGCTTGATTGTTTTTCTCCTACAACTCAGTAAGAATAGAAGCATTCAAACATTTAGTTATTTCAATGAACTATATGTCTCTGTGTTTCAGTATGTGTTTCATATATGTGTAGGCTAACAGGACATACTAACTTGAAAATTTATGTTGAAAATAACTCTTGTTATTGTAAACCGACTCAAAAATTATTGATATTTGTGGTTTAGATTTTGACTTTAAACCTGCAGTCTTTAGATGGTACTGGACATAACGAGGAAACTTTATTTGGCTCTAACATAAAATGTTTGAATTTGCTTTCAAAACCTCATCTGTGATATTACATATTTAGCAATATTTTTTTTGCATTAAAACAATGTATGTATTACATGGCAATGTATGTATTACATGGCAATGTAATAGAATATTTATAACTGACTAACCATTTTAGCAATAAATATTACGATAAACATGTGCTTTATATTTACCAAATTTGTGAAGAACCAGAGAATTAACTAGTCTTAAGTACGATTACTGTGGAGTTTTTTGATGAATGGTTCCAAGCAACAGTGTACTCGTGGAGTTGGTAGGAAATGAGTCTGTGGTCTACAGTGCATTTTTGTGCAAGAAATTAAGAACAGGGCTGACAAATATAAATCTGTATTTTAAATAACAGTGTGGAGAAAGGTTCTGGTTGTGGTTTTGTGTTGATTGGAGAATGGAAATAGCTTTTAGTGATGCTGTCTGCAGTTTATTTTGGTCTTCAGATAATCTGCAGTCTTTTTTCTGAATTTTTTTAGACTGAAAAAAGACATTTTTAGGACTTTTTTTTTTTCTTTAACTACTCATGCTCATAGTCACTGGGTGTCCCTGAGTACAATGCTGAGAACATTTATTTCCTTGTCACCAAAGTATCCTTTACAATGTTGTTCCAATAGCTTTTTGGGAGAGAAGCCTGGATGCTAATCAAGCATGTAAGTGTTAAAATGGCCTTGCAGTCTTCAAATTCATACTTTTATGAAATACATCCTGCATTATTCTTTGACCATGGGTATTAGTCTGCACATTTGGAAATGTCTCCAACATTTATAGCTTACCACAGCCTGCTTTTTACAGCTGTTAAACTTGAATTTTTGCTTCATGCTGCCTACAGAGCTGTTCAGGAATGTGTGTGGTGCAAGGGAAGGTGATAATTTGGAGGCTTTGCCCATCTCCAGTAGTATGTTAGCCATTAGTATTCTATTCTACCTTGTAATATTTTGTATGAGAGGATTAGAAGATTTATTCCTACGACTGTCACCAGCTTTGGTATTTTTGTCTGTACACATTTATCCTGCCTGTACTGGGATAGTGTGGCATGTGTTAGAGCTCTTGAGAGATGCTTTTATGCTGTGAAGTTCACCAGTGTTTGAAATAACTCATACTTACGATGCATCTCTTGCAGACAGAATTTTGGGTTTGTGTATTCTCATAAAAGATCTTGCACCAGTGTACACAGTAATTAATAGTGATGACTTTCTCTTTTGAAAATGAATCTGCACTGCTTTGAGCTATAGGTCCTGTTTGTCAGCATATGTACATGTATTGCACCAGCATTTTCTATACCAGTGACTAAAAGTATTCGTATAGACCCTTGAAGTGACCAGACCTGCATCATACAGCTACACGATAATAATCCATAAAGCTTGGACAAAGCTGCTGTAACCAATTAACTTAAAATTACAGGGGAATCTCTAGTGTTGATTGTGTGGTGCCTCACATGCAGTTATCTTGCACTTCTTGATGAGGTTTCAGCACCTTAAGCTTCGTAAGTCTTCAGCCTTGTCCCTTAACAAAGCAAAGTTTTGGCCTTCTTGTAAAGAGCATATGTGCTTTGTATAAAGAATTCTTGTATTCAACATCTCATTCTTTTGTGAATATGTAAAGTCATGAAGAAGTTTTTCTACATGTATTTAGAGGATCCTCACATTCGTTCTGCAGTGTTTGATTCTGGGCACTGGCAGGTCAGTCTGACTCAGGGACATCTGAGTATCTCCTTGCACCACTTCAAAGGGTGGAGGAAAGCTTGAAGCCTAAGTCTTACAGCTCTCCAGATAATTTTGCTTTGAATCTGAAGTTTAAACAGCGTAATCAACAATATAAATAGTTGAACTGAAGTTCAAGAAGAACTGAATAGTTCTTCGTTTTTATCACGTTTTTATTCAGCTTGATTGACTTTCTGTATGTAAATACTCAAACTGTTCATACTGTTGGATCATGTTACCACTTGTATTTTTAAACCGCATTAGCTTCACTATGTAATTTCATATGGTTGCAAAATACAGCTTGAATTTGCTCTATTGGTTTTGAAGTTTGGTCTGGCTTTATGTTTCGTAGCTGCAGAAGATCTCTGTATTTATGAACATTGCTCTCATTTGGTGAAGTTGATTGAAGAGAGCCTTTTCTTCATGGTTGTTAGGAAATAGTAATAATGGGAGTTAATAGTTCTGGGTCTCATCAATGTATGAATAAAAACGTTTGGGGTTTGTTGTTCTTTTTTAATCATGAACAAATGTCAGTGCCTTTTTAGCCTGAACAAATTGAAGTGTAGATCCGAGGAGCATTCTCCAGTTCTGTTAATTCTTAAGTACATGTGTACATATGAAAGAAAACCAATTTGTGTGGTTTCGTGATACGTAAAGATCTTGATGAATACATCAAGTGCAACAAAAGCACTGTTACAGACTTGTGACTCTAAAATTAAGTGGTTGCGTGGTAGTTCTTCTATGCATATGGAATGTTTGCATATACTTTAGAGACTTTCTGAAAAGCTGAAGCTGCGCATTTTTCCAGTTACTGCCTTGAATTTAGTAGTCAACAATGACTGTTATAAAATGCATGATTGCTAGTCTGAGTTCTGTTTCGGCACAGTGTAGTGTAGCTGTTTGATTTTGGTTGGGTTTTTTAGCGCGTGTACAAGACTTAACCTTCTCTTGTTAGGTTAGATCTTGAGTTGCAAATTAGAGAAAACAGTGCCTGTAACAGCTCTGCTGCTGGTCATGTTTGTCTCTGGTGACTGCTGGAAACTTGAGATTTGTTGACTCCCTGTGTGTACGTACTGGCAGTGGCTTGGCTTTGCATAGATAGCTGGATCTCTGAATCACTCCTTAATGAAATTTGAATCCTCCGATTAAAACGGGAACTGCACTTCTAAAGTGACTTTATTCGTTAAAGTCTAGCCCAGAGTGTTGTTTCTGAATCAGCATACAGTGTCACCAACAGAATAAAGGTAAAGTGCAGACAAGGAATGCGAGTTGACAATCTGAGCTATTTCAGTATATGAAAGAAGTGTCTCTCTTGTTTTAAATCAAAAGGTTTGTGAGAAGTGACTTCAGAGCAGTAGTAAGATATGGTGCAGTGCTTTTCTTTGATTTCAGGGCCAAGAGTGAACCTGTAAGTCTGGCTGAATTTAGGTGTCAGGTCCATAGTAAATTGAGTCAAAATACTTACTGGATGTCATAAATGGAAAAATACATCACAGCAGTTGAGAAGTGCAGATTTTTAACCCTTCAAATTGTATGTAAGGTCTGATCACACTAAGTACATCAATTCTACACTTGAGTTAAACTTAGTTCCAATTTAAATCTTGATTTTGTAAGTAGTTGCCTTGACTAATGTATTTTGAGTAGAAATGTTTCTGGTGTTACTACTTAAGGTAAACTCACAGATCTGCTTATGTCTATTGTTGACTTAAATGTGTATGTTTTGAGTAAGGAACTGAGTTACTTACAAACAATGATTTAACACACATCTTTCAGCTTACTTCAAAGGAAGTACTTGCATGTAGCCGTTAAAGTTCCTGCAGCACAGTTCCTATCAGCTTAGAAGTGGAAAAAGTTGTTTGTCCTTAGTACAGTAAAAGTGCAGACATCAAAAGAAGTATATTGAATTAAGGAAAATGAACTATCATTACTGCCCATCTTGTTTTCTGTTTGAAATAGTGATGATAAGTCAGATGAAAAGCTGAGCTGGGTTTGTGTAATCACATAATAATTTTAAATTATTTGGGACTGTGTAGACTATTGCAAGAGAAATAAATCAGTCGACCACCAAAAGCTTCTCTGAGTGCGTAAGTTTCAACTTGGGAGTTTTTTAGTATTCATTAAAAAAAAAATAACATGCAGGGAATTGAATCAAGGTATGATAAATGAGGTGTAGAGCTACTATTTTTCCTTTAGTTTCCAGTTTAGTTAGGACCCTTTATATCATGTTCATATATCATCTCCAGGCAGGCTGCAAACATTTTATGAGCCAGTTTAGCTCAGCTGATGTCCATAGACTAGGACAATACAGAAACTTTTGTAAAATCAAAAGCTAAGGGAACAATCAGATTAGCACCTAGCTAAATTAAACATTGAGCTTACAGACTAATCAAGAAACCCTATTTTTTTTGTCTCCTTCAAGTATATTGAAGTTACTATGAACTTGGGAGCAACTCTTAAATTCTTTCAGATACTAATTTCTAGCACACTGTTAGCTGCAGGCCATCTGGTAAAAAGACTTTTTCAGTCTCGATGGGCATTTCAAGTGTTCATTGTTTTATCAAAATACCAAAAAAAATGCCCACGGGATTAATAAAATTGGTTTGTGTTCCCACTTTTGAAGGGATGCTGCCAAGTGGTATGGATTTTCATGTCTTTCAAATATTTCTGTGTTTCTTGCAGGAACTAAGTGATCTGCAGCGAGACCCACCAGCCCACTGTTCCGCTGGACCTGTTGGAGATGACTGTAAGCTCTTCCTAGTACATTCAGTACATTTCCATTCTGAAAAGGCTCAGAAAATCTCTAATTGTTGTATCTTTTTGACTTTCAGTGTTTCATTGGCAAGCAACTATTATGGGACCTGTAAGTATGTGAATCATGCCCCTTAAAATGTAAGACCTTGCTTCTCTTTTTGTTACGGAAGGATTCATTTGGGTTTCTGTAAACACAGCAGCCACATTCAGCTGTGCTGTGTATAGCTTGAAACTTTAGGGTGATATTGTTGTTCTTAGTAGTCTGGTACCAGTTGCCTTCTGTAACTCTTCAAAAATCCATCCTCTTCATGAAGTTAGAGGTGCTTAATTAGTCAGCCGTGGTGTTTGAGTTGGTGATGGGGGCTACAAAGCGAAGAGCTTGCTTTTCATAGATGGTCGGATCAATTCTGGAAGATTAATCCATCTGAAAGGAGGAAGAGTGGGTGAAATCTAATATTAAAGTTGGTAACTGTAAACAAGAGCAGAGTTGCAGAGGGTAATTTTTGGGCTTTTAGATGGAGCTTATTTTATTTGATAGCTGTGATGTGGCTCTGGCAAAAGCATATGGCTCTTGCAAACTGCAGGCCAGCAGTGGGGTGCTTTTGTTGGTTTTTGTGCGAGAAAGGTGCTTTCCTTGAGTTGAAGAAATTATGACTCCTGTCAAGGTAGTGACATAAGAAATGACAAAAAAGGTTAAAACCAGAAGGTTTTAAAGGAAAACTGAGAAGAATTTTAGCAAAAAAAATAATAAAGAACAACATGATCTGAGGGAAGGTCTGCTTCTTAATATCCTGGTAAGGAGTTTGTATACCTAGTGTTTTCCTTTCGGATTTAATCATTTGGAAAGAAGAGTCTCTAGTTCAGACAATGAGCTAAGTCACTGTGTGAGGTGCATTTTGAGATAATACTTAATCCATTAAGATGCAGCATTAAATTGTGGAGAAAAGTGGAAATGTGTCTGCTTTGATGCTAATTCTCCATTTTCAGGACAGTTGTTCTGAAGCAGTGAAAGATCAGTCACTAATTTGCCAGTGATGTGCTGGAGTCTGTTGTCCAACTTGTCCATGGCCCAGCAGCAACTGTTTTTCTGTAGTATACTAATGCTTTTGACCTTTTTCTTGAACAACTGTGTTCTTTCACATACCAAGGCCTTCTGACTCTTGCCCTCTTGCACTGCCAAAGGGTGAATAGCAAAACAGTGATGAAGAATTAACAAAAGCTTATGTGCTGGTTGCCACCAATAATGTCTTTGTCCTGAATGACTCTGATGACATGAGTAAAGGAAATATTAGCACATAAATTTTGGCTTAAATTCCATTTTCTTCTCCAGCTTGCAGTTCAGCTTTCATATTCTACAGTGGAAAATACTCTTTGCTTTAAGTTCCTCAGATGTGTGTGGTTGAGGAAAAGAATGCGCATCTCTTGCCAACCTTTCTCAGCCATATCTGCAGAGATACAGGAACAGAAGACTTCAGATATTAATCCTTTATCTTGATAACGAAAGAAATTAGCACATTCTGTATGTTTCCTCATGGCCTGGAGGAAGCATAGGACTAAAGCTTACCTTCAGAATTCACTTCCTGTGTGTGAAAGTAGGGTAACCTCTTCTGTCTATGGGTATTGTCAATTTGTTTTATGTACCTCGCTCATAAAACAGAGTGACTTCACTTTGCCTTCTTTTTGACACTGAACTTGTCTCGTCCTCAGCTTACTTTAACTTTGGAAAATCCATTTAGTATGCAAGCAAGAGGTCCTTTCAAACCTAATTGGGAGTACAGTGGCAATCTTGAGGTCACCTAATGCTGACTTAGCATGACAGTATGTAACCTGCCTTACTCTGCAGCCGTCTCTGCACTTTCAGCATGTAAGGCAACATGGCTTAGCAGACCATTTGTGACTTTGCCTCTTACATATAGTCGTTTAGTCATATAGTCATTCCTAAAACTGTTAATTTCCAAGGTAAAGGTTTTACTTAAAAACAGTCTCCCTTTTCTTCCGTAAGGAAACCCGAAAACTTGATCTTCAGCTTTGCTGAGATTGAGTTCCTACATTGTTGTTGTAAATTTACCATGTAATGAGAGCAGTTTTCTTCTTTCTCTGAGCCAGAAATGGCAGAATTGCCATTCTATCACTTAGCATCAAGACTTTCCAGCTCACTTTTTTAGTTAACAAAAATGAAAGTTCTTGAACAGATGACTACAACAAAATCATTTCTATCTATTAACTGTGTGCAACCCGGACATAAACCTGTGCACATGTTTTCTAACAAAATGCATGTTCACAGATTTGTACAGGTCAAAAAGATGTGTTTTAAAACTCCCTGATACCATCATGATGAACTGAATTATGTTGGAAAATCCCACTCTTTGCATCTGCAAAGAGAAACCACTTCTTAAGGTAAGTATGTTTGTAGCTTAAGGGTGGAGGAAGATCAGCACAGCTGTGGTCTTGCACAGAGACAGGATCTGGAGGACCTGCTCTGGTTTTTGTATTCCCCTCAGTGCAGTGAACCTATTGATCTCGTTCTCTTTTTCTCCCCAGAAGGGCAGTGCTCGGTAACTGTGTTGAGCTACAGTAGTGCTGCTGCAGTAGTAGCCACAGTTGGCTCTACTGTAGCTCTGCAGGCCAGTGGGAGCGTTCAATTCCCTCTGTGCCTTCCCAGTTTGTGGCCCATAGTGGGCTGTGTACTGGAGAAAAAAATGGATTTTCTCAAGGAGGTTATCTACATTTGGAGAGGAAGCTCGAAAACAGCTGAAATATATTAACGTGTTTTATTTGTTTTGTTTTTTCCTCAGCCTGATAGTGCATATCAAGGGGGAGTATTTTTTCTCACAGTACACTTTCCAACAGACTATCCTTTCAAACCACCTAAGGTAAGTTCTTTCTTTTGAGGAAAGAAAGATTTTTGTTCAGAGTTTATTCTTTGAGGCTTAATTTTGGAAGTTAAAGCAGAAAGGTGAGCAATAGTATACATGTTCATCATGGATGCAGATAAGACTGTAAAAAAATTGTGTTGGCAGATCTGTAAAGGAAGGGATGATATTAAGGATTACAAATGTAATAACCCTAATCTGATGTTACTTGGTTTTTATTTATTTTTTATTACAGATTGCTTTTACAACAAAAATATATCACCCAAACATAAACAGTAATGGGAGTATTTGTCTTGATATCTTGAGATCACAATGGTCACCAGCTCTGACTGTTTCTAAAGGTAAACTCACTGATTTGATAATGCATTTATGAAGTTGCATACACTGCCATGGCACTTTTTTGTATATTATTGCACTATCTTAAAGGTAGCAGTGGGAATCCATTTATCCTGCATGTTTCAGAAGAGGCAAATTCCATTGGAATTCTTGTTATGATCCGAAGTCTTGTGCAGTTTATTGGGAGTGTCACATTACAGAAAGATGCATGCACAGCAAAGAAATGTTCTAAACCAAGTTGGGTAAGATAAGAAATGTCCAATTAACCTGAAATGCGATAGCTGACTGTGCATGCTGAACTGAGGAGAAATTGATGAGCAGAGCTTCAAAATCAGAACTTGGAAGTAAATGTGAAACCCTGATACTGATGTTACATGATTGCCTGTTGATGACTCTTCGGGTTGCCTGAGCATCCTTGTGTGGACTAAGGTCTTAATTACACTTTATTTTAAAATGAGATAATTTGTTCTGGTTTGCATTCTATTGTAAGATGAATATTTTAAAATGTAGCTCCTTTCACAGTCATCAGTAAAAGATTTATTAAAATATTCTTGTCCTATAGTTAAACTTTCTCAAAAGTTGAACACTGTAGATTTTTGGAACATTGAGTTAATAGTTAAGCAGTTCTTTTGTTGCAGGCATTTTGTGTCACTTCAAAAGCTGCTTAAAATGTGGGTGCTGTTGTTTTTCCTCGCCCATCTTCAAAACACTAAGGCACACTTAGTCATATTACAGAAATTTCTCACATGACTCAAAAGGTCAAGCCATATCACATCTTATGTACTTGGGAGCTCTCTAAACTATGTGCCTTTTTTTAGAAGTGTCCTTGCATTGGGTGTACAAGCAAAGAAAAAATAGTGAGTCTTTGTCCAATGGAAATTGCTCTATGCAAGTCCAGTTGCTGTACCTCCTTGGAAAAGCAACTTCTCGTGCTTACAGGACTGTGCAGTCATCTCACAAGCTGTATAAAATCTAATACTGTTCCCTGAAGTAATTGCTGAAGACGTGAATTACACTTATGTATAATTGGTATCATTTTTTCACATAAATTAGTTGTTTTATAGCTATCCAAAAATTGTCTTGTTTCTAGTTATTAAGCAAATGAAAATTGGCACTTAGGTTTAACACTTGGTATCTACAACTGAAAATCTGTAAAATTTTTAGATCTTCAGCATTTTTCTATCTCTTTACTTGTTGAGCATTTCTTTCGTTTTAAAGTGGAGTGATCTGCTGGTCTCATGTTCTGATTTGATGTGCTTTTAACCTGCTTGCATATTATGTATTTTATAAACTGGAAATTAGGTCAGTGACTCGTGGAACTTTCTAGTCTTTGTTTAACTGAATCAAAAATTTACAGCATATTATAACACCTCTGATAGGTGTGACCATATATTCTAACCAGATTTTCTAATGTTACTGGCACTTATAACAAAATAAGTCAGTATTGAAGTGGCTGAACTTCCTACTTCTGAAAACAGGTGTGGGCTCTTGGGTAACATGATAAAGCAGGGGGAAAAAGGTATTTTACAGCAGATTCTTATGGTAGCATGAAGTTCCCTTTCACAACATATTTAGAATTATTTAACTGTATACTCCTGTATGCATATTAGTTATGAGTATAAAAATAGAAATTCCCTGAAAAGTATGGCCTGAAAATGTTAGCAAAAAAAAAAAAAATCAAACGTCTTTAGTTCAATACCAGGAAATGAATATGAACTTTTAAGTGAATACCTGTATTTAATGCTGATCAAATATTTCCCAAAATGGAATTGACCCTTAGGTAAAATGTTCATATGATTGAGAGAATAACTGTCAGCACAGAAATGGAAAAGGATATGCACAAATAGAGTACTGCATGGCAATATAACATTAAATTAAATTAATAACATTAGTTACCTTAAATAACTGCAGATGGAAGGCTTAGTTTGAGCAAATATAGGTAACTGTGTAGTCTGTAGTTTGGCTAATGTTCCTAGGCTAAGATGTGGGAGAAAAATCATTACAAAAGTTAGAGGTCCATGGGTTGCAAGTTATCTAGGCTTGTATCAGGTGTTGTTTACTTATGCCCTAGAAAAATGATGCTGTGTAAACATTTCTGAACAGAACTGTTAAATGACAACTTAATACGTATTCTTTTTCCGATTCCTTCCTACCACCCTCCTTCAGTGTACTGGAATATATTAAAGGATTACAGAAATAAAGCAAACTAACTTGTTTAATTTAGTGTCTCTTTTATTTAGTTTTATTGTCCATATGCTCCTTACTTTGTGATCCTAATCCAGATGATCCTTTAGTACCAGATATTGCACAGATCTACAAGTCAGACAAGGAAAAGTGAGTATAACATACATAACTGTGTGTGTGGTACTTGCAGATGGCTATCTGTTAAGCGCCTTCTATCCTAACTTTCGCAATACTCTTTTCCTAGATTTCTACAGGATTAGCTTTTTAAATACTGAGAATAGCGATGGCAACTAGAAAACTGTAGGCATACAAAACTGTTGTTAACTAACTTTTTTTTTTACTTAGTTACATAAAACCTTTGCGCTTTCATGTAACATTTTAGATCTATTGCATGAAAAATCATTTTCCCCAATATGAGTTATTTGTTGCTACTGCAGTCCTCTGGATTTTTGGCCTTCTGTTTAACTGACCGAGTTGTTTGGTGCCTATTTTTTAGTATTGAGCCTTTGAAGACTTCTTGCAGTGTATGCAGTGGCCTGTGGCTCATCACATGTCACAAATTCAGGAAGATTTGAGTATTGCTTTTACCTTGAGCAGCAGACTGCAAAGGAGTGATCTAGAGGTTACATGGAAGTCTGTGGTTTAGTATTTCTCTGCCTAGGCTAAGAATTACTAAAATGGCCTTTTTCTGATGGTTCAATGTCTGGTATAGTCAAATCATGTAACTTCTGAAGTGCTTGAACTCTGTAGCTCATTCTGCAAACTTGATTGTGTTCGAGTTGAGTATGTTGAGCATCAGCTTCTCCCCGTTTGTAGCTCAACTTTTTTCCACCTGCCTACTTAGTAGTGATTTCAGCTGTTGTTTGTGAAGGAAGTGAATGAGGGATAGTTTTCTATCTCCAGACCTCAAAATTTAATCATTGCTAGGGAAAATGAGAAAATGTGTAGTCTTGACTGTAGCTTTATCTTCTTATGATGATCACCTATTAAATTTTTTTTGTTTCATCTTGGATTTAGGAAATGAAAGATATGGCTGGTTACCCCTGAGCATTTATCTATGGGTATTTTATCATAAGTAAAGGTCCAAAGACTTATATGATAGCATATTCTTAAGAAGAAAACCAATTAGTACATGAGTTGCTATACTGATCTTAAGGTTTAAAAACTTGTCAGCATTTTTCTCTGGATGACTCAGAAGAAAGTGAATCCAGTCTGAAGAGTGGAATGTAGCAAATGTAAGGACCAGAGGGGAAGTTATCAACTCTCTAAGGACATTTACCTTTGGGATTATGGAATTATAAGATAAACAGCTTCATACCAGAAGGAAAAGACCCAAGACTTAAAACCCAGTAAAAAATGCTTTTCGGGAGATATTCTTTTTGAGTTCTGAAATGCAGTTGGCAGTGCAGAATGGAAAATAAAATCCCAGTTAATTATACTGAATTTTATGTAACTAAAATGTGTAAATTTTGTTAGAGTCTTAATAGCATATGCCTTTAGGAGTAATTGACAACAAATTCTTGTTAAGGGAATTTAATAAGGGAACCAGTTGTGAAATGCAAATTAAGGATGCACAATGCTACACAATTTAATGCAAATCTGTGAAGCTGGGTTTGAGTCTGAATAGCTGATAGGTAACCTTAGAAACTGAACACGTAGTGGGTATATACTTCTTGGCTTTTAGACTGTTTTAATATTCTTTGACTCAATGCTCAGAGGTGAAAAGCTCAATAACACCTGTATTAAGTAAATACGTGGCCATTGTCAATGTATCACTAACAGCTCTTCACTGTAATGCCTTCTTTCTGCACGTACAGATACAACAGACATGCAAGAGAATGGACTCAGAAATATGCAATGTAAACTTTTGAAGACATTTTCATATACCACAGAGTACTGTAAATTCTAGGTTTTTTCACAATTAGAAGGAAATGGAGCACGGTTTATGGTTTCAATGTGACACCCCTTGATGTTTTTTTCACCCATGTAAGTGTGTTTCTGGAGCAAGGGAGAACAAACTTCCAAAAATAACCTTATGACTTTGATAAGAATATTTATCCTCTTTGTATGCTTTGCAGAAGACATTTATTAAAGTTTTTAAGAGTTGGACACCTGCATCTTCAGACTACAAGATCTATAATGCAGTTGTAAATCAACCAAATTATTTTTGCTGGAAAAAGAGCTGTTTTCATGTGATGAATATTGTATGTGTGTCATTGAAGTATATGGTCTGTTTCATAAGTGTGTTCAAGTTTCTTTTTGCTAGTTCTCTTACATAATTTGTATTTTTTTTACTGTATAGACGACTCTATTTACAATGCAACTCATTTCATTTTAGACTTGCTTGTGTACAGTGTTGTCAAGATAGACTGCTAATAGTGAAAATAATTGGAGTATCTCACCCATTAGAATATTCTGAAGACTGACTGCAGACTTCTTAAAACCTAAAATGATCTTTGCACTGTAAATCTTTGTATGCTGATTATGGAGAAACACTTGGTTTTGATTCTGTTGCATACTTGACTTAATTTTATTGCAATGTGAACTAATGAATTAGCACTGGTATGTAGAAAGATATGTAACTGTTTTGTTGCTGTTCACAACTGATTTTTGACCTATGGGCAACTTAACACTATCACAGACAAATCCAGATGTAGCCTTTTCCGTATAAATAAAATACATTTTCTACTTTCCTTGGCTATTTTTTTATCTTAACTCACGCATATCCTTAAAGGACTTGTTCTAACATTCTAACAAAGAATCACCAGTAGTAAGTGTGTGTCTTGTAGACAGAATGTTCAATAAAGCTATGTGTCATGTACTACTTAGAACTGGGTTGCAGTTAATTTTTATGCTAGCTCCAGCCTAGGGCATTTAGCGTACTATGCCCATTGTTGGATATAGGATTTCAATTAGGTTAATGCCATGCCACACCCATATTCATCTATGGAGGAAATAATCACAAGAGTCTGCTAAGGCTGTGTATTTGCAATATCAGAATGTAACAGTAAACTCCTCACACCTGAAAGTAACTTTTCCATTAACTTGCACTTCGGTTGCTTCACACTATGCATGTGGAAAACCAGTGCTGGAGAGGTGCAATCAGTTCTTAAAACATAGATTAAAAGCAGAAAAACTCTTGATTTCCTACCATTCATTCTTCTTGGTTATTTGAAAATAAGAAAGGATGACAAAGTTTTTCTTTGTATCTTGCACATGAAAGAAAAATGACTTGCAGTTGGGAAATTTGTCATCATAACATACGTTTTTAAGACCACAAATGCATTTGATTTGGGGCTTTTTTTGTTTGTTGTTGTTTCTTATTTGAATATGCATCAAAGTGGAATTTGGGGTATGGGTGGTAAGCATGCACAGTAGGAGCTTTTATTCCTACCAGTGGAATAGTAGCTTTGTGTTTGCTGATTTACTGACCTTTACTCACATATGGGAAAATGTAATTTCTGTGCTAGTTTTATCTGTAATGTAATGATGACATTTTAAACAGGAACTCAGTTGAGTGGTTCCAATAAATATCCCTGTTCACTACATTTTGCAAGCTGAATAAATGAATTTTTCTTGTTACTGAGTGCTTCATTATATTTGAACTAGGACAATGGAGCTAGGAAGGCAAAGATCATTTATAGTTCTTGCTCCAATGATCATAGAAAATTGACCATCGGAATGTGTTCACAGAGTTTTGGGGGGTTTTTTCCTAGGTAAATAGTAATCTGTTTGTTCTAGAAGTTATTTAAATTTTCGGAATATTTGTACTGAACTGTGTGAAATTGAAAGTTTGACTTGGTTTCTTTTGGTTTATCAGTTTGTGTTAGGGAGGGTTAGAAAACTTTTGTACTTTAACTGGTAATGTTTCTGGTCTTTGTGCTATGCATGCAAGAATGACTTTCCGACACAGTATGAAACCGGCAGGAGGATTGAAAACCAACAACCAACACCTATGTGTAAGACATGTTAAGCATATGTAAATAGTAAAAAAGGAACTTATGATCATGCTGGTTTAGAGGTGTGAAGCTAAGTCTTTAAATCTTATGATACTCCTAGCAGTTCAGCCTTCCTGCTTTTGAAATTATCGTAATGAAATGATAAATACATTATTTTAAACTTCAGCCATGCAATGAAGTGGTTGGGTTTAATCTGTGGAGAGAAACACGGCCACTACTGCACCTTCAGAGCTCCTCCGTTAACCCTTTTTATACAAATTCTGTTTCCAGGGGCAGGGCTGAAAGCTTACTTCATTCTGTGCTGTTTACTACGATGGAAAAAAAAAAAAAAAGGTAAATCTTCCTTTTTCCCCGAGAACTGGTGGGAGCTGTGGCGTCTGCTGTTTCAGACAAAGCTGCGCCCACACGCTTGCCATTGCGAAGAAAAGAGCGAGGCCGTTGGGTTACTTTTTGGCCACACCTCATCAACTGAATTACTTAGTGCCCAGTTGATTTCTGACCTCTCTATTACAAGTTTCTGCCTGCAGGGTGCACACAATGGACCACCCCCAGCCGTGCTTCAGAACTCGGTGTGCCCGTGGGGGCGAGGCCGCGCCGGTCCCCGTGGCGGCGCCGGTCCCCGTGACGCCGCCGCCCCCCCGCCGCCCCTCAGCTCGCNGGTGCACACAATGGACCACCCCCAGCCGTGCTTCAGAACTCGGTGTGCCCGTGGGGGCGAGGCCGCGCCGGTCCCCGTGGCGGCGCCGGTCCCCGTGACGCCGCCCCTCGCGTCGCTGTCCCAGGGTGCCGCGCGCTCCTGGCGCGCAGGCGCGGCGGGTCGGGATGGCGGCGGTGGCCTTGCTGGGCCGGGCCGCGGGCCTGGCCCTTGGCACGGGCACGGGCACGGGCTGGCGGCGGCTCCTCCGCTGCGGGACGGGAGCGGGGCTGCGCGAGCGGGGGACGGGGACCCTCCTGGACGGTGCCGTTGTGTGCAAGGCCGGTGGCGCGGCGGAGCGGTGCCTGTCTCGGGGGATCAGCTCGAATCAGCGCCCGAAGCGGCCCCTCACCGCCTATCTTCGTTTTGTGGTAGACAACCGTCCGGCTTTTAGGGAAAAAAACCCAGGTAGGAGGTTTGAGGGGAGGCGGGCCCGCGGTTGGCGCTGTTGGGCGCCGGGGCTTGGGTGCCGCCGCCCCCCAGAGGGGTATTTAAGGGTGAGCCAGCCCAGAGGGGTATTTAAGGGTGAGCCAGGAAGCGAGAACAACCCGTCCCTTTGTAAAACTGTAGCTCGGGAACGATCAAAACGATGGTGATCTCAGACATCCAACCCATCTGTTTATCCATAGTATTCCCCAGGTGAATCCAGCATGGCCATGCACACTGTCTGCACGTGCCTGCTTGGTCTTCCGTGCTTCATAAGTCAAAAAAGTGAACATGGGTGCATAACTTTAAAAATGCTTGATGAAATATCTCACCTAGGTAACGCTATTAACAATGGTTTATGATTCTCAATTATTTTTGGACTCTATGTACTTGAAGTACACTTTTGCTGGTATTATGAGCTGTGTATGATTTTATTTTGAGGGTTAGTAATTGAAAAATTATGGGTACTGGATTGCATAACTGTATATGGGAGAAAAAGTAAGTGTATGTAGAGGAAAATGGTTTTCTGTGAATATGTTTGATTTGCTATCAAAAACTTCACTTACCAGCAATGCAGTGACTCTTGCTAGAGAGCTGCAGAATAGATATGCTGGGTTTGAAATACTGTTGAAAGTGTCTTGATTTGAGACAAACTTGGAGACAAGAAGGTTAAAATGTTTAAGGAACTGTGGTCATATTGGGCAAATCCTGAGGAAGATTTAAGTAGGGAAAACCATTTGATACCCTGTTTAACTCACCAGTTCAAGAGTTCCACTCTCTCATAGGATGGTAACTGAACTATCAGATACTAACTATATTGTAGTTACACACCACACCAGTGTTTTCCACATCTCCAAAATTTGAATACTATCCAAATAAACATACTGGATCTTATCTACAAATTGAGAATTTAGGGTTTTCTTGTTCCAAGAGAGGTAATGGTCAAAAATAACCCAATAATTTATTTGTTTTCTTTTATCAGTGGTCAAAGCATCATATTTTCAAAGGTTTTAAGGTTGATCTACTTGCACTAAAACCTTCCCATTGTCTTGTTTTTCCAGAATTCTGAAAGTCACATTACTGAGAAGAGCTTAGTTATGCTTTTCCAGCACTGAGGTGGCTGAACTTTACATCTGAGGGGGGAGAGAAGCTCATCTGTTTTTCCTTTTATTGTGAAGTAGAGGGAAAGCCTATAAAGGGTTCTTCATGAAAAGAAAACCTTATATCCTCTTTGCACCACACTTGGGTTTGTTTGGAGTTTGTTTGGTTTTTTGCCTGGGGCCTTTTTGTGGTTGGTTGGTTTGTTTTTAATTATTCTTTTCTCCTTCTCAAACTCAAGTCTGGCTGGAGGCCTCATCACCGTAGTGCAAGAGCCAGAGGCAAAGGCAGTCAGCTGAAAACCAAAGTAGACTAAAGTCACTAATTTTTTTTGTTGGAGAAGGAAATTACTTTTTTTTTAACTTCTCTTGAATACTATTGTAAGTAAAGGATAATAAAGATCAAAGTATATGTACTATATCGAGTGGATAAAGTCACATCATACTTGAATGAAGAAGTCAGCAGATTTTTTTTGCTAAAAAACTTAGAACTGGAAATTTTACTTTTGGTTTCTTCCCTGCTCCCCCCTCCAAATTCAGACCATTTTGCATTGTATAGAAAAGGATACAGCTCAAAAGACAAAAAATATGAAATTGTTGTGGAGTGATAATAGCTGCCTTGAAATGGTTTATAACTGCGTGTTTTGTTCCAGGTGAGCAGTGACTCTTCCCCATCCCCCAAATATTGCAGTGCCCTTTAACTGCCACAGTGAGGTAGTTTTATGAAAGGACGAAAATGCATTTGTACAAGAAGGTGATACTTGTGACAGCTTTCCTTGGGAAAAATTAAAGAAGCTTACTAAAGGTACAATGTTGATCTTTATTTCTGGACTTTGTCATTTTAATGTACAGAAGCGAGCAACCTGGAACTGATTAAAAAATTAGCAGGTGCATGGAAGGAGTTACCAGCATCACAGAGGCAGGTAAGGTTGTATCCTTTCCCTGAGTACTTTGAACTCTACAGGTGGTGGGTTTTTACTTGGTTTGGTGTCTCTTGTGGTTTTTTTGTTTAGTCTGCTGGGTTTTGTTGGTTGGTTGGTTTGTTTTTAAAAGGCTTCAGACATCAAAGCAGTTGGGAGAATTGGGAGCTTTGAATAACTCAAGGGAAGTGTGGTGGGGAGACCCTGGCTGAATGCCAGGTGCCCAGCAAAGCCTCTCTCAGCTGCTCTCCTCAGCTGGGCAGGGGAGAGAAAATACAGCAAAAGGTTCATGGGTCGGAATAAAGCAGGGAGAGGTCCCTCACCAGTTACTGTCAGGGCAAAATGAACTTCACTTGGGGAAATCAGTTTATTACCAATCAAATCAGAGTAGGATAATGAGAAATAAATACTTAAATCCTAAGACACCTTTCCCCCTACTTTCCCCCTTCCCAGGCTCAACATCACTCCCAATTTCTCTACTTCCTCCTGACAGCAGTGCAGGAGGACGGGGAGTGGGGGCTGAGGTCAGTCCATCATGTGTTGTCTCTGCTGCTCCTTCGTGCTCAGTGGGAAAACTTCAGTGTGGGGTCCCTTCCCCAGGGGACAATCCTCCATGAACTGCTCACAGTATGACTCTTTCCCATGGGCTGCAGTTCTTCAGGAACTGCTCCAGCATGTGTCCCTTTCCATGGGCCACTGTCCTTCAGGAACAGGCTGCTCTATTGTGGGTCCCCATGGGGTCACAGCCTCCTTTATGCCTCCCCCTGCTCCAGTGTAGTCTCCTCCGTGGGCTGCAGGTGGATCTCTGCTCCCCCATGCTCTGCAGGGGCACAGCTGCCTCACGGTGGGCTGCACCCCAGGCTGAAGGGGAACCTCTGCTCTGGTGCTTGGAGCATCTCCTGCCTCCCCTGACCTTAGGATTGGTAGAAATGTTCTTCTGACATGGTGTCCCTCCTTTCTCTGACTGAAGTTGTGCAGTTTTCTTTTTCTCCTTAACTCTGTTATCCCAGAGATGCCCCCACCAATGCTGATGGTCAATAGTGAGTGCCTCTTGGAGCTGGTCTTTGGCTCCATCAGGCATGGCAGCTTCTCATAGGAACCATCCCTGTACCCCCTTCACCACCAAAATCTGGCCATGCAAACCCAGTAAAGGAAGATACTTTGCTACTTGTACTTGCACTTGTACATGACCTTGGCTTTAATAGTTCAAATCTGTTGCCAGAGAAATGACCCAGCTCTTGCTGCATGTGGCTGTGGGGCTGCAAACCAATTCTTTCTCCTTTTTGAATGGCAATATTGCATTACATGTATAATACAAGTTTTGTAAAGTTGTTCTGCTCTCGTGTATAAGTTAGGTGAAACCTCAGTTAATTTTGATAAAAGGACAAACTTCTTTTGCTTCATGTGAATTTCTTTAAGAGTCATCAAATTAACTTTTAAGTCGTAAGTAGTGAAGTTTCTCTGAGTGGCAGTTCCAAGGGATAATGTAAAGCAACTCTAGGACTGCTGATCGTTGCTAAATTTAAATGTTATTTATAGCAAAGTAACGATTGTTCTTCCTTGATTGCAGTTAGCAGTTAGAGGCAGTTAGGAACTAAATGCTGTTTTCTAAAGGAAATATATTTGTTCAATAGAATTGAGGTGCTCTCACATTCCATCTGGACTTTTCACTCTGTGTGCCTTTCCCTTTGTGTCTCTGAAATGTAGAACAGGGAATCAAACAGATGAAAATCTGATGTTCTGGAGTAATTTTTTTCAGTCTGTAATTTTTCTACTCATAGGTTAGAAATGTTACCTTGTCTAATGTCAGCTGCTTCTGACTGAAAGCATCTGTTTAAGGCTGGTGGTGGTTTGTGCTGTAGGTTTATGAGGAAGCAAGAAAGACAGACTGGAAAAGATATGGAGAGCAGATGGCCGCTTATAAAGCCCAACTGACTCCAGCCCAGGCTGCGGCTTTGAAAGAGGAGAGGAGAAAACAACTGGCGAAGAGAAGATCAATCAGGGCAAAAAGAGTAAGTGTTTTGAAGTTCAGGTTTCTTTTCTCTCAAGGAACCTGAAGTCTGTTTGTCTAGTATACAAAGCAGAGTTGAAGCATATTTTAGAAATACAAAAGCAACTCAGAATAAAAGAAAACACACAACAAGCACAAACCCCCCAAAATGCCATGGACTAAAATAATTACTGGTGTTAGCAGCTATTTTAGTGGCTTTCCTGTGCTTGAAGAGCACAGAACTAGCACATATCTTTGTGCTTAGAGGTAGCTTCTCTATGCTTTTTTCTCCCTATTTCTGGAGCTACCAGAGAAAAGACAGTAAAAAACATTTGCCTATAGTAAAAAACATTTGGACCAGCAACATTTTCTTCGGATGGGGAGACATCCACAAACAGCTTTTCACAAAGACCTTGTATCTGTTACCTCATTAGCCTCTACAAGGTAGCAGCTGTTTGAAGTAGCCTTTTTTTTCCTTCCTTTTTTGGACTCTGCCACTGTGTAGCTGCTGCTGTGACATCTGTTTGTGTCCTTTACTAGCATATTCATAAGGACCATCTCCCTATTCCCTTTTGGCTGGTTTATGTATAAATCCTTCGAGACAGAACCATCTGTAAAGGTACAATATTATGGTTTGTCTGGCAAAATCAAAGGGGTTATGTATTGCTTACTTATTTCTATGAATTAAACTGCTGATGTGACATTGCCCTAATTGGCAAAAGCAAAACAAATTTGGTTTAAAAGACCCCTATTTAGAGGGAGTTTTTAATCTAAACAATTCTGCTGATCTTTGTTAGAGTATGGCACCATAAGGAATTCAGTTGGCATATCTAATACCTAAGCAGATGTTAATTTACAGCACCTAGGCTCCAGTGGGAGTATCAGGACTGGAGAAAACAGGAAGTGTAATTGCATCTATAACTTGCTGTACTTTCATTCTCTAGCCATTATCCCTCTAGGCAAAGCATTCTGATAGCAGAAACCCAGTTCTCTTCCACCTTCTCACCTCCACACGGATAGGTGTCTGCCTTCCTCTCTGCACGCAGGCAGTATTTCACACCAGAAACTGAAGCCTTACTGAAGAATAGTATAAAACCTGTCATCATGACTTTCTTACAGAGTTGAATTTAGTAACGCTCTTCGGTTTCTGGAAGACTTAGCTGAAGTAAGAATGAGTTTTAAATGCTTTTTCAACAACTTGTGAAAACTCAAGTTGTTAGCTTTTTGTAGTTTAGCATTAATCTTGAAAAGCACTAAGAGCATCTTGACATACAATCCAGTTTACAGAATAAAACACCAAAGAAAGAATTTGTGTTTGATTTTTATATAAAATATAAAGACAAATGCTAAGTTTAGTTTTGGAGCAAATGCGTGCTTGGTAGATGGAATAACTTCTTTTGTTGTTTTTAAAGGAATTGAATCTGCTTGGAAAACCTAAAAGAGCTCGTAGTGGCTTTAACATTTTCCTGTCAGAAAATTTTCAAGAAAGTGAGGGAATTTCACCTGTGGTAAGCCAGGAAAGATTGGGGGTTTTTTAAATATATCAATTGTATTCAGAAAAATGTAGTTTAGATTCTGTCATTTTCAAAGATACTGTTAAGTTGTTCAGTATGTGGATGCTGCATTGCTTAGGGTATTTTTTTTAAGCTGTGGTGATCTGGCTATACTGTTGGCATGGCCTGTATAAAGTGCTGTGTGGGTATACGTTTGTGCTATTTTTTTGTACTTCAGTGTTACAGACTTCATCTGTTCCTTTTGTAATGAGATAATTATCCTTCTCTTTGCTTTGATGTAGAAATATAATAGTTTTTCAGGGAGTTGTGGTGGTGTAGTCCTGGCAGTAGCAGGTTATTGTACCTCCTATAATTCAGTTAGTGTTACGGAACGTGCAGGAGTTCCTCAGCAAACTCACAAATTCTGCACTAAACTGTGCTTTGGGGTGGTGTAAGTTACACTGGTGGAATACAGCGCTTGAGATGCTGGAGACCCACCGTGTGTGCCTTACATATTCTTTACCCTGCACATTTAGTCAGTAAGGCGGGATGGTGGATGTAGTTTGTTCCTCAGTTTTCCATGTACAAGGCAGGCTTCTCCAGTCAGCTGAGGCCCAGGCTGTAAATGTGGCTCAGATGATGCCCAGAAGCTTGTTTTGAACTGTATAGTTTATTATTTACTTACACTAAAAGGGTAAATAAGGGGAAGCAAGCTTTTGTGACTTCGTGCTTTTTTGCATTGGTTTATGCTTGACTTTCACTCATTCAGCATTTATCTGTACCCCTCTGAAGTCAGTCTACTCCTAAAATAGCACTCATGTACTGCATATTCTGTATCCCCTAGGCAAAGCTGAAGAAACTATTTGATACGTGGCAAAAACTGTCTACTTCCCAAAAGCAGGTATGTCAGAGGATTTGGATGAGGCTCTGATCGAATCAGAATTACAAACTTGAGTCAAAATTGATATATTCATACGAAATCTTGAACTTGGTTGCTCAAAGTATAATACTGAGGAAAATACTCCAAGATCTTCATGCATCTTGACAAAGATTGTCATTACCTTTATTCCAGTAGTGACCATTTCATTCATAGTGTTGTTGAAATGTGAGTCAATGGGATAGGATGGAAGTTCAGTGTGCCTTGAAGCGGATGCTAAGCAACATCTAGAGAAGAAGGTGGAATAATATGCAACAATTTGATTTTTTTCTAATAATCCATAACATCTTTAAATACCAGCGTAAGAATTTACTGCTCATGAAAACACTTCTTACAAGGGAAAGCAACAGAAATCTACAAGTGATGTGCACAGGGTAATTTTATTAACTTTGGTTTTCTGGGGGATAGTTTTCTGCCAGCTTCCTCAGTGTATTGAACTACAAACCTGTAGGTGAGCAAATCAAAAGTGGAGGGGTGCTGTACCAATATCTAAACTAAACCTTGACATTTTCAGGTATTCTGTACCCTACTGTCCTCCCTCCTGAATGCCCTTCTTCCAGGTGGTTTTTAATGTGTACTCTAGGACACACCCTATGTTCATGTTCTTACTGTAGAAAAATAATTTGAAATAATTCTACAGCAGTATATATTCTTGTGCCTCATGTAATCCAGCTCTCTCAAACTAGTGCCCAAATAAAAAAGCCTTAACTGTTAGTAGCAGTATGGAATAAACTTCCTCTTCAGGAATGGCCAGCTGTTGACATAACTGCAATTTACTGCTAAAGCTTTGTATTTTTCTGCAAGTTTGATTTTTTTTTTTTTTTTTCAATTAGCTGGAGGCAATAACAAATGCCTGGGCTGTTCACTGCAGAGGTGTTGTTCTAAGTCACCTTTGTGTTGCAGCAGTTTTCCAGAAAAAGCCCCTTCTATAACGCTTGATACCTTATTTTCTTTCAGCCATACCTGCAGCTTGCTGAAGATGATAAAGTTCGGTATGAGAATGAAATGAAATCATGGGAAGCAAAAATGATTGAACTGGGACGTGAAGACCTGGTACGTTCCAAAAAGCAAAGGCTAAAAAAGAAACCTGCTGAAACTGCAAAGCAAGCTGAAACAGCCAAAGCTTCCTCAGGTGGAAACAAGGCAAAATTAAAAAAATCCGAAGAATAAAATATCCCCTTTGGTTGTACTATATCTATCCTGCTGTGTTAATACTGCAGTCAGCATTAGCACTGAAATTTGGAAAACCCACGAAGGGCCCTTTGGAAAGGTGATCAGGTAAGAGAGGAGTTACTGTCTCTCAGAAGTGACTGATACAATCACTGCAGGTATAGCATGAACTGTAGGTATAGCGTGAACTGTAGAACAGCAATCGGTTAATCAACTGTGAATACTGATACCCACTGACATCAGCAGAGCTCTCCAGTAACGGTAGATAATAGCTAGCTTTTATAAGGTATTTTTAAATGAAAAAATTAAAATTATTCTTTCTTTATGAAAGAAAGAATGTTCTGCAATGTTACCATCTAAATTCTGTAAATAAGAGCTGAAATCTGAGTTAATGGTGCTGTGTTTTATTCCCTCCATGTTATTGGTAGTGAGATGTTCTACATTTCAACAACAAGCACATAAAACCTAAAATAAAATCCTAGCTTTTATTTTATGCATCTGTCTTTTGGTAATCTGTGTATGCCACTTACATTGCATTTGATTAAAGACCATATGACTTTTGTATGAACATACCTTTATTGGACTTCTATTCCATGGTTTTGTTTGGATACAAACACTTCTGTCTTGCTGTTGTCACATTTGGGATGACCTAGAAGGAAAAGAAAAAATGTGAACTGAATGTTTGGACTTTGAGTTTTGATATAATAAATACAGGTATTTTGAAGAGGTGGTTGGTTTCTTTCCTGGGGTCTTTCCATCTTAGTCTCATTGGTATTTTGAGGATTTTTTTTTTAGAAGGCAGGCCAACTTTTTCAGTAGTTGGTAGATCTCATCTGTTGTGAGTGACCCACAAAATAATCATGGAATTCTAGAAACGTTTGGGTTGGAAAGGTCCTTCAAGATCACATGGTTCCCACACTCCTCCCATAGGAAGGGATGCTGGATGTTACTCACTGAATCAGGGCCCCATGCAACCTGGCCTTGGACACTGTGACATAAAAGGGGGTTTTCCTCAAACGCTTTGTGTTTGGTTAGTCTATCAATGCCCTGAGGTTGACTGCAGAAAGAAATTGGAAGCAATTATAGACAAGCTAGACAAGATGTGATGGCCAGTGCAAACCAGCTCAAGGTAATCATTCAGTGCACATAAAATCACAGAATCACAGAATATCCTGAGTTGAAGGACCCATCAGGATCATCAAGTCCAACTCCTGGCCCTGTACAGGACATGCCAGCAATCCCACCTTGTGCCTGAGAGTATTGTCCAAACACTTCTTGAATATTGACAGGCTTGGTACTGTGACCACTGCCCTGGCGAGCCTGTTCAGTGCCTAACCACCCTCTAGGGTAAGAACCTTTTCCTGATACCTAACCTAATCCTCCCTGCCACAGCTCCAGCCAGTCCCTCGGGCCTTGTTACTGGTCATGCGAGTGAAGAGATCTGCCCCTCCAATGCCCCTTGAGAAGATGTTGAAGACTTCAATGAGGTCTGCCTCTCAATCTCTGGGAGAACAAAGCAAGTGGCCTAGCCAGAGTTGACTTACAAGATGAAACCTGGGCGTTACGTGACTTGACACCATCAGTGTTATTTAGCTAGAAATAGATGCCTGAGACGCTTACGCTAGCTGTTTAACACCAATCTGGCTGCTTTAGAAATTTTCACATAACCTTGTGTAGTTATCTGCAAGAAATGTATCATTTTAAGGAATTTTCACAACTGACATGAATAGGCTTGCTTGTAGGATATTTTAGGGGAAACCATCCCAGCTGAGGCCTGGGCTCTGGCCAAGCCCTGGCCCTGGCTGGATGGGAAGTGTGCCATCAGACCCAGGTGGTTCTGCACTAAAAATACGGTCAAGTCACGTTGACTGGCTGATTTGGGCCTATAAAAGCTGGACCCACTTTTGGGGCGAATTCAGAGACCTCACCTATGGGATTTTCGTACACCGTGTAGGATTTTCCCAATTGCTGGGAAGGGTTCTCCAGGTCCTCGCTGCTAAACGGGGCTCCCCAGAGAACATGGACTCTGGATGATGGTAAAGTATTTAGGCAATTGGTGATGTATCTTTCTTAATCACTATTCTTTCCTTTCTCTCATATGGTAAGGATTAGGTGCATTACCTTGCTTATTTTTCCTTATTGCTAAAGCTGGGTGCACTGTTTTATTCAACGTATCATTTTACTTTTGTGTTGCTTTAATATTCATAGTAAAATAACCATTCTTTCCATTGGTATCTGTGTCCTTTAAATCATCCCAGTAAACTGGTAAAACACTCAGCCTCTCCTCATAAGGCTTCCCCTGCAGATCCTTCACCATCCTTGTGGCCCTCCTTTTGATGCTCTGATAAATTAATGTCTTTTTTGTCCTGTGGTGCCCAAAACTGCCCTCAGGACTCGAGGTGAGGCTGCACCAGTGCAGAGCAGAGCAGGACAGTCACCCCTGTGGGGGAGAAGACAGATTTAGCCTGTTGACTTATCGTGAAAGTTATGCTGGAGTCTTCTCTGACCTCCCTTCCCACTAAAGCTACAATTATATTGTTTTCTTTGAGGGGTGGGAAAAAGTAAAGTTACAGTTGATGTAATTCCATGTTTCCCTTGGTGTTCCTGCTCCCAAGGGGTGCATACAGTCTGTCCCTGGTGAACTCTTGCTGATACATGCCTTCCTTCTGGCTGAACTATGATTTTCAGTATTTTCCCTAGATGATGAGTGTGTAATGTTACACAACACTGTGAACACACACGTAAAATTACAAAGCACAATAAGGCAGCAAACGCAACATCTAAAATATTTTGAGTTCACAGTTGTCGTGGTTTAGGAATCATACTACAATTTAGTGTTCCCACAAAAACACACACACTGCTCACTCCTTCCTCCCCCTCCTCT
Source organism: Pachycephala philippinensis (assembly GCA_013397055.1). Classification (NCBI taxonomy): domain Eukaryota; kingdom Metazoa; phylum Chordata; class Aves; order Passeriformes; genus Pachycephala; species Pachycephala philippinensis. Next base: position 7,404 of record VWZT01003576.1, on the reverse strand, counting down.
CCGGTGGTGGCTGGAGAGGACAATTGAAGGTACAAAAGGCAAAGATCCTAGGTTGAAATAAGAACAATTTACTGGAAGCAGGAATGAGATAAGAAAACAAACAGTAACAGCAACAATATTAATAACAGAAGTGTACAAAAGAGAGAGTGATTCACATGCAAAATGTTCACCACACAGTCTGACCAGATTGCAGCCATGCCACTCCGACTGCTCCCTCCTGCTTAGAACTGGTGCCACCCAAAAAGCTCGCTCCGGCTCAGAGGAGGCACCGTGGTTACTCAAACAGAAAGGAACCCCTTCTCCTCAGAAGATACTCCCTTCCTCCTGCCCCCAGCAATGACAAGAGGTGATCTAGAATAACCTCTGGGTTCTGGCCCTGCCCCTTTGGGCTACTGCAAAAAATTAACCCTGTCCTGGCTGGAACCAAGACACAGTCCTGTGCCTAAGTCTGAGAGCCAAGAGGTTGGCCACACAGATTGAGGGCAAAATCCTGTCTTGCAATTGGACAATGCAATACTTTTGAATGTGTGTTATCTTACCAGTTTGGATGTTATAGTCTGGATTGACACAAAGCTGGCCGCTTTTCTTCAGTACAGCTCATGCACTGTACTGTGCTGCTGACAGGCAGTTTAAGGCACATCAACTCTGTTTCACCATTTGTGCTACTACTTGGATTTCTTCCTGTAGGCTACAATACTCTCTGTGCTTTCATTAATGGCTTTTTCTAATTTTAGTGACACATTCCTAATCATTCTTGCTAGTCCAGCAAGCCCTTAACCATGGGATAAAAGCACTTACATGCAGGTGAACTTAGTGCCACACTCTACCAGAAGGCTGGAATGCTGAAGATAGCTGGTTCTAACCTGTGCAGGTGGTATTAATGCACCTGGAGTACATTTGTCATTCCTCATTGAGGGTAAATATTTAAATGCTCTTCCTCCACATATCCAGTATTGCTCAGGTAGTTGTCTAATTTAGGGAATATAATCCTCAATATATCTGAGTCATGGGTGTGCTTGTTTTAAAACTTGCAGGGAAATTAAGGTCACTCCCTTAATAACCTTTCGATATTGGAGGAGAAAATACTGAGATATTATGAATTGGAACCACAATTTACTGAAGAAATTGCAATAAACACAGTGATATTAATAAAAGATTGTATGAAAGAGAGAATGGTTTACACACATAAAGGATGGTCACCATTGAACAAACTAAAATGCACCCCAAAGACAACAGCCAACAAAAGGAGCTCATGTCTCTCTGTGTTGCCCAGGTTACACTGCAGGGGCTATTCACAGGCGTTATCCTACTACTGGCCACTACGTGCCCCAACCCCCCAGCAACAAAGGCAAGATGGTAGAGGGCCCCTGCAGTGACCGTTTTACTCCCTCTAGCCCAGGAAAAAGAAAACAAACAAAAAAACCCAGTGGAAATAAGGGACAGAACCTCCACTGTGCTGAGTGATGCAGTCCAGGTGACTGCAATTGTGAATCAACTGTAAGATGGCTTGCGAAACAGTGACTCCTGGGCTGGACTGCAACTGTGGTGAGTTCCAGGCAGGCTTCTCTCTGTGCTGCAGCAGTGGGGGTGGTGGTGCGGGCAGGCTCTCTTGGTTGAGAGTGGCAACCAGCAGTTGCTGAACAGCAGCTCCTGGGCTGGACCGTGACCATTGTGGGGTTCCAGGCAGGCTTCCTCTCTGCTGCAGTGGCGGCAGTGCCAGCAGGTTCTCTCTCCCTGCAATGGCAGTGTCTGAGAGCTGGCCAAGAGAGTGGCAACCCTTCTGCTTCCAGCCTCCCCCGCTTTCCCTTTTCACACCCCCACAGTGGTTATGTGGGTGGTATCGAATACTCAACACTGAAGCTCCACAGACTTGCTTTGTAACCCTAATATTATCCTCCCCTTTTTCTACACCATCCATAATATGCCCAGATTTATACCTCTCAACTATATACATGTATCATATTCTTGCCTTGCCTTGCCTACCCATCCTTACCTTGCATTGTCTTGTATACATTCCCTGCTTTGACTTGCCTGTCCCTTTCTTGCCTGGCCTTCCCTTGCCTAGCCCTTCCTGTCCCTGCCTGGCCTACCATCATTGGACTTACCTTCCTATGCTCAGCCTTACCTACAATTTCTGGGCCTTTTCTCAACTAACACTCCATTTCCTTTCCCCTCACTGCTCTGGTCTTGCCTACCTCTCCATTGACTTGCCTGCAATTGCCTACACTTGCTTTGCAGTGCCTTGCCTGCATGGAAGGAGAGGTAAAGAATGGTAGGCAGGGCAAAGCAAAGCAAGGAAGTTGTATGTAGTGCAAGGCAAGGCAGATGTAGGCAAAGGAAGCAAAACAAGGGTATGTTAGGAAAAACTAGGCAAGGTACTGAAGGCAGGGCAAGGCCAAGTGACTCGGAGTGCCTTTCCTTGGGAAGCAAAGGCCATAGTGCCAGTATTGCTGGAGCAGATGTTAAGGTACCATGGTGAGGTATAATCCAGCAAGACATTTCTGTCCTGGCCCCTTCTGTGCAGGAGCGATTATTGTCCAATATGCAATATTGGAGGGGGTATGTAACTTCTGCTTGGTAAGTTCCTGAATGAGAATGGCAATGCATTTTCATGGGAAGGAAATCACGTAGCCCCAGTGTTTCATGTGCAGATAAGAAGCTGCCTAGTGGAGGTCAAG
>VWZT01003575.1:1221-13582 GCA_013397055.1 Pachycephala philippinensis | reverse complement strand
AAAAAAAAAGGGGAAAAGGAAAAGGATTTATCCTCTTTTCCCTTTTTCTGGAACAGCAAAACAGCTCCAACTCTGTCCTCGCTCCTGGTGGTGAAGTGACAGAATTTTGAGGTGATAAAGAACTTTTTCTTCAAAAATACTGGGATCAGGAACTCCCAGAGCTGCCTGAATCTGTGCAGGGTGAGCCCACAGCTTCCACTTCCATCCTGGAATCCCCATGGGAAGGAATTCCCACCTCCAGCGGGGCATTTCCACCTCCACCTGTGGAATTCTTGGGGGGCACAGAGGGCAAAAAAACCCTGATCCAATAAATCGAGGAGCGAGAGAAGGAGAACAAGGAAATATCCCTTAGATCCTGAGGATGAACAAAGCCACCACAACCCTTCTGGTTGCCAAAAAGTGCAAAAAATCCTCTTGGGAAAAAAATTCCTTGGGGTTTTCCCGAGGTAAAATTTGTGTTCCGAGCCCTCAGGAAGCAAATCCGTGCCCAGCTCCTGGATGCCAACCCCTGGATGCCAACACGTGCAGGCAATAGTACTCCTGGCACCCAGGAAACAGCTCATTCCCTAATTTCTCACTCTGCCACCTGGAAAAAAATGGGAAAAAAAGCACCACGTTCTCCCCATGATCCGCTCCCAGCTTTGCCAAAACACTCCCGGGTTTTCAGGGGTTTCACCCTGAGATTTTGACCTCAGAGGTGCTAAAATCGACATTAAATGGTGCTAAAAGAGGCACTGAGCTGCCCCCAGGCTGGGGTTTTAATCTGTAATGTTATTTTTTACAGGCAAATATTAGCTTTAAATAGCGAGGTGTTATTTTCTCAGCCGGGGGTAACTCAATCTTATTTTGGAGCAGGGACAGGGCTCTGCCTGGAGAAAAAAAAAAAGCAGGAATTCGTGGGGAAGAGCAGCTGGATTGATCTCCCTCCTGGAGCAGTGTCCTGAGGTTTTTTAGGATGAGGGAAATGCCCTCAGACAGGAGATTCTGCTCCAAGTGAGAGGCTGCAGGAAACCCCATTTCCAGATTTTTTTTAGCAAAGCTTCCTCCAAGAGCAACTTTCGGTTCAAAATTGAGGTTTTAAAGCTTCCTGAGAGAACCAAAACCCTGCTTTATTTTAGAAACACAGGCTCCAGCTCCTGCAGCTGCCTGGGAAAGGTGGGAATTCCATCCCAGCTCGGGCAGAATCTCCCCTCTGGCACAGGAATTCTCCCCCAAGCCCCAGCTTAACTCAGGGCTCAAAGGGATTCTACAGCCCAATTTAATCCTTCTGGCAGCTTGAGGAGTATCCCAGGGAGTGATTTCACAGCAGTGAGGCCAAAAACACCTCTGCATCCAAATCCCAGACAGCTCTGGAAGGAGGAAAAACCCAATTCCAGAGGGCAGCCCTGCCTTTTCCAGCCACACCAAAACCCAATTCCAGAGGGCATTCCAACCACATCAAAATCCAATTCCAGAGGGCATTCCAACCACACCAAAACCCAATTCCAGAGGGCAGAGCCCTGCCTTTTCCAATCACACCAAAACCCAATTCCAGAGGGCAGAGCCCTGCCTTTTCCAACCACACCAAGCCCCACGTGGCTGCCTGGAACTGGAATCAAAGCTCTGCAGGGCTGGAAGCCAAAATCCTGACGGACCTGGACGTGGAGTTTTCACTGATAATGCCAGGATATCATTTTTTTTCTCCTCATGGAAAACTGCAGGAGTTTTCCTCTGGTTGAGCCACAGGAAAGGAAGAGGCAACAAGGAGCTGGAGGAAGGTTGAGGTGCAATTTTTGCCCTCAAAACACCCCGAGTGTTACTCACCCCAGCAAAATAAACTGATTTTATCAGGCACACTCTAATAATTCCCAAGTATTGCTTGGAAAAACACTGCCTGGGAGCTCGGGGTGAGCACACACCTCTTAAAAAAACCTCCCCTGGAACAGGCAGACACCATTGCACAATGGCAGCTGTGATTCAGCAGGGAAGGAATTCCACCTGCTGAACTGGGAAACGCCACTCTGAGGTCAGGAGGGCAGGGTTTGATGGGATTTTGGGATTTTTGGGATGGAATTCTTCCCTGGGAATGGCGGGGAGGGGTTGGGATGGATTTATCAGAGAAGTTGTGGTTGTCCCTAAATCCCTGAAGTGTCCAAGGGTGGGTTGGAGCAATGTGGGATAGTGGAAGTGTCCCTGCCCATGGCTGGATGAGCTTTAAGGTCCCTTTAATGTCCCTTTAAGGTCCCTTCCGACCCAAAATATCCCAGGATTTCCATGAATCTCTCCTGCTGCAGCCATTCCACAGAAATCTCTATTAATGTGTCACCTACAGGCTCAAAAGTGGCACTTTTTGTAAGAGCAAGGAAAGGGAATTTTACCCACATCCTGAGAAAAACCAACAGCAAAGCCCAAAAAATGCTGTGGCCAGAGAGAAGGACCAAACCAAGCTTCACGCATCAGATTTGACCACAATAATCACTAAAAAGCAAACAAAACACCTCAACAAATCCAAAAAACACACAGAAATCCAGCGAGTTTCTCAACCCCACCTTTACCTGGTGCTACTTTTGGCCAAGCTGGACCAGCCCCAAGCTCTTGGCCAAAGCATGAAGAGATTCCCCACAAGTTCTAGACATGAAAATTCCCTTTTTTTTTTTTTTTAAAGCCAGTTTTCAAGGCAACTCACTAGAACTTGGATTCCTTCTTTCTCGATTGGAGCTTGATCATAAGTGGCATCACAAACTCGCACCAAGGTTGTCACCCCGTACTTCTTCAGCTCCTTGAAGGGAAAGGAAAACACGTGAGCACTGCTGAACGAAAAATCTCTTTTTATCAGCTACAAAACTCAACATTTCCCACAGTTTCAGGGTGCTGATGTGACTTCCCAAAAAAGGAGCGAGGGATAAAATCTGTGAGGACAAATTACAAGCGAGGGGAGAAATAAGAAAACTTCTGAGAGGGGGGGAAAAAATTGCAATTGTAAGAGCAAAAGTTAAAATAGCTGCTGAAATCCTCCGAGCAGCTTCTTCTCCTCTTTAAATAGAAGCCTGGGACTGTTTGCTTCAGCCAGTGTTGACATTTGGAGGCAGGGAGGAACAGAACACACACACCCCACCATATTCCAGCTTCCTGGTAATGCACTAAAAGTAGCACTCGGTGCCAGATAAAGGAGCAGAGGATCAAACAAAAGCTGCTCCAGCTCACTCTGGAGGTTCATAAAGCAAGCAGAATTTCCTCTGCTGGCTGGGCTGAATCCTTATTGCACACCTCACAATTAGCAGGGATATCTATTAAAGAGAAACTCCTGAAAAATGAAGAAAATTCTCAATAATGGGGGGGGGAAATTAAAAATAAAGGACGTGGCTGTGAGGGAGAATGGGATCCATGCGAAGGGACACTCAGACACCAGCTGGAGGTGACAGGATCCCTCTGGAATGCCAAAAAAGCAGATAAAAACCCTCTTGAGAGAAGCCAGAAGGGCACAAAGATGTGAAATGCAGCGAGGTGCTGCTCTGCTGAGCCCATCTGGGCAGAAAATGGGATTTTGGTGTATTTAGGATGGCACTGTGGCACCCCCAGCCCGACACTCAGCTCCTCCTGTGACCCACTCCTCACGGATCAATTCTGGCAACCCAAATCCCTGACAGCTCAGGGGAGTTGGAGAACTCATCCTGTAAATTTAAACTTCAGTTTGAGTGCTGGATTTAATCCTCTGAGGCAAGAGAAAGCTCAGTTCCAACTCTTACCCGCTCCTTGGAAAGCAGCAGCTGAGCAAGGGGTTGGTTTATTAAAAACAGGGCATTATTTAATCCAAAAGAACATTTGGAATATTCAAAAAATGGGAATATTTGGAATATTCACAGGATATTCAAAAACCAGGGCAGGAACAACAGAATCATGGAATTTTTTGGGTGGGAAGGGAACTTAAAACCCATCCAGTTCCAGGGGGCAGGGACACCTTGCCCTATCCCAAATTGCTCCAAGCCCCATCCAACCTGGCCTTGGATATTTCCAGGGATTCCAGCTGCTCTGGGAATTCCATCCCAACTCCTCACCACCCTCACAGGGAGGAATTTCCTTTATTTTTAACCTAAATTTCCCCTTTCCCAGTTTGAACCCATTATCTCATCCAAGGAGTAAATCCTTGATGGCAAGGGGGGGTGTGTTTGTATCCCAAAATTCAAGCTCATCCAAGCCAAGAAATGCGGGAATTCAGGAAAAAGTCATCAGTGGCTCAGGAAAAAAAATCATCAGTGGCTCAGGAAAAAAATCATCAGTGGCTTCTCTCCTCATAGTGTGAGGAGAATGTGAATAATAAAGACAAAAACCCCTTAAATTTCAGGAGAATGTCAATAATAAAGACAAAAACCCCTCAAATTTCAGGAGAATGTCAATAATAAACANGAGAATGTCAATAATAAAGACAAAAACCCCTTAAATTCCAGCTAACAGGCAAAGCACTGAGCAGCAGAGTTGAGGAAGGACCTGAGCAGGAATTCTGAGGAATTTGGGAATTGTTTTTTTGGCCTCCTTACCTCAATGAACTTGCTGAGGGTTGCATTGGTTGGGTTGTGAGTGATCAGGAAACGCAGATTCTCGTAAGTAATTTCCACGGGGGCTGGACGGTTCATAATGGCAAAGAAAATGTGTGAGGGGCCAAAAAAAAAAGAAAAAAATAAAGACAAAAATAAAAATAAAAGGGCAAAAAAAAAAAAAAAATCAATGACCTTGGAGACGTTTCACAGCAGAAAACATCAAAAAGACCACTAATACGCCTGGGATTGATCAGAGCTTGCTTCGACGGGTTTGTTCCTCAGGGGATTTTGCTCCTAGAAAAAGCAGGTTTCTCTTGAGAATCCTCAATTCCTGGCGGGTGGTATCCTTCAGACTCCCAAAATTCCGACTAGACTCAAGACTAGGGCAGCCTGTTCTACATTTAGGCACTGGTGAGGCGAAGGAAGTAAGGGCAGCTTTTGTCTTCTCCACTTGGTTTTGCTGAGTTCTGCCAGAGTCAGTGACGGGAATCTGCTTCCAACGGGGCAGGAGATATCCCATAAATTTGTGTCCTGCTGAGTTCCTCCCCGGAGTCTTCAAGGCAAAGGGAATTCTGGCACACACAAACACACACACACACACACACGTGGGGAGCCCCCTGAGCTCACTTGGCAGCCAGGGTGCTGTGCTGGGCCTGGCAGAAGTCTGCCCTGACGCTCAGAATCGCCATAAATGTGCCAAGTATCCTCCAACAGAACACCTGGAATGGGGGAAAAGAGAGGGAAAAGTGTTGGTGGTTTTTGTTTCCGTCGTTGACCCACCCAGAGGAACTCAAAATTAAGGCAAACTTGAAAAAAAAACCAAATAAATACAAGTTCTGATAGCCAACAGAAGAAAAACAGAGGAAAAAGAGTTGGTGGTTTCTGTTTCCATCATTGACCCCATCCAGAGAAACTCAAAATTAATTTCCATCTGGAATCAGTGAAAAACAGTGGGAAAAGAGTTGGTGGTTTTTGTTTCCATCGTTGACCCACCCAAAGAAACTCAAAATTAAGGAAGACTCGGAAAAAACCCAAATAAACAGAAGTTCTGATAGCCAACAGAACACCTGGAATGAGGAAAAAACAGAGAAAAAAGAGTTGGTGGTTTCTGTTTCCATCATTGACCTGCCCAAAGAAACTCAAAATTAAGGAAGACTTGAAAAAAACCCAAATAAATACAAGTTCTGCTAGCCCTAATCCCAAATATTGTGAATATTCTCGGGGGATTTGTTGTAATTCCTGCACCCGGAGGCACCAAGAACAAGGAATTCTCTCTGTGTCCCCAAGGTGGAATAAAAGAGAACAGCACAAATCCAAGCACACGCTTGGAAATGTCACGGGCACGGCCCCACCTGCTTGGCTGGAGCCCAAATATATAAAAAATAGCTCTATTTTCTGAACAAAACCAGCAGCAGGAGCAGAAGTAAGAGCAGAATAAATAAAATAATAAAGAGTATAATCAATTTTTCATGTATTCGAGCTCTTTGCTAGCAGATAAATTTCACCCAGCTCGAAATATCCCCCAGAAATCTCTCAGAGCGATGGCCAAATGGTCATTTAGCTGCAATAACTTTTAGTTATTCTCAATTATTTCAGTTATAACCATAATAACTTTGGGGTTATTCGCAGCCTTATCTCTATTTACAGACCTGGGCTTCAAAAGGCAGCCAGTTTGAAGACTCAAAATTCAAAATACAAATGTTTCAGCACTAAAGGATGGAACGAACCATGAAATTCCAGGGGATGAAAACGGACTTATCCCAAATCGGGAGTGAAATATTAAATTACCAACGTGGCTTTTTGGTGCTTTTAAAAATAACAAAGCTGAAGAATCAATGCTGACGTTTCTTTTTTGAGGGGGAAAAAGGTTGAAATGGGATGGATCAAATCCCACCCCGCAGGCAGGAGTCACAAACTTCTGGAATTGGAGTGGAAAGGTCAACGTGGCACACTCAAGAGAGGATAATTAGGGAAAAACACCCCCCCACGGAGTTCCCATCCCCAATTTCTGCAGTGCTCGGTGTTTAATGAGATCCTCGCTTTCAAACGGGCAAATTAAGCACCACGAAATTACCTTTTTCACCGCCATCGAGTCAAAAATCACCCAAAGAACAGCAATTATTCCCTTAAAGTACAGCTTGCAGTGCCAAAAATGATATTAATTAGCTCGCCAGAGGCGAGGGAAAAGCTGTTTGCAATCACCTCCCCCGACCTTAACGCAGCTCCTGCTCCGAGTGACTGAAATACAAATTTCCACCACGGGTCCTGGAATGTTTTATCCACATAAATAACGTGGATATTTGGTGGATAATGTGGGATGGAGTCTCAGCCCAGATGGGAGAGTCCCCCCTAAACACATCAGACTCAAATCCTTACATTTATCAGTTCACTCCTCCGTAGATCATAGAAAATTTAGAGGTGAAAGCCCAATTAGAACGTAATTACGGATAATAAAAATAATTTTTTAATCTATTTAAATATTTTAAATATTTTTTATAAATAATTTAATGGCAAAACGAGGAGAAAGGAGAACCTCCATCCCTAGATGTCCAAGATTTAGGTTGGAAGAGCCTCATCCAGAGCTATTTTTTGCCCTGGAAGTTGTATCAAATCACGGTAATTTTGGATACAATTCAAATCAAAGAGGGAATTTCACCCCAATTATATTAAAAGGCCGTTGTACAAACAATCTACCAGGTCATTAAGAAGTGGAATATTTAATTTCCACGTGTCCTAAGGGCGGCAAGGAGTCTCCAACTCCTCGGTGACCTTGGCCAAGACTTTCTGAGGGGCTCAGCTCCCCTGAAAAACGGGAATGACACCAGCTCCCCTTCCCAAAGGAATATTCCTGAAGCATTTAATTAGCTCCTCGCTCAGGAGTGATTAAAAATGTGAAGCACTGTATTTAAGCCTGAAAAAGTTATTTTCAGCAGGATAAGGAGTCGATGCAGCACACAAGTCTAAATTTAGAAGTTTGGGTTACTGACAGATATCAAGTTGAAAAAGAAAAATCAGGTTTCTGATTAAGAAAATTAAAACTTAGTTTCTACAACTTCTGATTTCCACAAGTAAATACTTCAAAAAAACTCTCCCTCCCCGTGTTTCCAAGTACATTTGCACTTCAAAGCCCCAAGAGAACTGATGGCAATAAATCGTAACCAGGTCTGTGCACAGCAGCAAACAAGGAATCGTTTTTCAGCCAATTAACCTTCAGATTTTACAGTCAGAAAGTGAGATAGGACATGGAGAGGAACCAAAAAATGACAGCACGTTTGACGTGGCCTGGAAAAGGGAGCAGAACATCCAGGGAGGAAGCAGAGGAGGAGGAGGAGGAGGAGGAAAAGCAGAGAGCCAGCAGGACAAACAGCCGGGAATAAACAGAATAAACATCCCTGGGGCTGGAAGGATGTGCCTGGGAGGCAGCTCCTGGTGCTGTTATCAGGGAATGGTTATCAATCAATCAATCAAGATGTTATCTGGGCAGGTGGGAGGGATTTAGGGAAGTTTTCATGGAACACACACAGAGATCCCACCGGGATTGGGCTACCCTTGCTCACAACCAGGGAGAGCCTGATCCGAGGCAAATCTGGAGGAATTTCTTTTCAAATCCCATGGAATGAGCAAAAATCAGCTGAAAACCTATGGAAAAGGCAGTCAAGGTAATCAATAATAAATCAATCAAGGTAATGACTGATCAGGAGAGATCAGGGGAGTGAATTCCTGACTCACAGGAGCTGCTCTGGAGACAGCTGGAAGTGCAAAGCCAACACACCCACGACCTCCATCCATCTCCAGGGGCTGCTGTGGCACTGAGTCCAAAATTAAAGATTCCAACAGAGCCAGCGGCTCTGGACTGAGCCAACAGCACTCCAGGGTAAATGAAAAACAAGGAATGACACCGTGAGGAATTCCCAGTTCCACCAGCTCCTCCAAAACCAGAGGGAGAGAGAGAGGAACAGCTCTGAACAGCTGCAGCTTGCAGGGATTGCAAAACACGGATCCCCCTGGAAAGGTCACTGGGATCCCCTTTCCAAAGGCCCCAGGGCACAGGATGCACAGCACTCCCCGCTAATTTGTTACTCAGATTTAAAAGGACATTCGGGTGTTTGGGAGGCCTCGAGCAATCCCAAATCATTTTGTTCCTCTGAGGGAGGATCCACGTTAAATTCGTGAGCTGCCGGATTTTCCTCTGCCATAAAATCTCTGGCATTTCCACAAGTGAAATCAGCACCACGAGTGGATCCCATCGGATTTGCCACCCTGCCCTCAAGCCAGGCTTTTCCTGCCACTCTGCCCACGCCAGGTTTCACTTCCCCTTCCCAAAAATTCCCCACCGAGTGGCCCCCACAGGATCCCTACGCTGCCAAAATGTTTCATCTGGAGCTTTTCCCAAAGTGAAAGAAGTCAGAGAGCTCCAAAACAAGCCTTAAAACTTCAAAACACGAATCAGCAAGAACCTAAAAAAGATCTTTTCTAAAATCTCCTCTCCTAGCACACGGAGAAAAACCCTGGAACGAAACGGTTTCGGATGGAACTCCTTGGAAACCCTCTCTGAAGGAAGCTTGCTCAGACTGACACGTGCCCGGAGAGGGGTGAGGTCAAAAAAATTTCACTGTTCCACCCTGTCCACCCCCGGAGCTCCTTCCCAGTTCCCTCCCAGTCCCTCCCAGTTCGCTGACACGCTCTGGGGGTGACTCACTCGTTTCCTTTCGCACCAAGAGCTGTGTAAAAAAGCAGCAGCAGCAGCAGATAGGGATCTGCCCGAGCAGGAACACAAAAACCTCTCCGGATGAAAGAAGCCTCGAGTGAAAAGTGACACGTCAGGAAATGGTGACAATTGTCACCTGCTCAGGGGGGGGACAGGACTGAGGCAAAGCCCAGGATGTTGGGCTGCCATCCCTAAACCGGAATGGATGCAGAAATCATCCTGGAAACAACTGGACACTGCCATAATTCTTCCAGGAAGGTGTTTTATGCTCTTCCCTCTGTTAAAACGCTGTTGTGACACTGGGTTTTTTTAGAAACACCTTCCCCACCCATCACTTAAGTTTTTAGAAGGATGTATTTGAATGTTGTTTGCATTCCATGCCCAGAAAGTTGAAAGTTGCTAAAAGTGTTTGAAGTCCAAGTTGCTAAAAGCATTTGAAGTCAAAAGCAAAAGGCCCTGCTGAGAAAAAAAAAATAAAATTCAAAATTAAGCTACAATCCTGTTTAAGCCACAGAATTATATTCAAGCAAAATCAAAAATCACTTTCAGAAATTTTTCTGTGACATCAATAACTCCTTCCTAAGAATCAGAATGCTGAGTTGTCTAAGCCGGGCTTTGAAAACAAGGCCCTGCCTGATCAGCAGCTCCCCCCCAGACAACTCAGACTAAATATTCTCACACTTGCAGCTGAAATATCAAACCCAACGCCAAAACCCCATTAACAAGTCGAGCAGGACTTAAAAGCGACTTCAAAAAAAAATCACAGGGAAAACACAGAAGCTGCAGAGTTGAGTCACTTGCACCTTGCTCATCTCGCTAATTTGAGTTTGCCATCCACCTCTGCTGCGAGAGAGGAGCTGCCTCCTCTGAGGAGTTAAAGCCAGGCTGACAACCGAGCCTGGGGCTGACTGATAAATGTCACTGCCCAGGCCACAAAGTGCCGATTGTTCCCAGCCCCAGCCCATTCTCCGGGGCACAGCTCGGTTTTCAGCGAGACGGCAAAGAACTGAACTTTTCAGCAGGGCACAGAGAGAAACAAGGGGCAACAAAAAGCTACAAATAACAGTGACCCCAAGGGAGCCAACCTGGAGAGGGCTGGGAGCTGAGAAAGGAGATTTCAGGCTCATTTAGCCCTTCACAATCAGCAGAACGAGCCACGAGATGATAGCAAAGCCTCTTTAGAGGGATTTTATACTCTTGTATAAGAGTCTGAAGAGCTGCCAGGCTGCTCCAGCTCTCACCTGCCCCAAAAAAGAGCAACTCCGAGCCAGCGGGGCTGATTTCCAATGTTTACACGGAGCTGCTCCAAATCTCCAGCTGTCAGGCTGATCCAGAGGCACCAACAACAGCGAGCTGCTCCCTGCCAGCGCAGGAACATCCCCTGCAGCGAGATTTCCCCTCCCAAAACACAAATCCCGAAATACACAACCTACAAACACCACTCAGAACCCCAGGACAATTCAGGAGGGAAGGGATATTACAGCTCATCCCATTCCATGGGCACCTTCCACCATCCTGAGGTTTTCCAACAACCTCGGGCACTTCCAGGGATCCAGGGGCAGCCACAGCTTCTCTGGGAATTCCATCCCACCCCTCCTCACCCTCACAGGGAGGAATTCCTTCCCAATATCCCACCTAACCCTGCCACAGCTTCTCTGGGAAATCCATCCCAGCCCCTCCTCACCCTCACAGGGAGGAATTCCTTCCCTGATCTCTAAACCCACTCTGTATCGGTGTGAAGCCATTCCCCCTCGTCCTGGCACTCTTGTAGGAAGTTCCCTGCTTGCCCTACACCTTTCCCAGCCCTGGATCACCCTCCTGGAGCGTGCCTTTTTCCATGAATCACCCGGCTCTCCCTCCCAGGCCGCTCCACAGGTAACAGACTCGGAATTCCAGAGCGGGGCAAAGTCCAGGCAGGAGGCAGGGAAGCTCCCTCAGCTCTGCCCTGACACAGGGAGAGGTTGGAGCACTGCAGGGTGGAAAAAAAGGATGGATCTCTGCAGGGAGTTCAGCCTGGAATCATTCACTGAAGTTTATGAGGTGTATCTAAAAAAAAAAAATCATCACAACTAGACCCTGAGTAAGGCCCACATTCCTGGCTGTGCATCCACACTCCTACCTTAACTCCAGCTGAGTTGATTAAATCCAAGTATTTCTACATGTTGAGTCATAAGGAGACAGAGTTTTCTGGCTGCTGCTAGTGGTGGGTTTATCTTTTTATTTTTTAATTTTTTTTTTTTCTCTTTCCTCTCCTTTAAATCCTAACTGCAGTTCTGAGTCAGACCCTGCCTGGTTCGTTCGGGGAGTTTCGAGGCGAGTTTCCATTTATACAGGAGCCTTTCAAAGCCAAATTTCTGCCTTCCTCCTCCTCCTCCTCCTCGCCCCGAAACCAGCAGAGCACAGACTGCCCCGGGAGAAAATGCAGATCGTGACTAATCACACCCAGGAAGCATCATGCGACCGAGGGGAGGCCACTTCCAGCACTTCCTCACCTGTGCTCCAAAGCCCCAAATCCCAAAGCTCAGCTCCTTCTCAACCCCAAAGCCCGCCCCGAGCTGACATTCCCGATAAATCCGCCCCTCCCTGACTCAGACCTTCCCGCAGGTCACTCGCGGCACCCCGGGCCACGCCAGGACTTTCCCGAGGCATTGCTTGTTCCAGAATCCATCGGCTCCCTGCTCTTTTCCAGCCCCAAATCCCACAGGGCAGCCCTTTATTCCAGACAAACCGGCCCCGGCCTCGGCAGCCCTGCCCCCAATCCCAACCCCAGGAAAACCACCACATCCTGGACACCCTTCCTTTCCTGCTCCATCTGCCCCTCTCCAGCCTGAGAAATGTCAAACCCCCCCTTTCCCCTCCGTTTTCCAGCCCTAAACACAGAAAAATCCTTCACCCTTCACAGACCACCTCGAGGCTTCCCTTTCCACCCCAAAAAATCCTCAGCTTTTCTCAAACTTGTCCCCCATCCACGCAGGAATCAGTAACACCCTTGCCCTCAAACACACAGCTCCAAAGGCCCCCCAAAAGCAGGTACAACCCCCTAAACACAGAAAAATCCTTCACCCTTCACAGACCACCTCGAGGCTTCCCTTTCCACCCCAAAAAATCCTCAGCTTTTCTCAAACTTGTCCCCCATCCA
>VWZT01003574.1:82837-120373 GCA_013397055.1 Pachycephala philippinensis | reverse complement strand
GCACCCAAGATTCCAGCAGCACCGATTTTAGGACCATGCACCTGCCCACAGGTGTCCAAAGTTCCATAAGGCATCTTCCCAAGAGCATGGCAACCCCAGATGGATTTGGGAAGAATGCTTCACGAAGTTTTATAACTCCCTCTGGTTTCTTCTGCTTTACTCTTTTTCACAGATTCTCCCAGAGACAGAAAGAAGACACAGGTCGGGAAAAAGAGAAACCAGGTTTTCTCCCAGTTTTCCATATCCTGGTCCTGGAAAGTCTTGGTAGCCGAGCCTAAATAACCAACCTGCCAAAGTTCAGTTCCACTTTGTGGCCTCCTTATCAGCAGGTTTTTTCACAGGCTATTTCTGTTTGCCTTTCCTCTCCAGGTATTGTATTGAGCTGCAGCCAGCAAACATTCCAGGACCTTACCTTCAGGGCTTAGACCCTCCACAACCACTTCACTCTGAAATATTTCATTTATCCCCACCCTGGATAAAGAACTAAAACTTTCTGTGTTCAGCAGGACTTTGATCCTCTGGTGTGCTTTGGTCTCACATGCACTGCAGAGCACAAATCCCCCAGAGCCATAGATTGGTTTGTGTTGGAAGGAATCTTGAAAATCATCCAGTTCCAACCCCCTGCCATGGTCAGGGACACCTTCCACTATCCCAGGTTGCTCCAAGCCCCATCCAGCCTGGCCTTGGACACTTCCAGGAATGGGGCAGCCACAGCTTCTCTGGGCCATGGGCTTCTCTGCCCATGACAGGGGGCTGAAACAAAATGGTCTTTAAGGTCCTTTCCAACTCAAACCATTCTGTGATTCTATAAAAGATAAATGAAAATACTAAAGAGAAGAAAATTTTTCAAGCTCAATATGGGGTATTTGTCCATAAAGACCATCAGAAGACCAAGTGAAGACACCACATATGGGAAACCTATAACTGGAGTTTCCCCAGGCTGCCCTCAGCTGGATCTGCCCTGATCTTCTGATCACAGCAGTGGCCCAAAAGCCCAGTGGGTGATGCAGAGCTGGAAAACGTGCCCTTGAAAATGCCAAAACACCAAAGTCTTGGGGGTTTGGTCCCACTGTAATATGTGGATCACTTCCAGAATGACACGTGAAGTGCCCCCCCTCTCCCACTCCCCCATTCTTTTTAGCAAAAAGCCTCCCCAGGACCCTGAGCTGCATCACCACCACTTTGGTGTCTTTAGGAAACAATTAAACTCAGCAATCACAAAGTTCATGCATTAAAAAAACCAAAACTGCATGGTTAGTGGGCCAAGGGATTTAGAAAGGCATCTCCTAAGCCCTTTCCCGTTTCTTTCTGGGGGTAACAGTGCTCACAGTCCCACCCACCAGCAGGCGCTCCCCGTCCCCTCCAGCCTGGCCCTTTAAGTAACTTGAGCCTCCGGGCTGCAAATCCCAGTCTCCAACTAAAGGGATGGAAAAGCTGTTCCCCCCCACACCTTCCCCCTTCTGAGTCTTTTCTTTTGAAAGCAATTATCTTCTGTCCCACGAGAGAGAGATCGCCAAAGGACAGAGCAGCTTTCTGAGCATCCTCCTCGCAAACCAAGACAAACTGGCAATTTCTCCACCCCGCAATGCTTCTGGCAGTTTGTTTTCCCCCAGCATTCCTCCCCTCTCGCCGGCCTTTGGCAAGCCTCAGCTGATTTCCAAACCCTCCGTGGCTGCTGGGGGTTGGTACAAAGGTTTAATTATTTGCATTTTCTTGGGTAAGGCGGGGATAGGGAGAAGGTCGGGCCCCATCGCCTGACACTCCTGATCTTGCCCACTTTTGTTGTGCAGTCCCTCTCTCCCACCCCCCTTCCTTCCCTGTCTCCCGCCCAACTCCCAGAGCCCACCATGAATCCGCAGGCGGTTTGGGGATGCTTTTGCCTGCTTTGCTTTTCCTTCCTGAGAGCAGCAAAAGGTAAGAGAGACTTTGGGCTGATTTGGGTCCAGCCTGGATGCCCGGAGAGGAGCAGGGAACAGGGACTGGTAAACTGCAAGCAGCACGAGCATCCCCTGAGGCAGGGAAATTTTGGGAATTGTGGAAGTCCTTCCTGGGGTGGGTGAGGAAAACCAGACAGCTGGAGCTTTTTAAACTGCACACGGTGCAGAACTATACAAACTCTTCAGTCTGTCTCACAGAGGAAAGCCCCAGGGACTGAGTTGGATTTCCATTGATTCATTTGTTGTTAAAAGCAGCAAAGCTATAAAACATTTCAGAAGCCCAGCAAGTGCATCGAATTTGCAGGAGAATTCTGAGTGACTTCAGAAAACAGATTTGACTGGTTTTGCCATGGCAAAGGCAACCCTCCTCCCTTCAATCACACTTGTATATGAGCAAGAGAAGGGACTCCAAATAATTCTGGAGAAATAAGACTGAAGCAGGGCGTTTTGATCTAAAGCTGTCCCACCAACTTCATTTTGCCTTAGCACAAAGTCAGTGATTTAATTAAGAGTTACAAGTTCTGATGGAAAACTCAGAATATGAATAATTCAGCTTCTTTTCTCCCCTAAGAATGTTGATTGTGCCCCAGTTAATGCCCAGTGCTAAAAAGGCACTGGAGATATCCCTCCTGTCTGTGGGCATGCTCAGGAAACTTGGCTTTAGGATTGAAGTGTGTTTCTGTGGCATTTCTAAAAGTCTTGAAGTCCCCAAACAGAGACCCTGCTCCAGCCATCATTTCTGAGGCAGGGCTGGAAACACGAACAGGAATCAGCTGTCAGCCCGGAGAACACCCAAATATCCAAACCACGGGCACAAATAATTCCCCATGAAAACCTTCCCATCAGCTAGACTTCCAGTCCCAGGAGGTGGAGTGATGCACAGGTCATGAGCACCCCTGCAAGTCCAGGTGCCCTCTAGGATGGAGGTTGCCGGGTGCAGGAAGCAGAGGTGATCCATGACTGCTTACCTTCAGCATTTCCATCTTTCCACAGGGAATTTGCAGCCGCTCTCTTTCCAGCCCAGGAGCCTGTATCAGTACCGGTACAGCCTGCATGTCCAGCTGGACCATACATCCACACCATCCCCCTGGGGAGCCCGGCTGCAGGCTGAGGCACTGATCCATCTGCACCGCCTCTGGAGGGACCGAGGTGGGGAAGAGCTGCTCCAGGTGCAGGTGCGTGGGGTGGTACAGCCATCACAGCCAGGTATTCCTGCTGGGAACACTCCAGGAGGTGCAACCCCTTCCCTTTCTAGCCCATGCCAGCTGAAAAATGACCTCTCTGACCAAATCCATCGCCTGCAGGTAAAAATACACACCACCTTTAGAGCAGACACAATTGGTCACTTCTTTCTGCCATCTTCTGCTGTTGTAGATCCACGACCTGAAGGCCCAACACCTGCCAGAAGAGGAGAGGAACCAGGACAGCACTGGAGGTCCCCCTGTAGAGATTGCACTGAGCCAGGATGCACAGGCAGAGTTCCAGCAGCCAGTGTTCATCTCCTGGAAGAGTGGGAAGGTCAGCTGGACACCTCCTGGGCTTGTTCATGCCCTCTGCAAAGCACTCCTGTCCTCATCCTAAATTTCCTTGGCTATGAAGCCCATAGGAGCTCCTGCTCCACCTCTGATTTCAGAGCAGAAGGAGCTGGACAGAGTGGCCAATGTAGGACCCTACATGGAGTCCCACCGCCCAAAAGGACTCAGCTGGAGCTGCAGAATCCCGTGTTAAAAGCTCTTCAGTCCTAACCATGGGATATAAGCTCCTTTCTGACCTTCCTCTAAGGGTGGGAAGGAAAGGGAAATTTTGTGGGCTTGCATCCACAGACCTCATACTATTGAGGGACAAGGTCCTCCTTGAGAAAATCCCTCAGGTGTCTACAAGGTGTTCTTAGGTTCCCTTTTGTCAGGGAAGGCAGCAGAGAGCCTTCAAGGACCGCAGAGATGTCCCCTCAGCCAGGCACCACCTCCTGCCCCCCTCCAGGTCAAAGCTTTCTATGGGAATGAAGCGGAAAACATCCTGATCTCCAACCTGAAACGAGGCATCATCAGTTTGTTCCAGCTTCAGCCCCATGCCGGCACCACAGTGGAGGTAAGTCCAGAGCTGGGGCCACAACCAGGCCCAAAATCCAGGGATGTGCCAGGAGAGCTGGCCCTGGAGCCTAGCCAGCCCATGAGCTTTGGCAGAGGAGGCAAAATTCAGGATAAACAACATGGGCTCTGCTTCTCCAACCAGGCTGTGAGCAAGGATGACTATTGGAAAGGCAGAAGACTTAAAATAAAATAACCTAATATTCAGCAATAGGAACCCTTACAAAATCATAGCCTTTCCCTTGACAGTAGGAACAGCATTCCTGCCAAGCAGGATTTGCTTTGCCAGCAGCCAGCTGGAATGACCTGTGAACAACATGAAATAACCTCGGAACCCCAAATGCAGTCACAGAGATGCTGCTGCTGGTGGTGTTAGCCTGAATTTGCAAAGATGCCCAGATGGNGGCCCACTTTCTAGATTTTTGATGCTTTTCTATTTATTATGTTGGCCTTCATGTCTGTCCTCTCCATAGATCATTTAATACCTGTGGTCACTCCCATTTGTGTTTCAGGATGACGCCTCTGGAAGATGCCAAGTCACCTACACTGTGTCCAACCATTCCATCACCAAGACCAAAGATCTCCTCAGCTGCTCAAAGCCAAAGCCTGGATTCACCTCCATAAACAAAGCAAGTCCATTGCTCTCACTGCGGGGGGCTCAGCTCATCTTGAGTACAGCAGGGCCATCCCTAAAATCTTTTTGCAGGTGGGCTTGGATTCCCATTCCCAGCTGGCTTCAGCCTTCTGCACCAGCTTGGGATGGGATTCTTAGACCCATCCTCAAAGTGGGATGCACCCACATCCCTCAGGAGGATCTTGTGGTGTCGAGGTCGGTAGGAGCAGTAAAGGTGCTCTGGGTCATCCCATCCACACTCTTGATATCACTTCTGACCTGTCAGCTGATCCTGCTTGGGAAGGTGGAGATACAGGGATGTTTTCTGGGTCTCAGACTCACTGGATTAGTTTGACAGGACTCTGGTTTTGCTTAAAGCAGTAACCTGTGTTTAGCTCTGACATAAACAGGTGAAATCCTGTGGCTCTTACTGCAGTTATACCTGCCATGACCAAAATTTAAGGTTTCTTTTGAAATATACAAATTCTACTGAATTCAATATAAAAGTGGACATCCCCACGGAGGCCCCATAGGCCCTGGTAGGGGTCTCAACACCACCTTGTCGTGCAAGTCTCTGTGTCACCACTCCGCCTACCTGCATCAACCACAGGTGAGAGCATCCCCTCGCCGTGGTCCTCATCTGGTGTTACCTTCTCCCACATCTGGGAAGAAGGTGGGCTCTTCTGGGTTTTCCTTTCCTACATTTTGCAAGTGAAGTAGGTGACTTTGTGGACTGGAAAGTTCTTTTTCTGCTAAAGGAAAGAGAGAAATCTCCTGGGGAAAGGGGAAGGGAGAAAAAGGGTGCATTTTTTTCTCCTTGTTTTTCCTTTTACAAGATTTTTGGAGTCGAGTGGCAGCCCTCCAGCAGAAGCCAGTATGTGGTAAAAGGCAACCTCCTCCAGTCAGTCCTGGCAGAGGAAAGCCATGTGGTGGCTCCAGCCCTGAGATCCCGCTCTGGCATCAAAATCAGTTCAAGGTGAGCAATGATCCCAACCATGAGCACGGGGGACGTAAATCACAAAACTTTCCATTGACTATTTCTCCCTCCACAGGCAGCAGCTCCAGCTGGTGTCTCCTGCAATGCCCGGGCCAGCAGAGGTGTCTGGACAAAGCCTTGAGGATGTGCTGGCTGGCACGGGCGCACAGCCCCAGCCCCTGGGCATGGCCAGCCTGCCCTTCAGGAGGGTCTGCACCCGCTGCCCATCGGTCAGTGATGCTACCGACCTCCAAAACTCACCAGAGGCTCTCCCCCAAGCTGGACCCTTGTGGGATTTGGGGTTAAACCCCACTGGTGCTTTTGGAGGGGCCGGTTACTGCTGCTTTGGTGTAAACATTATCCCATGGTAACAGGGAAAAGAGGCTAAATCCCACCTAACAAACCTCACCTTTGCAGCTGAGAACCTTCCTGAAGGCTTTTGACAGACACAGAGTCAAAACAGACACCTCGAAGGTGGCGACAGCCTGGCAGTTCCAGAGGTTCATCCAGATGCTGCGCGGTGCCAAGAAGAGGGATGTCCTGCAGCTGCTGAGGAGAGCACCCAAGGAGATGCGGTGAGAATCCCTGGAATCATCTCTCCAAAATTCTGAGTGCTGGACAAGACAACCAGGATCGTTTGGTGCTGCTCCATGCACCATCCCTGGTCCAGGCAGGTGCTGCTCCATGCACCATCCCATTCTGTCCAAGCACTGCATGGTTTTTGTGGGCCATGCCACTGATGAGTTCCCTCTTCCTGCTCCAGCCCCTTCCTCGTGGAAGCAGCGGTGGCCACACAGTCAGTGGCTTCCTTGGCAGCCCTCTCAGACTTCCTGGATTTCAGCAAGGAGCCCAAGTCCCTCCTGGAGAAGTTTCTCTACACAGCAGCTTTCTCTCCCCGGCCTTCTGGAGAGCTTCTCCATCTTATCTTAGTAAGTATGGACATCCCTCTCTCTTCCCAGAGGGTCCTGCATCTGGGATGGATCCACACACCATGGAAAAAGGAAAATGTTTCTGTAGAAATTGATTTTCCTGCTCATGGGATTGTTTCATGTGCATTTAACTGCACACTGGTGATGGGAGTAGGTGCTCCTCAGAGGAAGATAATTCAGCAGAAAATGCTTTTTATCAGTGCATTAGAGATAATAAAAGCTTTATTTAGAGCCACAGTATTTTATCCAATTAAATCATGCATGGCCTCCTCCGAGGCAGGTAAGAACAAGTTTTTCCTTTCTTGCTTAAGAAACACTTTGAGATAAGAGGTAAAGCATACTCCTTCTCTTTTTTTCCCCTCATTTCTTTTTTCCTGCTTCCTATTACCCCTTTCTTGATGCCCAGGACAAGCTGGAAGGGAAGCACCTGGCACCTGAGACCTGGGAGACAGGGATAGTTACCGTGGGCTCTCTGGTGGGCAAGCTGTGCCAGCAGAAGTTCTGTGGGCTGCCGGTGGGTGCTCTGCAATCCCTCACACTTGGCTTTTTGGGACCCAGTTCCAGGGGTGCCCAGAATATCTGCTGTCCCTCACCTCCCTCTCCTTCTGCAAATCCTGAGCAGGTGGTGGAGCGTGGGGTGGAAACCATCCTCAGGGGGCTCAGAGGTGCCAAGGAGGAGCCCGAGGTGGTCATTTACCTGCTGGCCCTGGGGAATGCGATGCTCCCCGAGACCATCCCCACCCTCCTGGAGCACGCCGAGGACGGTCCCACTGCTGTCACCACCGCGGCCACCTCTGCCCTGCAGCGATTCCCCGTTGCTCACATCTCCAGCAAGGTAGGAAAGGAAGTTGCCGAAGCTTGGTGCTCCCCTCTCCACTCAAAACCAAGCTGCTGGGGTGCATTTGCACTCTTTTAATTACCCCTTCTCATCAGGTGAAGCAAGTGATGAGGAGGATTTTCCACCAGAAGAGGAAGAGTTACGACAAAACCTGTCGCCTGGCCGCTGCAGAAATCCTCCTGGATAACCACCCCTCACCCATGGATGTCATCAACATTCTGCTGGCCACCAGCGAGATGGAGACAGAGACAGCCACGTTCCTGCTGCTGAAAGTCCAGAACAGCCTGCGTGACCACCACCACCTGGCAAGGTGGGGCTGGAGGGGGTGGTTGCATTTTCCCCTCTGCTCTAGATCACCTTTTTCTCCTCCTCCTCCACAACCCAGCTGTGGGTTTTGGACTAACGTGTCTTTAAAATGTGCTAGCATCACTTCATGGGGGCTGCCTGGACATTCCTGGAGTAACAAAAGGGATGCAGATGCCACACAGCCAGGCAAAACCTGACATTCCTTGTCATCCTGCCCCACGGCAGCGGGACCCAGGCCTGTGGTTTCAGCAGAGTCCTTGGAGGAAGGACTGGCTCTGGCTCCCAGGGCAGTGCACAACTTGTACCTGCATTAATCTTCCTGCCTGCACAAAACAAACCAAGCACTTACATTTTTCAGAGCTAAGCAGAAGCTGCACAAAATTATCTGCCTGGTTTATCCTAATAAGCCAGAGGAAAGGGAAATTCCAGGGTAGCCCATGTCTGATGCTTTCATTTCTTGCTTACACTGCTCTGGGCAGTCAGCAACCATGAGAAATACTTTGACCACTGATCTTTTCCCTTTCCTTCCTCCCAGTGCTGACACATCCTTTCCCTCTCTTTTCCAGGAACATAATGAAAGACATAATGGGAGACCAGCAGATAAATAATTACAACTTCTTCTCTAAAGTCGGCATCTCCTCCTCTTTCTCAGGACCTCTGACAGGTGACAGCACAGAGGACACTGATCCCATGCCCCTCAGAGGGCTAAAGGATGGTTTGGTAGGAAAAGGCAGCTTCCAGAAGAGGGTTCAGGCCTATAGAATGCCCCAAAATCTCAGAGAGGTTTCTGAGAATGTCCTCCAGCACCACCTGAGATATGAACACACTCTTCTCTAGCACATACTTTTCCCAAATCCTGCTAATTTGATAGAGGAGATTCAGCTGGAGATGAAACCAACAGTAGATTGTTGGTGGGAGTTTCTGTGCTTTCCCTGGTAAGTCAAGATATTTCACTCCATTCCTCAGTTCCTTTTGTATTTTTAATAAGATCTTCAAAGAGGGGGATTCTTGTACTGAATTTAAAAGAAAGAATCAAACTTTAGAGAGTGCAAAAAGCAGCACTTCCTAAATATCTGCTTAATTCTTCGTCTCTCAGCTCTCATTTCCATCCCTCTTCAAATTACCTCAGTCTGGCCTTGCAGAGGGTCAGTGAAGGTGGAATAGCCAGGGAGAAAAAAAACAACCTTGTAATGCTAAATTCTTAAAGTATTGCAAGAATGGAAGAAGATGCAGAATGGTACCATAGGTCTGGGTTGGAAGGGACCTTAAAGATCATCCTGTAACAACGCCCCTTCCACCAGACACCCAGGGGTGCTCATGGGCATCTCCCTGCCTTTCAGTCACCCAGGACCTGATTTCCACTTTCGGGCTCGACCTGCTGTTTTTGGAGGGTGGATTCCTGAGGAAGAGCGTGTCCGACTTCTCCCTGCTCAGCCACGGCCAGCGGCTTCATGCAGCTCAGGTGCCAGTGGGAGAGGGGCTGGGGGCTGGAGGGGGGTGACAACATCAAACCCAGTGGTGCCACTGCTGTCCCTGTGTCCCTCTTAACCTCCTTGTGGTGCTTCACCTCTGCTTTCAGCATATCCTGTATCAGAAATAGGCAAATTCCCAAATCGCCAGTATGGAACCAGACACTCCTGCTGTGGAGAAGGGAGCCCCCTGCTCCCCCAAGAAACAGAGGATGCAACACTGATACCTCGGGGTGCTCAGAGATGGCTTGGATGCCTCATCCAAGTCACTCCTTCGCTGATGTCCTGCTCCAAAAAGTGCCTCCACTCCTGCCTTCCAGATCACCTTTGAAGCACAAGGGATGGAGTCAATGATGGGAGAAAACCTCTCGGAAGGGGAAGAGGAGCCAGAGCTCATGGCTGGGATGTCGGCCACCTTCTTCGATGTCCAGTTGCGGCCAATCGTCTTCTTCCAGGGCTACACAGATCTAATGGCCAAGGTCCTGCTGAGCAGTGGAGAGCCCACCAGTGTGGTCAAAGGGAACCTCCTGCTGATGGACCACCATCAGGTAGAGGATGGGGAGGAAGCAGTGACCTGTCTCCATGCCACATCCCAGTGAATCCAATAAAATGAGCCTGTGGATGTTACACACCACAGGTACAGATCTAAGAGCGAGGCGGCACTGCCAGATGTGTCTTGGGGTTGGTGAAGCAGTGGGATGGGTTGTTCTGCCATGGGAGACGCGTGGCTGGAGCTGCTCCCATGCAGGCCCAGCTGCAGCGTTGGGACAGACATTCCCAGCAGCCACAAGTCACTGCCGCTGTCAGCCACTCCTCTGAGAGCAGTGCCTGCTCACAGGAACCTCTGCCTTTTCCATCTTCCAGGTCATTCCTCTGCAGTCTGGCCTCCAAGTGACTGTCAAACTCCAGGGCGGGCTGGGGCTGGACATTTCAGCTGACATGGATGTGAGCATTTGGGAGCAGGAACTGAAAACCAGCGTCAATGCGAGGTCAGCGGGTGGGAAGCTGCTTGGCTCTGGGAACGGGAATTCCCAGGGGGTGAGGGTGGATTTCCACAGCCCCATGCTCTCCTTCTGGTGGGTGCAGCCTTTCCTGGTGGTTAGGAACACCCGTTTTCCATGGCCAGACCTTCAATTAAGGTGTTTCTGGAGTTGTTTGGTGCCCAGCACAGGCCATTGCTTGGTGACCAGACCCCACACGCTTCTCTCTTCCAGGGGAAGCCTCACCATGGATTTCCAGGCAGAACTAGATTCCCCTTTCCTCCAAGGCACCCTGAGGAGCCAGACAGAGGTGGAGACCTCGATCCACTTCGACACCATGCTGAGGTTTTCCAGCAGCCCCGTGCTCATGTGCCTGCAGCTGAGAGAGGAGCAGGTCCCGTACAGGTAGGCCCTGGCTTCAGCCAGATGCTGTAGAAACATCATGATGGGCTTGAGATAAATGAGGGTTTCTTGGGAAGAGGACAGAATTAATGGTTGCACTTATGGGGTCGGAATTGGTAGGGAGGAGGGAAGGGCACCACAAGTTCCTGATATGTGTGGAAGCACCATGCACAGACCATCAGGAGATGGTGGGCTGGTCTGGGAGGAGAAGGATGAGATCCACCACAGCCTCCTGACCACCCTGCTGTCACCTTATCCCACAGAGAAATCTTCACAGTTTCCCAGTCTGCTGGGAGCCAGAGCAGCACCTCTCGGAAAGGCCGGCGTGGCACCGTGCCTGGGAGGGAATTTGCCTTGCACCAAACCAATTCCAAGGTCTGCAACCTCCTGCTGACAGCAGGCAAAGAATAAGGAGTCAGAGCACTCTGGGACTCTCCTCCACAACCACCTTTTAATTAGAAAAATGCTGCAATGAGGACATCAGAAGGACCATAGGAGGAACTGCTGAAGAACAGACACACCCCTTGCCTCCAAACCTGCCCTCACACCCCAAAGGCTGAGATTTCCCCCTCCTGGACTCCTCCCCTTCATGGGGAAGGGCCTTGCTGGAAGCCAAGTACGTCCTTGTGAAAAACAGCCTTATTTTGCAAGTGAATGAGTTTCTCAGAGCCCAAGAAACCCTCCTGCAAGCCTGAATCCCCAAATGCCACGTTTTCTCCCCATTTATCAAAGCTGTCAGGAGGGAATACATTTGCAGCCAGCTGGAAGTCCCATTTCAGGGAATAAATGACCTTCTTTTAATGCACAGCTTTTGCGGCTGCCAAATTTTCCAAGAATATGGAAAAAACTGATTTCCAGAGGAGGTGTGATGGCTTTTAATTTTTCTTTTACCCCAGAATAATCCTCAGGGAGAAAACCAGAGAAGCAAGACAAAATGCCAATTATTCCATGTCCTTTCTGGCTTAATTGAAGGTGTTCACATTTATTTGCGTACGAAGGCAACTCATCTCCCCCTCAGCTTGGTGCCAACCTCTTATTCCTGGGGGAATTTACACTGTTTTGCCAGGGATGTGGCCAGTGCCTTCCCACTCCAGTGGGATTTTTCCACGTATTTTTTTCCTTCCAAGACAGGCAGGGCTGCAAGGATCATCTGATGTCATTAAAAACACCTTGTAATTAAAATCCACAAGGGCATGAGCAGAGGTGACAGCCTGCAGCTGCTTGTCTTAATTTTTGATCCAAAGTTTATGTATTCATGGAGAAGCCTCTGGCCTCTCATTTCCTGAGCAGCAGCTCCCCTGCTCTTTTACTGGAGATAAGATTTGCCTCCACCCCCCATGCGGGAAGGCAGCATTCCAGCAGCAGAGAGATCCAGCAGCTTCCCTTTCCTGCTGATATTTGGGCTCTTTTGGTGACCATTTATGAGAATTGCAATTAGCTTCAGGTAAATGCTGTCCTTCTGCTTTGCATTCTGCTCCCAAGCTGAATTGTTGTCATCCCCCACCACCCAAGACCCCCTGCACTGGAGGGAGGCTCGTGAGGAAAAAGCAGCATTTCTCCATCCCTTCCTGATAACGATGTGCCTTGGAAGTATTTTTAGCCCTTTTTTGGTGTGTTATAAAACAAGCTTTTTAGGAAAGAAAAGAGGGACATGGAGTATATTTTTTTAAATTATGAGCCTGAAGTGTTAGCACTGAGTCCCTTGGTTCAGTGGAGGAAAATTGTCTGGTTTTCCATCCGGAGACACCAATTACGAGCGCTTTGGTTATGTACCAATAAATAAATGTACCAAGAAATAAATGCCATGTATTTTTATATTGTCTCTGTTTGACTCTTAACTCTTCTGGACACACGGATGGGAAGAAGGGGGAGGCACTTCCAGCAAGAACCTGCTTTCTAGGTCTGTACTTAGGGTGACCTAAATAGCTAAATGCCCTCCAAAACAGGGATGTGAGGGCTACTTCTGCTCCTAAAACCCCCCAGAGCACCCTTAGGGTTGACAGCAGCCCTGCCAGAGGGTTCCCACGGGGCCACCTTATCCTCTCCTGCCAACTCCTGCAAAGGTATTGGAAGCCATCCAAGACTCTGCTTAAAATCAGGGCTTCCCCTGCTCCAGGGCTCTGCTGCTCCCAGGGCAGTCTGGCTCGGTGCTGGCCTCAAGGATACAGACAGTAATTGCCCTGGGACTGGCCCTCGGGTCTGAACGGGAGGATCCCAGCACGACCCTGGCAGGAGGGAGCCTGGATCACTTTCTGCAGAGTCGATAGCAGCTCCCACTTGATCCCCAGCTTCACCCTCTCAAAGGAGCATCCCATTATTCCCCGTTCCCCCAGTCTCAGAATCAGGATTTGGGCTGATTTCAGCTGTGTTTTACACTCTGATGAGTTGCTATAACTTCCCCTGCACATCTGCACAAGCCTTAATCCCAGTCTAACCCCACTGCTCTGCCAGTGCTTTGTGAGGGACTATTTTGACCTGAAACCTCTCAGTCTCAGCGTTTGCTCCTCAGACAAAGCCAAGAGGCACCCACCCGCCATTTGGGACTTTTTCCCATCGCTCCCCTTTCTCCTCCTCTAGAGATCGACAAAGGCAGATTTGTCATTCAGGTGAGATTTACCCCAAATCAGCTGAACTTCTAGTCCCAAAGTATACTTGTCCTGCCAGAGGGACCAGGTCCTGTAGCTGGGATTGGAGTTGGGAATGTGTTTCCAGACTCCTTGGAAGTGGTGAAGATGTTTGAATAGGGATTTTACCAGTTTGCATTGCTGCTGGAAGCTTTGCTGTCCTGCTGAGCCACTGAATCCTGAAGTTTCCCAAGCCCTTCCCAATGATTTTTTTCCCCAGTCCTGGTTAGATGCTCAAGAAGCAAAGGCAATGAAGGGACAGGGGCCTTTTGGTAAAGTCACCCATTTCCTTGGCAATGGCTCCAAACCCTCCTAGAGGGGACCTTTCAGCCCCAGATCCCCAGCACAGGTGGCGTTGTACCCACGGAGCTGGAATGGAGTCACCTCAGTTTGAGTGGGCAGAAGGGGACCTGGACCTGGATGTGTTTTATCCTTGCAGGGATGGTGACTCCACCACTGCCCTGAGCAGCCTGTTCCAGTGCTGGACAGCCCTCTGCGTGAAGAAACTTTTCCTCCTTTCCAAGCTCTCCTGGCCCAGCTTGAGACCGTTCCCTGTCCTCCTGTCCCTGTTCCCTGGGAGCAGAGCCCGAACCCCGGCTGCCCCCTCCTGTCAGGGAGTTGTGCAGAGCCACAAGGTCCCCCCTGAGCCTCCTTTGCTCCAGGCTGAGCCCCTTTCCCAGCTCCCTCAGCCTCCCAAAGAGTCATTTCACACAGGAGCAAGGGAAAGGGACAATCAGGCAGGGTTGGAGTGCCAGATGTGACTCCTGGTGAAGATCCCCGGGGACAGCCACTATCCATCTCCCAGGAATTTTGCAGGTGGAGCAGGGCTCCTGCCGCCTCTCCAGGAGCGGCTTTCAGTGTGGAGCTGCAGATCAGCAGTGACCTCCAGCGGCTGCAGCCCGATCTGATGGAGATGTCGGGATCAAACCCCCCTGCTCCGGCCCCCCAGGGATGTCCCACAAGCGGCACACGAGGTCCAGGGACCTCTGCGATGGACCGGGGCTGACCCTTGGCAGCCCCTCACCCTTCTGAGCCGGGTTTTGGGGTGGCAATGCCTTTCCTTCCTGGCCTCCAGGCTTGCCAGTGCAAGCAGTTTTCCATGTTTTCTTTCTCCCGGCAAGTCACCCTATTGCCAGGATATCCCATACAGCCCTCGGGAGAGCACATGGACACCACTCACCAAATGGGGCGATAAAACATTATCTGCCTGTCTATTCCAGCTGGCTGCAGAGACAAAACTACCATGAGAAAGAGTGCACAAAAGTGAGGGAATGTGTCTGAGAGGATGGTGAGGATCAGCTCTCCTTGGGAATTTAGTGGAGAGGCAGCTCTAAAGTGCTGGGACAGAGCTCCGATCAGCCACTGCTCTCTCCTTCCTAGGCAGCCTGCAATACAAAGAATTGTATTTCCTGACTGCTGGGCCCCGGCAACTCCCCAAACTCCATGAAAAATAGTAATAATAATAAAAAAAACAGTTTATAACTCACCAAAGCAGCAGTGAAAATCCCAGCACTGAACTGTGGCAACAGCAAACCTCACATAAAGCTGCAGCTGCACACCCCAAACCTCCACTGCAGAGCTGGCAGCTGCCTTGGGACATGCATGTCACACCAGGATCCCTGCAAGGCTTTCCTGGGACGTGCACATGCTTATCTGAGAGCCACAGTGCCCTGGAATCAGTCTGGAGCATCCAAGGAGCAGTAACTGGCAGGGTTGCTGTTATAACCTGCCCAGCAATCAGGAATGCAGGGAGCAAGCTGGGAAGCTGCAACGGGACACAGCTGGGCAAACCACAGCAGCTGTGCCATGAGATGATCCCTGCAGGAAAAGCTGGGGGGAAAAGCTCAGGGCCAGGGCTGGTGAGTCAGGCAGGGAGCCTGGGAAATGGCTGAGCCGAGCCAACAAGGCTCCAGGGCTGGGATAAAACCCTTCGGCAAAACCCATGGGAAAGCAAGCTGAAAGAAAGCAAACTCTTCCACCCACTCCATCCTGGCCAAGCGTGGAAGTATTGAAGGGATGCAATACTTGCTGTAGGAAAACTAGCAGTGAAGAAGGTGTTTGGAGACACAGCCATAATCCCAGTTCCCGTGGGGACAATGGGGACAAACACCTGCTCTGCCCCATCTCACAGAACCATAGAATCCCTGACTGGTTTGGGTTGGAAGGGACTTTAAAGCTCCTCTCATTCCAGCCCCTGCCATGGGAAGGCCGTCCTCCACCAGATCAAGTTGCTCCAAGCCCCATCCAACCTGGCCTGGCCATCCCAACAAGAAAAGCCACAACCACACCAATTGCAAGCCTTGAAGTGTCTCCTATCCCTTATAAATCCAAAAATCCCTCCTTGGCCAAATATTTTGGCTGCTGCAGCCTAAAACCCTGAAAGTGTGATGAGCTGTAGTGATGCCGTGTGAAAGGGAAGCATCCAACCTACAGTTGGAAGAGCTTTTTCCATGGTAAGATCCAAGCAGGGTTTTCAAAGCACTTGAAAAAGCAGGCACTGCAAAGATCCAGAGGAATCCAGCGTGGCTGGATTTTAAGGAATGCCCTGGTAAGGTTTGGGTTTAACTTTTCAAGAGGGGCCATTAAAAACACAAGGGGAAGGACTGAGTGACTTCATGCCAAAAGATGTAGTGGTTCCACATCACTGTGAGCACCAGAGGTCTGCAGGAGACATTTAAAAGGGTGTAAAGCAGGAAAGAGGAAAATAAAGCATTTTTTGAGGGATTACAGCAGCATCACTCACCACCACAACACCTAGGAAGTTTCCACAGGAAGCACCATTTTGTGTGAGCGTGGCTTCAAAGTGGCTCCCACACACCCTGAGGGTGAAGTCACGTTGTCCTCCTCTCCCTCCCACGCAAGTGCCACCAGTTTGCCATTGCCTCCATGGTCCTTGACAGAGCGGCACTGGGGACCACTCAAGCATCCCCTCCCAGCTGTGCCCTGGGCTCCATTCCCAGCTGCCTGCAAAGGGCAGGAAGCAAGGCAGGGAGAGCACTTTGAGAGGGAAGACCAGCCATTCCCTCCAGCCCGTCCTTGAGCACTCCTTATTCCCAGCTGCTGTCTGGCAGTGTGGTACCACCATCAGGTGCCGTCCTTCAGGCTTGGGACAACCCGGTCCAGTGGAGGGTGCCCCTCCCTGCAGCAGGGGATTGGAATGAGAGGAGCTTTAAGGTCCCTCCCAACCCAAACCATTCCAGGATTCTGTGATTCTCTGGATTCTGTGAGTCTCTGCTCATTGCCACGGTGGCCACCAGCAGTCGTGCACCCACCAAGCACAACCCCAAGCACAAAGAACACGTTCCCTTCTCCCAGCACCGGGCTTCTGCTTTGAGGATGGAGTGGAGCATCCATAACCGGGGACAATTGAGGCAGCACCAAACCTTGAATGAGGGGTTGCCTAAAAAACCCAGCAACAGGAGCTGGTTTTTGGCATCAAACAGGAAAAGGAGGGGCTGCCAAAACACACCCTGACATTTCTTCTCTGGCCTCATTCCTACCCACGTTTCAGCACTTTACATTTTTTACCTGGCCATGGCATCAGGGGCTCTTTTCGGCCTGAACCAGTAACACATCAGTATTTATTTTTGCACTGGCTAAACTATTTATGTGTGTGTGTATATATATATATATATACGTACATACCTAGATGTTTTCTTCCTCCTCAAAACAGCAATGTGAAATTTTGGCTGATAAAGAGGAGGGACTGGGTTGAACTAACACAGAGTAAATCCATCTCAACAACCACACATGGGTCACGCTCACATTTCCCCCTCCACACACCCATCCCCAAAATAGATCAACAGCAAGAGATTTTTATGTGGATTTATTTTTATCTTTTTTATATTATGTTAGAGTTCAAAAAAAAAAAAAAAAAGAACCCAACAAAATTAATAAATATTAAAAGTTAAAAAGCTCTGAATCTCGTATATACAAAACTTTATACATCATGGTAACACTGGACAAGGTTACAGCACAGGAACAACTCCATGCATCCACCTGGCTTAGGAGGGTGCAGGGGACCAGAGTCATCCTCTCCTTCTGGAGACAGGACCAGAAACAGGACAAAGCGACCCAACCTCAGCCTGCCTTCAGCTGGAATAAATTCCCCATCCCTGGAAGAGTTCAAGGCCAGGATGGGGCTTGGAGCAACCTGGTCTAGTGGAAGGTGTCCCTGCCCATGGCAGAAGGGCTGGAACTAGATAAGCTTTATGGTTTCTTCCAACCCAAACCATGCCAGGATTCCATGAAACAGGCAGTGCTGGGTGCCAGCCCTGCGGTATCACCACCCCAGAGCACCCACAGCTGGTCAGGGGGAGGTTATCACACCCTGCTTTAGATCTCCCCCACCTCTCAGCTCGAGGTCGGGATCAGCACCTGCAGTGCAGCCCCCTGCCCAAACACACCCCAGGGACCCCCAGATCAGCACCTGCAGTGCAGCCCCCTGCCCAAACACACCCCAGGGACCCCCAGTTCAGCACCTGCAGTGCAGCCCCCTGCCCAAACACACCCCAGGGACCCCAGCTGTGGGTGCAAGGAGCTGGGTCAGCCCCGAGCCACAGCTCTCCCCTGAGGTGTAGCGGGGAACCACTGCAAATATTCCTTAAGCAATAAAGCACCGATGCCCAGGCCAGCATGGAAGGGAGGGGCGCAGCTGGGAATTTGGGAGGAAGGACATCCCAGCCCATTTTTGAGGGGGAAGAAGGTCTTTTTCTTATGCTCCTTGGAGAGTAAACAAAGCATTATCTTTGGCACAATAAATAAATGCTGGCACTCCCACGGAGGGGCTGGCAAGGGGCATGGCGCTGGTGGTGGTATTCCAAGGGATGAATCCCACCCTTGTATCCCCACCGGATCCCCTGTGGGTACCAACACCTTGCATGTCCCGGATCTGGGCACTCCACAGGCACCCTCCATGTGCCCACTCCCACGAGGTGTGCCAGCTGTGTGGCTCAGACAGATGGGGGGTTTATTCCATGTTTTGGGATGCCCACCTAATACCAAAGGGCAGCACCCAGGAGGCCAGGGACCTCCAGCCTCAGGTGCTTTAAGAGGAGCTGGAAAAATGCTCGACCAGCCAGGAGTCGGCAGCAGGAGGGTGTTGGGAACCTCCGGGGGAGCACTGCAGAGTCCAGTGCTTAAAACATCAGGAATGCAAAGGGGTCTGCATCCATTTCAGTCAATGCAAGCACCTCAACCCTGTCACAATCCATGCCAGACCGGGAAAATCGCCCCAGGCCACCTGACCAGCAAGCCCTGGATTCCTGCAGAGCTTAAGAACACTGTCCCTAGGGATGCCACATCCTACTCCCTGGATACCAGGGAAGCAGGACTATCAGGGCCAGCAGATGCACCCACACAACGCGTGTGCTCCCAAGGACATCCTGCTCTGCAATGCCAGACTGGTCTATCTGCCAAGCCTTGCCTTCCTCGGACTCCACCTCCTCGTTCCCAAAACCTCCTCCCCCACAGATGCCCACCTTCCCCTGCCACTGCACCCGGAGGTGCCCTAAGCACCAAAACCATGGCAGCCCCCTCAGGGACACCATTTTGGGGAGGTTTTGAGGACTGAAACTTGTCAAGGCAAACCCTGTGCCTGGAGCTGGCCCAACACCCAGCAAGGGAGGGCAGCCCAAGGCTCCTAAAGTGCTGTGCAAACGTTTAGTACTTGGCACAATAATTTGTAACAGCATTAATCACCCCCTTTCCACCCCTTCCCAAGCAATGAGAGATGAGGATGAATCTTCATCTCTCCTCACCTTGTAACTGCCCCTAAAATCCACTCCCGGCTTTCCAGTCACTCCCATTTTCCCCTGGAAGCTGTTGCTGCCCCACAGGCACTGGGTCCAAGGGCACAGGGAAGAGGCTGGTGATCCTGGGGAGGTTGGGCATCAGTATCAGCTCAAGGCTGGCCAAGGGCAGTATTGGCTAAAAAAAAGTCACCCCCAGGTGACAGGCATTTTTGACATCACTTTTTGGTCTTTCACCTGTGGTTCTTATTGTTCACTTTGGAATTTCCTGGACCATCTCCCACCTCCAGGACAGAAGCTTCTCTATGCTTGTCATGTTCCACCTTGCCCCAGACATGTTTCCCAACCTCTCTACCCCAGCAGGGACAGCCCAGAGCAGCAGTTTGGGATTTCCCCACATTTCCCCTCTCCTCCCCTCACCACCTCCCTCCAGTTTCCCTGCCCCCCAGATTCTCAGTATCCTCCCATTGCTATCCCCATGTTTCAGGGCTGAACCACCAAGCCAGGACCCTCCTCTCCAGCACATCCTGTGTTGTTGCTTGGAGCAGGGGAAGGAAAAAGCAACATTAAAGCCATCCCCCTCCCACATCTTTTTAGCACCTTGGGAGGAAGCAGCCTGTCTACCTGCAGCTTTTTTTGCACCTTTCCACCTTTTTTTCCATGGCGCTGTCAAAAAGCATCATGGCACAGCTGGGAGGGCAAGGGGGATCATGAGCAATGAGTGGTTTTCCCAGGAATTTCTGGGTGTGGAGCCAGCTCGTTTCCAAACCTGGCAGTGCCACCCATGAAAACTGTCACTGGAGGTTGGGGGGAGAGGAAAAAGACAGGGAGAAAGGGAGGGAAGAGGGGGAAAGGCTTTCCCTGCCCCACAGTGAGGTGGTCCCGAGCAGGTTACCTGGCCCCCTGGCCCCTTCCCAGCTCGCTCGGGGCTGGCAGCTCCCCTGGAAAAGCACCAGTGCTGGATACCCCAGATGCCGTAGTGGGGTCCCCACCAGGCTCCCCCTGAGGCGCAGAGGTGGGGTAGGGGGAGAGCACCGGAGCAGGGCTGGGAGCGGCGGTTCCCAGGGAAATGCCCGTGACAGGAGGTGAGCCAGTGGTGGAGGAGGCTTTCTTCCCACAGGATTCGCAGCAGAGCTTGTTGTATCCAGGGATGGAGCAGTAGCGAGCCAGGACCTCCATCTGGCAGAAGATGGATTTGTCCCCGAGGCAAGGCTCCCCTGGAGAGGGACAGAGCAGCACAAAATGGGGTGGCATTAGGCTCCCAGCCCTGCACCTCTTCAACGGGATTCCCGAAGGGAACAAGGTACCCTTTCCTATGTGCTGCCTACCCACATAGGAAGCGGGCAAGAGGGACCTGGAAAATGAAGCCAAAGTACTGAAGGATTCTGTGCGTGGAGAAAAGACAGAGAGCAAGGGATGCTCCAAACCAGGATGCACCTTGCCCCAGCTGCGAAGGACTCCAAGGGGGAAAAACCAGCAGCCACCTCCCTACTTAAAAAACTTCCCAGGTAAAAAGGAAAGGGCATAAAAACCGGGAGGCAAAAGGAGCACAACACGGAAACTGCAGGACCTCATACACCACAAGATGGCAATGGAGCAATGGGCTTTGGAGCAGAGGCATCAGGGATGCAGCAGCAGAGGGTAAAACTCCCCAGGAGCACTGCTGGATGTGCTCCCACCTCCGCACTTCCCACAGGGAGGTGCAGAAGTCCTCGGGAGAGTTATCCTAGGAAGCGCCACCCTTACACAAGCACAGGCACTTACTGGAGGAGATCTTGCTCACGGGGTTTTTGGCTCCGTCCTGGGGCACCTGCTGCCCTTTGGTTGTGCTGTGGTCACCAGCATCAGCACTGGCAGTGATGCCAGAGAGCTTCCCTGCGGAGAGAGCACCATGATACCCAGCAGCCACGGGAGGCTGGGAGCACTCAAAATACCTCGGGAGGGTGTTTGTTTTGTTTTAAGGACTTTCCTTAAAAATTAAATCCCTTAAGGAGCACCTGGCTGGCTCAGCACTTAAGCCACTCAAACCTCACCCAAGATAAACTTGAGGGTGCCCATCTCCATCAGCTTGTGGCATCTTCAAACTGCCAGAAACCCCAAAACCAGACAATGCCAGGGCTAAGAGCAGAGAATATTTTGGCTGGCTTTTAACCTTTTTTTACTGTCAGCAGCATCGGGGACGTTCAACCCAACCTTGTCCGCTGGCATCCCCTAAAGCCACAACGGGCTGGAGGCATTCATGGGGGTTGATCCCCACCAGCACGTGCCCCATCCCAGTGCCACCTCCTCCTCCTCCTCCCTCCTCTCACCCGGGCAGAGGGCCACATGGCAGCCCTGGATGGCCTCTGGCTTGTCACCCTCGCAGCGCGCGCCGCTGTCGCCGCCCTTGCACACCACCTGCCGCTGCTGGACACCTTCCCCGCAGGTCGCCGAGCACTGCGCCCAGACAGACGGACAGGCGGTCAGTGAGGGCGTGGGGACAGCCCCCACACCCCAACAGCACCCCGGGATGTGCTGATAACAGTTCCTCAGCTGGATATTGCTTTCCGATATGGGGTTTCGCTCCCTGTCTCCCAAACCCCTGTGCTCTCTGCACAGGGATGCCCTCCCCTCTCTCATTTTCAGAGAGCCAGTGAAAACATCACTGGCTCTTGTACCCTTACCCCTGGAAGTGTTCAAAGTCAGGCTTGGAGCAACCTGGTCAAGTGGCAGGTGACCTGACCAAGGCAAGGGGTTGGAATGAGATGGGCTTTAAGGTCCCTTCCAACCCAAACCATTCCAGGATTCTGTGAAAATATCACTGCTGCTTGTATCCTTATCTCCACCAAGGCCAGGCAGGATGGGACTCTGAGAAACCTGGTCTAATGGAAAGCGTTCCTGTCCATGGCAGGGAGGTTGGACTAGATGACCTTTAAAGCTCCCTTTTAACCAAACCATTCTAGGATTCTACTCCATGACCCCTACAAGCACCTGACCTTCCCACCCACCTCCCACACCCCTCCTTCAGGGGGCTTCCTCACCTCGGACCAGGCTCCTGTCCTCCACTGTGCGGGGCAGGGCAGGCGGCCGCAGGGCCGGCGCGTCTCGGGGCGCTGCCCGGGGCAGTATTTGGTGTGCAGGGTGCGGTTGGTGCCGTCCTGCAGGCGCTGCACACACTGCACCGCCCGCGCCTGCACCCCCAGCTTCCCGCAGGAGCGGCTGCACGCACCCCACTCCTCGGCCACCCACCTGCCAGGGCGGGAAGATGGACACGGAGAAGGCATTTGAGGTGATGCTCACGCTGAGAAGCAGCCAGAAATGCTCCCAACGCGACCCCAAACCCCTCCCGAGAGGGATGGGAGCACCTTGGGCCACATAGAGAGGACCTACATGGGCTGGGAGCATTCCTGGAGGTTACAGCGCCTCCGGATTGGCTTCGGCTTCTTGGTGTTGTCACAGAAGTTTCTATGCACCATCCGGTTGTCGCTTTTCCGACGGCAGCCGTACTTGGTGTACTGGATTCCTGAGGGGGCAGAGCATGGGCAGTGAGGTGATGGGTGTGGGAGTCCCTCCAGGTTCCCCCAGGTCCCTCTCCTGCATCCTAGCCGGGATATGCGCTCTGGAATGTCACCACTCAGGTGAGACCCAACGTTTGCCAAGGATGTTCGTGTGGCTGCTGGACCCCCCTGGCATCCCCCAGGCTGCTGTGAGGTGCATACAGCTTGTGGAAAAATGTCCCAGCCCATGGGAGGGGTTTGGACCAGGTGACCTTTAAAGGTTCCTTCCAACCCAAACCACTCTGATTCCCAGAGCACAAGGTGTTCCCTGTGATCTGAGGGTCAGACCCCAATGCCCATATGGGAACGAGGCTTTTATCAGCAAACCCCATGCCTACTTCTGTGCAAACTTTAGTAGTGGTCATCTTCAAAATCACTATTTCTTAGCTCAAATCCAGTTAAAAACAGCCAACAAATTCAAAAATCATAGCAGGTCCACGAACAGACTGACAAAGGTATGCACACACAACCATGTAAGCCTGTTTCCATAAGAAATCTGGCTAAAATGTTCACTTAAACTGCTTTGCAATAATTTCTCCTTGCCAGAGGTGCCCCAAGGGGCTCACACACCCTCTACCACATCCAAGCATCCCCCCAAGCATTCCCTGTAGGCTGTTATGAAGAGGAAGTTACCTCCTCCACACGCCTTGGAGCACTGGGACCAGCTCTTGAGGGCCCACTCGTAGGAATCCATCTCCTCAAGCAGGACATTGTTATTTCCAATCATGGGCAGCAGGTCTTCGTGGATGATGTACCGGTACATGAGGCTGCTCCTCGCCTCCTCCTGCTGAGGGATGACCTGCAGGCACAGACGGAACAGTCAGAGAGGGGGAAGAATGATGCCATGGGAGAGGGACCATGTGGCAAGGTGGCCTATGCCCAAAACTGGGGATGAACACAGGGGTGGATGGGAGCACAGACCCGCCATTCCCTGCACGCCCAGGGAACTCAACCCCCAACTCCCCAAATACCAGCATGACTAAAATGGGATCTGGAGTCATAAGCCATTGCTGCAGAGCAAAATGCAGCTGGACTCAAAGGCAAGTGCCCAAGCAACACATCCTTGTGCCATTCCCTCACCCAGTTTGCCATCCTTCGCTTTTGGCTGGCTCCTTCCCTGGATTTAATGACATGCCCCACACCCTTCCTCTACCCACATCTTTCCATCACTTCCACATCACACCTCAGACCAGCTCCCCTGTCTATGACAGTCATCCCCTAGCCCCACAGAGCATGTGCCAGCCAGGCTTACCAAGACACTGATGGCCTCGTGCAGGGGACCGCTGGTTTTCAGGCTCTCCTTGCCTTGTTCCACAGTATATTCCCACTCCAAGCCCATCTCAATGAACATTTGGTTTTTGGCTTCTTTGCCCTTGGCATTCAGGATGAAATTCCCCGTGGCTTGATTCTTAACAGCTGGAGGGGAAAGGAGATATTTTCAATATCATTCCCTCTGGTCACTCACTTTGGAGTACTGGAATGACCTAAACAAGACCCTTTTTGGTGGGAATTATAAGAAAAGAGTAGAGAAAGGGGGAAGGGAGAGGTGGACTAGGGCGTGCTCACCAATGCTATGGGACGCTGGCTCCATCTCTTCTATCTGAAGGTGCCTCGCTCCAGCTGGGATCTCAAACATCTTCAAAGCACCTGAAAGGGAGGGACGAAGGATGGAGGGAAGAGAAAGAGCAGGTTTCTCCAAATGGACACGTGAATCCAGCTCATGAATCCACTTCCAAACCCACCCAGCCCTCTCACCTGGCTGCTTGGGGGTCTTGGCCAACGTGCCCTTCACCGTCCGGCAGTGGGAATTGTCCCCTCCGCAGACCCCACACTTGTCATCCTGCTTCAGGGAGCCAACCTCCTTGTCACAGCCGACGTGCTGGCACCCGGGGAAGGAGAGGACAAGCCTGGGGTTACACGCCTGCAGCCCAGCCCATCGCTCCACCATCCCCTTTGCTGCATGTGGGCTTGGTCCCCAGGGGCAAAACACCTGTCCCCAAGGGGCTGAGCTCTCTCCTGGCCAGGGAAAGGACAGGGACAGTCCCACAACAGCTCCTCACCACGCACTCGCCCCGGACGCAGACACTGTAGGGGTCTCGGTAGCTGCAGCGGGTCCCGTCATGAACAACCTGGTTCATGAACACCACGTCTCCCGTGCCCTCGGACTGGCAGATCAGCTCACACTTCTGAGCATCTGCAGCAAAGGAAAAGGGAAAGGGGAAAAAAAGAGAGGTAGGGGGGCAAAAGGGGTTGTGGAAATACATTAGGGTGAGTGAAGACAGAAGCCCATCTCGGCTTGTACCCCTGAGCACAGCCACCATTCCAAAGCCCAGGATACTCATGTGGCTTATCTCCCAAGTCCATTTGCTGCTGAAGAGCCTGCACTTTCACCCAGTATACACTCAGGAAATTAAGGGAAAGACAG
Source organism: Pachycephala philippinensis (assembly GCA_013397055.1). Lineage (NCBI taxonomy): Eukaryota > Metazoa > Chordata > Aves > Passeriformes > Pachycephala > Pachycephala philippinensis. The sequence continues at coordinate 95,501 of VWZT01003574.1, read as the reverse complement.
GACACGCTACATGAGGCTGTAATGCAAGTAGGCAGCTCTGCTCTGGAAACAGGCCGGGAGAGCTGGGGATGTTCAGCCTGGAGAACAGAAGGCTCCAGGGAGACCTTAGAGCCCCTTCCAGTACTTGAAGGGGCTCCAAGAGAGCTGGAGAGGGACTTGGGACAAGAAGAAAGGCCCAGAGTGACAGGACAAGGGGGAATGGCTTCAAACTGACACAGAGCAGGGTTAGATGGGGTTTTGGGAAGAAATTCTTTCTTCAGAGGATGGTGAGGCACTGGCACAGGTTGCCCAGAGAAGCTGTGGCTGTCCCATGCCTGGAAGTGTTCTTCCAACTGTGAGTAACCTGGTCTAGCAGAAGGTGTCCCTGCCATGGCTGCAGGGCTGGAATGAGATCATCATTAAGGTCACCTCCAACCCAAACCATTCTATGATTCCGTGATTTTAAAAAGCTGGCTGCTTGATGTTGGCATATTGCAGAACAGTTTCCAGCTCAGGAGCTTCCCACCACCCAACATCTATGCAGCTGGCACAGTCTCCATCCCAGGGTGATGGCCACCACGGCAGACTCCTCTGGAGGAATCTGGCTACCGCTCCTTTGCTAGGACCCGCCGCCACTCACCGTCGTGATGCTCGTAGGGAAGCCAGGAATGTTTGCTGTTCTGGTGGGTGTAGTAGGAGTTGCGCTTGGAGCACTGCTGGGCACGGAAATCCTGGTAGGGCCCCGGGCACTCCTCGGCATTGCACACCTGGTACTCGTAGGTGGCTCCCGGGCACTGGCGCCCTCCATATGCTGGGCTGGAAAACAAATCCAGCGGGTCGTAAGAGTGTTGGAGAGGAGATGCTGTTCAACCCCAACACAGCTCAGTGCCCGAATACACAGCACAGCTCCCGCAGGAGCAGATGTCCCCATCCCTGCCAACAAGGGGAAGAGCCAGGAGCCTCTGGCTCATGGCCACTTCCAGTTGGGAAAAGGGAGGGAGGCAAAATCCAAACGTACGGCGGGTTGTCGCAGCTCCGGCTGCGGGATCGCACGCCTCCCCCGCAGGTCCTGGAGCACGAGCCAAACTTGGACCAGGAGCTCCAGCTGCCATCCTGGCTGTAAGGCTGCTCTGACGTCTTCCAGATGCAGTGGCCCTTGAAGCACCACTGGAAGGGAGGAGAAGGAATGAGTTCCACACCTCTTCCAAAGCGCTCAGCACCAGTGGAGAGCCCTCCTGCACCCACAGCACTACAGAAATGGTAAAGCACGGGAGGAAGGCGCTCTTCATCGTGCCCTCGGACACATCCCTCCCACAGGAAGCAGGACCAGCCCCTACCTTGCCAGGAGAGCACTCGGTCCCATCCAAGGGCGGCCCCTTCTTGGTCTTGCAGAAGTAGGGGTTGTCCGGGTGGCTGCACCACAGCTGCTTGCAGGGGTCGAAGGTGCGGAACTGGGGAGCACAGAGGAGCTGGGCTGGGACAGCAGCGGCGAGTGCCAGCAGGCTGGTGGCAGCCAGGCTGGCTGGGGGTCCCGGGCAGGGGGGACGGCGTGGCCATACAGCCCGTACTCACCGCCGTGCACGTCTTGTAGCCCACGCCGAAGTCAAAGCGGCACTGCTCGTCCATGGAATAATTAATTCCCGGCAGCTCAGGTAATGAGGGCCACTGGTGCTCAAAGGGGTCATCCAGGAGGCAGTCATAGGAGCTGCAGAGTCAGACACAGAGGATTTCCCTCCAGCACCCCATCCCTCAGCTCCAGGCCACTCTCCAAATTCAGCTATTGAAAAATTTGAATTATCATGGAATCCCAAAATGGTTTAGGTTGGAATGGTCCTTCAAGGCCATAGAGTTCCACCCCCCTTGCCATGGGCAGGGACACTTTCCACTATCCCAGGTTGCTCCAAGCCCCGTCCAGCCTGGCCTTGGACACTGCCAGGGATCCAGGGGCAGCCACAGCTTCTCTGGGCACCCTGTGCAAGGGCCTCACTTCCCTCACAGGAAAAAAATTTTTCCTAATATCCCATCTAACCCTACTCTCTGCCAGTAGGAAGCCATTCTCCCTTGTCCAAAGTCCCTCTCCAGCCCTCTTGGAGCCCCTTTAGGCACTGGAAGAGGCTCCAAGGTCTCCCTGGAGCCTTCTGTTCTCCAGGCCGAACACCCCGGGCTCTTGCAGCCTGTCTCCAGGGCCACTCCAGCCCCGGGAGCATCTTTGGGTACAAAACGGCACCAGCCACAGTCTGAAGGGAGAACATCCCCTCCCAGTTGGAAGGGGCATACTGGATGTAGCGGTTGAGCTCCTGTTTGCTGCAGCGGGACCAGTGGTAGCGGTGGAAGGCGGCCTGGACCAGCGGCGCCATGATGCTCCCCATGCTGGTCTCGTCGGCGCAGCGGTTGCCCTGGCCGTCGTGCTCCATGCCCAACCTGACGGGAAAATCCCAAGAGATTTCCACCTGCAGCAGCAGAAAGCCCCCTTTGCAAAGAGAGGGGCACCACCACAGCCAGCTCTGCCCCCACGACTTACACGTGTCCGGTCTCATGGGCGACAACAAAGGCTGAGGAGAAGCCGTCCTCGTGGTTGAGGGTGCAGCTGCGGAGAGGGTGGCACATCCCCGTCACCGGAGCGTAGCCTGGGGCAAAGAGAGAAGGGAAGGACAGAGAAGAGGAGAGAGAAAACCTTTGAGAGACGAGGGGGAAAAATGAGAAATTAAGAAAAAAAACCCCCACAAGTACATAACCCGGCTTCACTGCAACAGGGGAGAAAACAGAGGGGAAGGCGCTGAAGAGGAGGGGCTGCCCAGGTCACTTGGATGGCAGCCCAAGCACTTGCTCACCAGAATGACCACCCTGGTGCCAAAAGCCAGCAGATGTTGCTCTGGGGCTTGCTGGCACCTCTGTGCCCTCTGTGCCAATGCACCCGGGCAGGCAGGAGGGCAGAAACAGCACCCACGATACCCTATCAGCGCGGGTGGCCACCGCCTCCCAGCCCGGGAATGGCATCCCCCGCATTCTTCTTCATTTAAAACAAATAGAGAAGGAAGAAGAGATAGAAGGAAAGGCAGGAGGCTCTCCCCAGAGGCCTGCCAAAAGCCCAGCCCCGCTCCCCATGGGGCGCACACACACATGCACCCGCCCCGGCGCCAGGACCCCAGCCCTCGATCAAGTGCAGTGCAGTGGGGCAGCTGTGGGCAGGGAAATCTTCCCCCGCCCAGGCAGCAACACATCACCTCCTTTTAGGTCACTTTTCCTTTCTTTCTCACCTTAGTTCTGCCCAATTCGATTAACTTGTTGGCACACTCCAGAATTTACTCCCCAAATTTTTTTAAGTATGTTGGTTTTTTTAAGGCTGACCCTTTTTGGCATCAAGGGAGTTAGCGAAGGAAGGACTTACAGGTCAGAGGGGCAAAAAGCAGGGCAGGACCATGCTGGATAACCATGCCCTGGGGATTGGGATGCTGGAAGAGGAGAGCTCAGTGACCCAAGAGTGGGCAGCAGCAGGAGAGGGGTGCTGATGAGCTGAGGGAGATGCACATCCCTACACCCACCCTGGCCAAACCACAGGGTCCACAGAGCCCCCCATCCTTGTGGGATACTTGACCAAGTCACACCCATAATGGGGTTAACCATACAATAATAAATCAAGCCCTGGATAAATCATTTGAAAATACCTTTTTTTCCCTCATGAAACTTTCCACAAGAAAGAGTGAAGATGTGGGAAGCTTTCTCTACAAGGGGAGAGTAAATGTATTTCGTCTAGGATGAGAACTGGATAAATTCCCGACCAAAGAAGCTGTGGGAAATGGGACAAAGGAATATGAAAAGGTGGATGCTCATGAAGGCAGTTTTTTGCAATGAAGACTCCAGTAAGAACTGGAAGGATTATAAAATGTTCTCCACAGGAGAATGATGGTGAGAAGTAACTACATGGAAAATATTTAATTCTGATCACAAGCATCCTTCAGCCCAGGCCAGAAAACCCCCTGTGCCACCCACTGTGGAGAGACATGGAAACTTTGGCTGTTGACAAGACTTCTACAGTAGCAATTAATAATTTACGACACATCTGTCCCACTGCTTTTCTCTTCAAAGTGCATGGATTATGTGGTGCCACACTCTGGTCCTTCATTGCACACATCCCCGAGCTCAACAGGGGTGTCGGGGAGCCGCAAGGATTTTGTTTTGAGGAAAAGAGGCAAGAGCAAGCAGAGTGTTACTATTCCAGCAGCCCTCCCAGCGGGAAGTTCCCAGTGGATGAGGAGCTCCTGGTGCCATGCAGCACAGCCAGGCAAGGACACGGCAGCCGCGGGGACTTCTGCAGGAAGGAAATGTCCATCCCAGAGCGGCGTGACAAGCAGAGAGCCAGATCCGCAGGGAAAAGGGGAAAGAGCTGGAATGAGCACCCCTAGAGCAGGGCTACTCTGTCGATCTCACGACTCCTTCCCATCAAGGGGCAGCCCGGGGAGTCTCCCCCTTCTGCCAAAAAAGGTCCTCTCACGAATGCCTTCAGACACAGTCACTTTGCCAGGAAGGGTCTAGAAAAATGAAACAAAACCTGGTATTTCGCCCGTGTGACTCTGGACAAGGAGACCAGGGCAGGTCCCCAGCTTGGCACAACCCGAGGTCTGCTATTTAGTGGCCACAGCACATTCAGGAGAGTTTCCAGCTGCATATCTCCTGAGGTTCATCTCCTGCTGAGGAAGATCCTTTTCAGGGAGGTAATCCAAGTTAGGACAGGTTTCCTTCTCCACCTTTCCTTCCTCCTGTGCACACCAGGAGGACTTGTGCTACAGGTCAGGGTGACATTACCACCCCGATCATGGCATCAAGTGGAGCCTCCTGATGGAAATCCAGACTGGGCCACCAGTGTGGAAAGGAGGAGTCGGCAATTTGGAAGCAGCGGGCTCAGAACTGGAAGAAGTCACCTCTCGTGATAACACCAAAGCACCTGTTTTCCTGATGGAGCCATGAAACACCAGAAGCTTTTCCTGAAAATTTTATCAGCAAAGCCTCCAACTTCTCAGACCACACCAGCACAACCTCTGCACCAAGAGGGTGAGAGATCCCTGCAGTAAAATGTCTTCTTTGGCCCAGGGTTTATTGAATGCTCCCACGTCCAAGAAATAAATCCATATAAAAACAGGTTTTAAAGGTCCTCTAGAGGATGGGATAAATTGATTGTCCCCATGGGGCTTCCAGTGGTATTTCATCTTTTTTTAATCTTATTTCTGTATTTTTAAGGCATTTTGGGCCAAGGGGAGGACTGGTAAATGAAATCAAACAGCAGGAGAATAAATAAATAAAGATATTTTATCCATCCAGGTTGATACTCTGGATTAATTCTCTGTCTCTTTCTTCTTCACCATGTGAAGAAAAAAATACCAATTTTTATAACCTTTTTCTGGACCTCCCTGGCCAAGAAACAGACTGTGCTTGCAAGAAATCCTCTCCCCTCACTGGCTTTTTCCCCCAGCAAACTGCACATACCTGATCGAGACAAATACAGTACCTTGCATACCTGCGGGCCCAAAATCTTGCCTGGTGAGGAAGACGGCGTGGTCGTGGTACTCGGCGTGCTCCGGGTCGGAGCGCTGCTGCGAGTGCGCCCAGCGGCACACCTGCTCCAGGCTCCGCGACGGATTCCCCCGCTCGATCAGGCTGACTGACTGCGGAAAGAACGGAAAACTCACTGCTGGGAAGACAAGGAAGAGATGTTGCCCTTCCCCTGGAAGCCAAAGAGGTTTTATCCCAAGTGAGAGACAAGAAGCTGCAGGAGGACTCGCCTGGGAAGCATCAGATCTACACAGTAGTGAGCTGAGATCTGTCCTGGATTCAAACACCTGCTCGTTATTTCCTACATCGTCCCCTGAACCTGAGAAGTGACATGGCTGGCCAAAGCAGCTGCCTCCAGAGCCGGCTTTGGGGAGGAGAAATTGTCCCTAACGGAGCCCGGCAGTTCCCATCCCGCCGTATCCCCACAGCTCCAAATCCCTTCCCCTCCATAGACCATCCTCCAGCCCAGAGCACAAACGTCACTGGGAGGAAGCCAGACAGATTGTTGGCTTTCTCAGGTGGAGATGATGTTCCTGGTCCCATAGAATCCTCCAAAAATAGGCCAGCCTCCATCCTTATCCCTGCTCCTCAGAACCATCCCTGGATCTCCAGGATGTGTTGTGTTTCTGCCAGCCAAGCATATTTCTATAATAAGGAAGGTTTTTTCCAAGACCTAACCGGTCTTATTTGTGGATCACACACACACACACAGACATCACCGTGTTGAGTCATTAACACACTTGCTGGAACACTTCCTGTGCGACACAGGCTTGCCCCAAAGAAGTACAGAAAATCACATTGTTTTAAAGAAAAATCCGGCTGCTGTGCTTGAACAAGCCTTAAAAAATAAGTGCAGCCTGAGACACCACATGATAACTTCTCAGGAAACCTTCCCATGCTTTTCCTGGCCATGCCCAAGCCACACAGAGCTACAGGACAGCCAGGGAGCCAAGTCAAGGAGATCCTGACCTTGGCTTCTCCTCACTAATATCCAGCCTCTCTCAGTGTGGGAAGCCACCTTTATCCCATCATTTTCAGAGCTCTGAGGAAGCCTCTGTGGTTTTTCTCACATCCTAGAGCAAGCAGATAACAGCAGATCACAGCCACCCACCACCTCCCTGAGAGCCTCCTAGGCCAGAGCGCTACCCAGGCCCTCAGCTCCCAAAAACCAGGATAAGGAGGGCTCAAATTCACCCCTGCTCAGCACAGTTGTCATTTGGGCTCCGACAATTGCCACGTTTTCCCAAGCCAGGGCTTACCTAAGTGCTAAATAAATATTAGAGCATCTCCTGCTCGCCACGTCTGAGCGCTGGATTTACCTGACGATATCCCACCATGATCATCCTGACCAGAACAATGTTGATGTGAACGCCCAGGGACTCGTCGTGATAAATTTCATCCACCTGAAAAAGGGAGGGAAATCCAACAGGGAAGAAATTAAGGCCATCACAGCTCTCAAGCCCCTCCTGTCCTCCATGCTCCCACATTCCACACCCTTCCTGGCTTTCCAAGACCACGTGCAAAAATCTCATCCTCCTCCTCCTCCCACCTGCAGCGTGGTGGTTTTTTTTCCCATTTTCCCATGTGTAAAAAGCACAAAGCCAAAAAGCCAATCTGGAATAGGTCAAAATTTCCCCAGGAATGGCTCAGATGGTCAATGACATCACCCATTTCCATCAAGGGCTGCGTTTCCTCCACCACATTTCTCAATGAGCCATTGCCCCTTTGGAATATGAATCCCTCAGAGGGATGAAAATGCTTCAGACTCCAGCATCCAAAGGAAAATTGGCTTTTTGATACAATCCTTTGCCTTTCCCCAAAGCCAGGGCTTCCCTCAGTCACATCAGTGAGTCAAACTTGACCTACGGCTTCAGAAATCCCAGGAGAAGGCAACACAATGAAGAGAACAGGGAGGGCTCATGAGTCAATGAGATTTGTACTGTCACCGGCTATTAAAAATGACCTTGCAAAGGAAATAACCAGCTATAACCTTTTCCTTCTGCGTTTCCAGGATGAATAAACAAATTCTACTCCTAAATGCTACCAAGAGAAAAGGACATCCAGATGGGAAAGGTGTCCGACTGCGGAGCGCGGTGACAGCCGGCCACGGGGAGAGGCACGGAGTGGGCAACCACAGAGCCAAGTGAGATCCTGCACCTCCTGCAAAGCACACGGGAAAACACAGCCTCGGGAAGAAAAAAACCCTGATTTTTGAGAACGGGACTTTCTTTTTCCCAAAAAGCCTCCCACATGAGCAGTTCCACAAATGGGGGTTCACTGCAGAAGTTGAGGAGACCAAATTAAGACCATTTTTAATATTGACTAGAATTCATGTTCTAATTAAAACATACTTTTTCAGCATTGTCCAAGGGGGGAATAATTTGCCTCAGCTCTATCATAGCTTTCCAGACTAGATGAAGGTTATAAAGCCAGATTTATGGATATTTTCTATTTTTTCCTCCATTCCTTCAGGGATTTTTAATCTTACATCAAGGGCTGGGTGACAACTATCCTTCTACTGCTGCCCAAATCCAAGTCAGACATTCCCCAGTGTGTTTTACAAGCCCCCCAATTTCCAGCCTGGGATTCCATTTGAAATACCCACTCAGGCCAGTTTTAAATCCAAAAACCCAGTGTTAACCTTCTCCCCATGACAACCAATACTCCCATGGGGTGCCTGTGAGCCACGCAGAGAGGTAATGCAGATCCTGAGCCTTGAATGCAGCAAAATCAACTATAAAAAAATTAAAATCGATCAATAAACTGCCAGTCCATCCCCATTAATGCATCCTTTTGGATGCAGAAGCTGCGGGGTATTTTATTCATCAGTGCGGAAAGATAACGCTGGTCGACCCACCCTCAGCTCATCCCTGCTTCCCGTGGTTGGGATGCTCCTTCACCCTCCCCCTTTTGTAAGAATAATGAGATTATGATGGATTTTTTCCTATCCCAACCCTATGTTTTTGGGGATGTGCACAGAAGGGTGGAAGGTCATGCAGTGTTCAGCTGCAAACATTACTCAGACCTACAGACCCACTGAAGCATGAAGGATCCAGCCCAGCAAGGAGCTGCAACTCCCCAGGGACATCAGGCTCAGCCCTGGGTTTCAGAATGTAGGAGGCTTTGGCATCCCAGAGAAATCCCACGTCGTAAGTTTGATCCCTTATAAAAATATTGGTAATATGACAGGGTGGGAAAGTGGGGAGAGAGGGAGAAATTAAAACTGTGCTTGAAGAGATGCAGAGCTGGACCTGGGCGATGGTTTAGGGAACAAGGCAGGAAACAAAACCATTTCCTTCACTTTCCCAAATCTTTATGCATTTTCCTTCACCCCCAGCACCTGTCAGGGCCTGGAGCTTCAAACTGACAGAAGGTAGGGATAGATGGGATATTGGGAAGGAACTGAGGGAAGTGAGGGTGGGCAGGCCCTGGCACAGGGTGCCCAGAGAAGCTGCGGCTGCCCCTGGATCCCCGGCAGTGCCCAAGGCCAGGCTGGACACTGGGGCTTGGAGCAGCCTGGGACAGTGGAAGGTGTCCCTGCCCACGGCAGGGCACTGGCATGGGATGAGTTTTCATGTCCCTTCCAACCCATTCCATGATTTTAGGATTCTGTGGTCATCCACCAGTGCTCTGCTGCTTGCTGCCTGCTCCTGAGGACCCCTCAATCCATCAGGATGAGCCACTTTCCTGCCTTAGGGACCTCTCTACCAGCCACGACCCGACCTTGCTGTGACTGGGAGCATCAAGCAGAGCAGCACAGACCTCTCCCTTCCCAGCTGCACAGCATATTTTGGCAGGATGCTCAGCAGATCCTGCTGTATTATTCCAAGATGGGATTTAATTCCATAAATCTTCCTTATAAAGCAGTGGTAAATCCCACTCTCCTCCAGCTCGCACGGACCGGGTACCCCCTCTCTCCAGCCTCTGAAACAAAGAGTTAACCTAAACCCCAGCCCCTGCTTAGTCCAGGGTTTAGGCAGGGATCTGCACCTAACTGATACCAGCTCAGCAGTGACCTTTAGGGTTAATTCAGAAAGCAGATGTGGAACCAGACTGCCCAAGGCTTCCCTTCACAGCCAGATATAAATAATTGATTGAGAGGGGAAAAAATCTATCAAAAGGGCTTGGCGCTGGCTGCTGCGAGGGCTGCGGCCCTGCAGGCCCCAAGTTTTGGGGCAGGGGGGGAACATCAGCAGGGCCAGCTTCTCCAAAGTGCTCCAGTGCCTGTGGAAGAGTGGAGATGGAGCTGGAGGGGCCGAGCATCATCTTGGAAATGGAAATTCACCTGGAGAGCAGTTTGCAGGCTTGGCGCTACTCCCCCTGCCCTCTGCAGAGGCCATTAAGCAAATCAGTGTCTGCAGAGAAACCCCTTCCCCCAAAAATACCTGTTCAGCAAAGGGCTCCAGTAAAGGGGCCCACATCCCCAAAGCCATGGGATAAAGATCTTCTTATCCCTCTCATCCATGCTCAGCCTGTTTCACACCCTCACCTAGCAGGGAATGCTCTCCTCTCTCATTTAAAATGGAGTTTTTCCACCTATAAACAGCCCAGCCTTTAAGGCTCACGGTGAGTTAAGGGCAAACCAGCAGGAACGACCACCCCACAGGACTCCCCCCAACCCTGCAACGCCAAGGAGACAGCGGCAATGCTTTACAGTGAAAGGAACATTCAAACCTGGGAGCAGGGAAGGCTGCCTCCCTAAATCCCTGCAAACCTCTGGCCAGCCCCGAGTCTGCAGCCCCAGACGTGAGATCCCGACAGCAAAACCGCACTGGCAATGAGGTCTAGACCTCGCCGTTCTTCAGGGAAGGAAAACAAAGGGAGAGACATGAGAAGAATTTGCCAAACCAGCAGAATAGCTGACATTTCAAAACGCCAGGATCGCTTACTCGGAACAGCCAAGTCATCTTTAAACTCCTTTCTTTTATTCCCTCGCTCAGTTTTCACTCTGGTGGATTCACCCTGAGCCTCTTTGCTGGGGTTGGGGGGTTAGGAAGGGAGGGAAAAGTCCCCCTTACCACATTTTTGGGCTTGTATCCCCTGTAGGGATGCATAATGTCACCTCTGTGAGGGCTGACCCACATTACCTGTGGGGTGGAACAGAGGAAGGGGAGATTTGCTCAGGAGGGCAAGACTAGATTTTATCAGAGCTCTCTAGAAAACAAGGCATGTTGTCCCAAAAAAACAGCAACAAACACGTAAGCCTATACAGAGGGTAGGGAAAAGTGCATGGACACGAGAGACATCAGAGGTATTTTTGTTATTATCAGTTAGCAAGGAAGTGGCTCATAAACCCCTCACCTAAAAAAAAAGCGCATACACAGGTTAAAATTAAAGCTGAAGGTTTAATTTTTGTTCCCAGACCTTCTCTTCTGGGGGGTCTCAGTAGCACTCTTTGTTGCTCTGCCCTTGGGAACAATAATTTCAGCTGGAGCCAGGCAAGTCCCAGCCTGGAGAGGGCTCTGACTCATGGGGTTTCCCTAGTAACCCGAAACAATGGGAAAACACCAAGTACCTTTGCATCCTTAACCAAATCATGGGCAATATCCGACAAAACCCCAGGAAACCAGTTGAGACCAGGGCCAGGTTTAACACAGGCATAGCTTGGCTTCTCCCCTCCAAGATTTGAAAGGATCAAGGATGAGCAGTGGGAAGTCTGGAGGAGAAACCAAGAAGCCCAATTCCCTGAATGCCAAGAGGCTGAAAAGCAGAGCAAAGCACCAAATATTTCCTCTCCTCTTCCTTTTCTGGGGTGCTGGATCCCTTCCTGGTTCCCAGCCCTTGCTCTCAGCCGTGACCATGACTGGGGGATCCTAATTTTCCTTCCGTAACATCACAATCCCTGCCACAGGCAGCAAGCAGGAGAGAAGAATGGCTTTCCACAGCCACGGCATCACCAAACATTCATCCCGAGAGCCCAGCAGACCGGTTTTGGTTAGGTGCACACAGCAACGCTCAGCTCGGAGCAGAGATGTGCTCACTGACTGATGGCAAAGGGGGAGTTGTGCCTTTCCCACTCACTCCAACCTGACCCCAAATTCCTGTGCAGCACCCCAGCCAAGAAGGGAAGGGCAGGCTAGGAATGCAGGCTGGGAGCTAGCAGGGAAGGCAGCCTGCCTGCAGGGAAGCTCTTAGGTGCACAAAAGGAGCAGTCATCCTCATGTCAGCTTCCCGGGATGGACACAGCGCCCTTCACTGAAAAGCATCCACATTTCTGGCAACGAAATAAGGGTTGTGGGGTTTGTTTCTTTTAAAAAAAAAAATTCTCCGTGACAAATCATTTATCACCAAGCTTCAGCTGACACAGAGTTCCTAATAAAGGGTTTTGTGTCTTGGGAAGAGCCCCAGGACCCTACCTACAGCAGTGCTGGCAAAGGATACGAGTCCCACTGCCCCTCGGCACTCAACGGAGACCTCAGAAAAAGCCAGGAAAGTTTATCATCAACTCCCAAGCTCGCTGCCCCCTTTCCTTGGGATATATCTTGATAGGAGAGCTCCTAGGCAGGAAAACTTTCTCCGTTGGCTCCCTGACGTACTCCAGCCCAGCTCATTAAGTCCTTTCCTCGTTAGAGGGCTGGCCAAGCCTCTTCTCCTTCTTCCCTTTGCCTCCAACTAATGGGATTCATGTTCAGCTGTGTGGTCCCGGCAGGCTCCTCCCCGCCAGCCCCCCGGCATCCTCCTCTCTCCCTCCCTCTGCCACCCAGGCCAGAAAGCAGGACTCTCTTTTTTCTGCTGAATCGGGTGTTTTAAGGCAATCTGAGCCGGTAAGGAAACGAGGCGGCGCCTAGGGAAGAGGAGGCGGACGGAGGTCACGACTAAGCTGGCACTAAACGCACTAAAAACCAGAAAGAAAGAAGGGGAAGGGGGTGGGGGGAGAATATATAGAAGGAAATAATACTTGTGGGGAAGTATTTGTTGCCTGTATTATCCTGGGGTTTTCCCCCCCTCATTAAAGTCTCCAGCGCCGCCTTTAATTGAATAGGCGGCGGGTCCTCCCTTCTCCCAGCGCAGCATCCCGCGCATTCACTCCCTGAAAAGTCCTGCCCGCGGGGTAGGAACCATGAAATGCGCCTGAAAACCGACCTTTTGATTAGAGCTGACAATCCCCGGGCGCTCAAACTGTCCATCCCACCCACGC
>VWZT01003574.1:61569-73044 GCA_013397055.1 Pachycephala philippinensis | reverse complement strand
CGAACAAAGGCGAGACGCTCCCGGAGCGGGGGAGCCCCCCCTAGCTCTGCCCCTCTCCCCAAATCCCACCTCCCGGCCTCTCGCTGGAGCGGGACCCCGCTCGGAGATGCTCCATAGGGAGAGCCAAATTGTTTCCCAACTTAGAGCCCTGCCGCCGCGTGAGCTGGAAGTAAACGTCCTATTTGGAAACATCTGGGATATTTTCCAGGTGTGGAAACATCCCTAACAGAGAAATTGAAGATGCCCCATCCCTGGAAGTGTCCAGTGCCAGGTTGGATGGGGTTTGGAGCAACCGGGGATAGTGGAAGGTTTCCCTGCCCATGGCAGGGGGTTGAAATAAAAAAATTAGTTTTAAGGTCCCTTCCAATCCAAACTATTCCATGATTCCATTTAATTTTTCTTTCTTCCCTCTCCTCCTGTTTTTAGGGGGAAACAGATGGAAGGAGGTGCTGGCCTTGTTTCTGGATGCCATCTTGCTGGCTCTCCAAGGAAAACCCACACCCCCTGGGTTTTCCAAAGGGCATCACCAAAGCTCCAGAGGTGGGACTGCACAGTTCAATACGTGCTGTGCTTCCTCAGGCTCCTCCTCCTCCTCACCACCCTGACAAGGCGCGAATAAATCAATTACTCCCCTAAAAAACTCAACAGAATTCAACAAATCCAGCGCTATGGTAAAAGGGCTTCCCACATCATAGAATCGTGGAATGCTTAGGGTTGGAAGGGATTTTCAAGATCATCTCGTTCCACCCCGCTGCCATGGGCAGGGACACTTTCCACTACCTCAGGTTGCTCCAAGCCCTGTCCAACCTGGCCCTGGACACTTCCAGGGATGGGGCATCCATCACCACAGGGGAATACACCTCCTGGCACCATTTCCATCTGCTGTGTCCAGCTATTTTTCTCTTCTGGATAGGACTCCAAGGCCAGCTCCAGGAAGGGGGCCGTGCTGCAACACCAGTAACACCAGTTGTGCTGGTTGTGCTTGGATTATACTCCCCTGGGGCCCAGCGGCTGTTCAGGTTACACTGAGCAACCCAAAACCTTTCCCAAGAGGTAATTCCTGCCTTGAGGAACTTGTCCTCCAAGCTGCCACAGAGGCCAGAGCACCATGGAAAAGGCAAGGAGGGAAAACAACGTGCCAGCCTCCAAGCTTCCTGTCAGGAATTAGGATTCTGGTTTTGGATTTCCTTGGTAGGACCTCAGTTGGAGCTTTGTTCCCAACCCATCAGCACAGCAATGCTGGGAATGGTAGGAAAGGACACCATTTGGGAAAGGCACCTTTGGAACCACACCCTGCTTACCTTCACTGCTGGTGTAGGAGGATGGTGGGGCTGCTGAGTGCCAGAAGGAGGATCCAGACGTGGGGATGGAGAACCCCTTGGAGATGGTCCTGCTGCAGCCATTTCTGGTGAAGTGTCACTCTGTGGTCGTGTTATCCAGAAGGAATGCTGCCAGAGCGTCACTCCAGAGGAGGGTGGAGAGCCTTGCCTTCCAGTTCGGTGATTGGGTTGGGTTTTGGGGTGAAGAGGAGAAGCTGAGGCCTTGGTGATCAAAATCCAATCCAAAATTCCCTGTAGGTAAAGCCACAGGATGCCTCCAAAAGGAGAGATGAATACACTTACTTCAAGTAGAGAATTTCAAGCTGGAAGAAAAACAGATTTTAATTCCCAATTTAAGTCTTCTGTTGCTTCGTGCAATCTATAATTAAAGAGGAGAAATGATCTTCAAGAGATTCTTTGCAGAAGAGATAGAAAAAGAATTTGTGCTCCGAGCATTTCGGGCGATTTCGGAAGATACGCACCTGCTGGAGCATCAAAGCTGGAACAAGCCCATATTTAGACTGAGTAGATTTATGATGAAACATGTAATAAAGGGCATACTTTACTTATGAAGAACAGCTCTGCAAAACATCATTTAATTATTGTTTTTCAGAGACAAAAACTATTTCTTCATCCACAAAGTCTGTGAACTCATCCAGTCCCTCTAGACCTTTATGCCTCCCCTGATGTTACCAAATCTCTGGCTTTGGCAGCCTAAATGTGGCTGAATGACAATGGCAATGAACTGACACACAACTTGCCCCATTTATTACCTTCTAAAGGTAATAATTAAATAGATTTGGGTACCTATGATATGCTGGACGTGGTGAAAAACGACTTCCAAGGGGATCTCTTGGGCTCCAAGATGACACAGTGGCACCAGCCCTACCTGTTGGTCTTACCTGCCTGGAATATTAAACGATTAGTGTGGATTTTTGTGTTATCTCTATCAATACACCATCATTTAAGTCACAAAAATTTGTTCTTTCCAGCCTTTTTCTTCCCAGTTCTTGTCATGGAGGATGGAGAGTGAAACAGCAAGGCAACTTCCCCTCGTCCCTTCCCTCCTGTCCTTCCCCTTTGCTTTGGCCCCTCTATTCTCCTCTTTGTCTCCTGGCTTTGCCTTTCCCAGCCTTTAACTCTGTCCCACCCTTCTCCTTGACTTTAGGCTTAACCTTTTCCTTTCCGTTTTGGAGTCCAAAAGGTGCCTTTTCCTGTTTTTCCCCTCCTCGGGTGCTATTTTATCTCGTGCCCCCATTTCCTCCATGGATAATGCACCCTGGAATTCTTTATGATTCAAGGCTTCCCTCTGCAGCCTTGAGATTTACCAGTGACACGGGTTTGGGGACTTTCCCATTTATTAAGTGATCTCTAGGCCTGGGGAGGAGCAGCTTTTCTTTCCAGCTTCCAAAGAAGAAAGCTGACAACAGCTGCTGCCTTTAAAATGCCAAATCAGGCTCCTTTTCCTGCAGGAGGCTGCAACCAGTATTCCCAAAGCCTGATTTTCATCTGGCAGTGCCAATTTCTGGCCATCCCGGAGTGATGCAGTGTCCAAACCCTGCCCGCCCATCCCGCCAGGTACCACTCAGAGCCAGAGCCCAGGTGACGTGCTCCAAATCCCCACACGGGATGGTTGCCCTCCACCAGCAGTAGATGCAGCTATTGGCCCCTAAACACAATCAATCTTGATTTGGAGGGCTGGAAAAACCTTCACAAAAGGCTGGAAGCATTTCTTACAAGAAAAAAAAAAACAAACCCACTTAATTGGGTCTATTTTTGTGCCTTTATGGGCACTGGTTGTTTTGCTCAGCGTGCAAACCTCCTGGAGGGGAGGGCATTAGGGCTAATAAAATCATAGCAATCTCCAGCAATTACCTAAAGTGGCTTTTCTGCCCATAATATCATGAGTTTGGGAGCCAGGAGCTCGGGATCTACCAGAGTGAGAAGCCAGGTCTGTATTTCCAGCCCTAGCTCACCACATTTCTTCTTCCCAGAGATTTAAACCTTCTGTTTGTTAATCCAAAAGGCTCTGAAACAGCCGCCCCTGCACTCAGGTTGCGCAACCACCTCCTCACCACGGGCTGATTTCTGGCAAGAAGTGGTCAAATTTGCAAAAAAAATTAAAGAAGAAGAAGAAGCGGGGCGGGGGAAGTGTTTTCCAGCTGTTTGGGTTAGTCTGAGGTTTCAAAAGCCGCTGGAAGAAGGAAGGAGAAGCACTGGGAGGGATGGATTAGCAGCCAGGCACAGGTAAGACGGGCAGGGGGCACGGCCAAGGATGTTGCCTGACACTTTTCCCCATCCAGGTGCAACGTGTCCATGGCCAGAGCGGGGCAAAGCTCGGTTAGGGAAGCGTCCCAAACCCACCTCAGCAGGCTCCAATCCCACCCTGCTCTCCAAAGGGAGGCATGGGAGCAGAAGCACGGCGGGCTGTGGGTGAGCGAGCATGACCTCATCCCTCAGACACGGCGAGCTGCCCCGCGATTAGACCAGGGAACAGCCGCTGCTGGAGCACCGGGGCAGGAGGGGAGGGAAAAACCCCCCGAGCATCTTCCCCTCCTTCTCTACAGCAGCCCCCGGCCGAAAAGCACCCCTTTTCCCGAATTCCAGCTCTTTCCGGGGGGGTTTTTAGGAGCCCTGCTGGGAGACCACCAAGGAGAGTCACAAAGATGATGTGCTCGTCCCGGAGAGGAGCAGGAGAAGTGCGAGCCCGGCTCCTGGAGGCAGGGAGGGAGCTGACAGACACATCATCTGCTCTCCGGCTGCCCCGAGGCACGATCATTCCTGGCAGATCTCTCCCTAATCCCTACTTTAAGACCTCCAAAGATGGAGGGAGCCTCTACAACCCCCAGGAGATTTTTTTTTTCTCTCTCTCTCTCTTTTTTTAAAAATAAATATATTTTTCTGNTTTTTTGCCATGTCTTGCTTTTCTGATCCTGGAAAGTTTTTCCCCCTGGTTAATCTGTGTATTTCTTGCAGCTGCTTACACCAAGAAGGCTTTGTGTCGTTTGCTTGGATTTTCCTGGCTTTCCTACAGCCTTTTCCTTATGCACAGATATCTGCTGTGCCCTCTGATCTCCTCTGACCTCCCCCTTATTCAGGCTGGTGCTTTCCAAGCTCGTGGTACACCCGGAATAAAATCCAATTAGCTGCCCTAATCCTCCAAAAAGGTCCCGGGATACGACTTAAAGGCTTCTGGGCTTTTAGTCCAGATTTGCACAAGCAGAGCCATTCCTTGCACACCCCTCAGTTCCCCTGGGCACTTCTTGCACAAACTCAGAGCTGCAAGCTTGGCCCGAGGAAAATACTAATCCTGATATATCCTGCCACCAAACTCTTCCTGCCAGCATCCCAGAGATTCTGGAGGCTATCACAAAACCAAGTGACAATGGCAGCCACTGGCAAAGCTCTCCCACGAGGCCCCAAACACGCTGGAATCAGCACAACATTTTACCGGAGCTGGAAAATGAAGGGTTTTGTACGGATGCAGCACACAATGCTGTGGATTTCTGGGAGGACCCAAGCTCCCAATGCCTTTTCCCAGGACCCAAAAGAGAGAGTTGGGTGTGCAGAGTGGCTGATTCAGCCAGGGTGGGAAACCACCTCTTCCTACCCCCTCCCCTTCACCAGCTGCTCTGCATCCCACGTGTCCAAAGGCTGCCATCCTCTCTGCTTCCTCAGTGAGCCCAGCGCCCCCCAAGCTGAGATGTGAGGCCATTCCCCTGCAGCCAAACCCCTGGAAGCAACTGGACAGTAAAGATGACATCGAGCTACCACAGGAGGTTGGGAATAACACAAGGATGACAGCAAGAAACCTCTGGAGAGCAACAAACTCCTGTATAGGCACATCGTGGTGGGAACAGAGCTCAAATCTTCCCAAGGCTCATCTCCCGACGGCACCTAGGCAGTGTTTTTTGGGATCAGAGCCCCGTGTTCAGCCCAATCCAAACAGAAGCATCTTTCCCTCATCCCACCAAACTGCACCGCACTGCACCTCCGAGCATGGTTTCTCCTCAGCTACAGCTGCATCTGCAAATTCCTGCAAGATGTTTGCCTTGGCAACCTCGCTGGGAGGTTTTCTAGGGGCCGGGAGTCCCCCCTCATTCCCTTGCCCACCCAGGGACGAGCAGACAAGCTCAGGAACCCGAACTGCAAAGCTGGGAAAGGGATAAATGAGCCAGAAAGTGGAAGCCGACGCCGGTCCCGGCTGAGCTGCAAGTTAAGGGATGGTGAAACAAGGTCAGCGAGATTTATACCGACAGCCTTGGACAGCTTCCAGCCCCTACTGTCAGCGGCAGAGGCTTGGAAAAGAGGAGGGAAAAAGTTGCTCTCCTTCTAGGAACCGCGCCTCAGAGAGAGCTCCACCGGCGTGGCCGGGTCCCGACGATGGGAAAGCAGAAAATAACCCCAAAAATCCTTGTTTTCCTAAGTGCGCCGCAAGACGCAGCACGGCTGCAGCAGACGTCAAACCCCAGGTCGGCAGCACCTCGGCGGGACTGAGGCAGTCACCGGGGTGAGGGGCTCCTGCTGCCATGGATGGAAACCCATGGAACCCTCCTTCCCAAGAACCCAGAGCCTTAAAGCTCCCTGAGGGCTGTGGCATCCCGGAGAAACGCGTGCAGCCTACCCACAGGATCCAGGGGTGTTACACCTCTCCGTGCCAGAGCTAAGACCAAACCTAGGACCAAAATCCCCCCAGCATCACTTCAGCTCTGGGGCTTGGCAGAGCCCGGCCACAGGCCTGCCTGGTGGGGGACATCCATCCCTGCTACCCTGGCATTCCCAGCCCTTCCCTTTCCCTTCTCCCTGCTCATACACAATGCAAACTAGGTTAACCTTGCCCAGCATCTCCCCCAGATGAGCCCTTCCCTCTCCTCACACTGACCACCTTATTAATTTTTTATCATCCTCCTGCTAAAATTAAGCTTACTGACACATAAACCCCAAATACTTTTTTTTTTAAGCTCTTAAATCGAACTCCTGAGCATTTCCCCGTCCCCAGGGCCTTGCTCATCCCCTCAGCCTACGGATATTTTTCCAGCATGACCCCCACCAGCCGGCGAGTGCTTTCAAGTGAATCTCATCGAGCCCCATCTCCTCTTTTAGCTCGAGCTGGGGAAAATTAATTTTTCATTTGCTTGGGGCCAGAAGCACCCTGAGGTGGTGGAGGGCTGGAAAACAGCTGCTTTTTTCCCCTTGCCCTGCAATATTCATGGAAGAAAAGTGAGAAATAGAGGGAGAAAGTCATTCCAAGCCCGGGGTCCGTGGTTCATACACATTTTGCTGCAAGAAAAGAGCCAAGCCTGAACCTTTGCATGATGTCCGTAGTTTTTGGAGCTTTGGAAAACCTCCCCTTGCTGCCACCCTCTACACAGGTTAGCATTTCCATTGCACTTCTGGGTTTAGCCAAAACCCCCCTTGCCTGCACCATCCCCTTTCAGCCCACGATTTATTCCTGCCTCTGCTCCCCACAACAAGAGGGGGCTTGGCTGGGAGGGTGAAAACAGGGGGAAAGGAGAGTTTCTGGTGCTTGGAGGTCTGGTATTGTGCCTATATGGCTTTTATTTTTAGTTTTTCAAGCCCTGACTCTGCAAAAGCATCTTAATTACTATTCTTCAGCTGTAAAATGAAACCCAGATGTGCTCCCCTTACAGGGGTTTCATCAGGGGGTTCTGCTGGAGGGGGACATCCCAGCAAGGGAAACATGGAAATTATTATTATTATTATTAATATTATTTTAAGAGCGCTCATGTCCAGAGCTATTCGTGGTGGCCCCAAGCGAGAACGTGCCTCTTCCCTGCTGCTGTAAATAGAAATTATATCACCCCCAGCCCCAAACACCCTTAATTTTCACCAAAATTAAAGGGAAACACTCCTGACCTGGGCCTTGAAAAGCTGATGGCTGTGGGACTTGGGTACAGTTGGCCAAGCTGCCACAGCTGGGCAGAAAAATAGGGCAAAAGGGGATTTTTAGGCAAAAACAGCCCTGAAGCCCCTGATAGCTGCGGTGATTTGGCTGGGGCTGTGGCAGGTTTCCCCTTGCAGCCCCACGTGCCAGTGGAATATTGGCTCCTCGGCACATTTTCCCTTTTGGATGGATAAAAAACATAAAGACACGTGAAATTCAGCTTCCAAGGATTTCTACTCGCCCGTAAGAGGAGGAGGAGGAGGAGGAGGAATAAAATCCCTGGCTGAGGTCAGAGCAGCCCTTTTACCTCTGTGAATCCCAAAGAGGGGTCCCTTTGCCAGGGCCCCTGTCTGATGCAAAGATGCAGGAAGGGAGAATCTGGCCAAGGCCAGCTGTATTTTTGCACTTTTTGGAGTAAAAAGAAAAAAAAAAAAAATTACAATCTTGAAAGAAAGGGGATCTCCCAGGCCAACTTATTCAGGGAGAGTTTCACAGAGAGATGGTGGGGTTGGGATAAAGTTTCTTGCTACCTTGTCACCCCCCACACAGAACATTTATATATATATTTATTATCTAAATTATCATTCTCCCAGAAAAATGGTTTCTGGCAAAAAGCTTTGCTTTCTCTGGAAGGAGGCAGCCGATCCAAGAGTACACGTGGTGCAAAGCTCCACTGAAATATTCCTCACACCAAACAAGCTCCATCCAAAGGCAAAAGCTGAGTAGTGAGAAAGCACCTCTGTCCCCATGTCCTCACAGGGGGAACAGATTTGGGGATACCTCCACTTCCAAGGCAGATTTTGACCTTGAGCTACCCAAGGATCGAGTCACAGGGGTTTTATTCTGTTCCAAAAAAGCTTTTCTTCTATTTTTTTAAGAAGTATTTTGTATTAAAATATGTTTTAATAGGGATCTAAAAGACCGGTTTTGTCCCTGTATAGCAAATATAAAAAATTTGTAATAGCAAATAGCATTCAGCCAACAGTTACAGGTTAATCATGCCTAAATTTATACATTTTTTTCATTACCCCCTCAATCATGACCTTTGCTACGAGACAAGAAGACCAGTGCAGCACATCTGCTGCAGAGAAAAACCTGGAAAGGATATATCAGCATACTCCAAACCCTCAGGGATGGGGAAGGCAAATAGAAGCATTAATAATCCATTAATTAATTATCCATGTAAAATATAATCCCATTAGGCAGTAGCACAGCTACAAACAGCCCCATTGCCACGTTACCCCCACACTGCAGCCAGAAAAAAAGGGGAAAAAAAGTCATGAAACCACTCTCTTATAAATAAAAGACAATGGAGCCAGGCTCCCAAACCGGCCAAAAAATCCTCTTTGATGATGATCCAGGGTATCCTGATGTGGAGGCAGCAGCATCCCTCCTTTGCTCCGTGCCCGAGGCTCCCTGAGCAGCGAGGGGAAGCCGGGGGAGGGGGCACAGCTGCCCCTGGTTGGGGTTTGAGCTCCCAGGGAGGGGCTCGGGGCCGCTCCCACCTGAGCACAATTTGTCCTCACTCCCCTCAGGGCTGCAGCGTGGGAGGAGCCCATGGGATGCGGCATCCTGGGTTTTCTGGGACACTGATGTGCTGCAGCCTGGGGCACGGGGCAAGGCTCCTACGGCAGATACATAAACGTATAAATAAAGTGCCTCTCCTTCTCTCTGTCGCAGGCAAAAGAGCCACTTGCACCATTTATTGAGGCAGCTGTGGGCCCCTTTCAATGTCCTCCAGCTCCACATTTCACCTCTTCTAAGCTCCACCATCACCAATGCCACGAATAACTTTTTCCATAGGTGGAATAAGGGGTGGATCGGGGTATTTTTAAGGGATATTAAGAGCTCCTGTGACCCATCCCAGGCTGGGTGTACAGCCAAGGGTGCAGTGGGGTGATTTTGGGGAGCGATGGCGCTTCCCCTGGGCTGCAACACGGAGCCTGGCTCTTTCCCGTTTCCCTGGGAGCCTGCAGGTTCGGGAAAAAGGGTTTGTAGACAAAACAAAGCCCTAAAAATAGGTGATGGCACCCAGAGCTGTAGGGATGCCCTGTGTCCCCCTGGAAAGGAGATGCGGATCTGCAATCAGCACCAACAGAGCAGAAAACCAGCCAGAGATCCATGTTTCCTGCCATGAAATAAATCTCTCAGGACTGCTGGCTGAGGTTTAAATATTTAATTCTCTACCCCAAAATAACCTCAGATCCCCTCGGCTGTATCCCCACACTCCAAGCCCTGAACAAGGTGAGGAAAGTGGAGAATTAGGAGTTAACTGAGGGTCAGAAACCTGCAGAAAACCAGTTTTCATGAAAATCGATAAAATTGATCAATAAGCTCTTGGTTTTTTACTGTAAAAACACACTTTGAGTTTCTTTTTTTGTAGATATTTTAGTCCACGCACCCTCTTGCTGGTGCTTCCCTGGGAAGAACTGCTGCTCCTCCAGGGAATGTACCCCAGTGAGGCTGGAGGTCAGCTCATTAACCCCATCCAATTAATAGCTGCTTTCTACCCTCCTGCCGTGGGACACCTTCCACTAGACGAGGTTGCTCCTGGTTGTTATTATATAGAATTTACGATATTTAATATATTTTATATTTCTAGAATTTACATTGCATAGAATAATTCTGGAATGTGTATTTGACATCATTATATCACCCTGTACATTATATAAAACCTGTATATCATATATACACAGTATATATAATAAAATGTATGCTATAGACATAATATATAGCATTTAAAATATATAATATACACTCAAAAATGATTCTATACTTTAGGTATATAATACGTAATATATGATACGTAACCCCTTGTTCGCTTTGTCTCGGGCTGAATCCTTTCAGAATTGCCAATCTTTTTCCCTCGGAGCACAAAATCCAGGCCATTCAGAGCCACGTTTTAACTTCTCATCTAAGAGAGGGATCTGGTTTTCTGCCTCCCCAGCCTGGGGAAAAGAAGAAATAAACACAGCACGGTTGATTTTTCACATTCAAACACATTCCCATCTCCCAGGATGGGTTGGTTGTTTTTTTTTTCCCAGGCAATTGCTTTAGTCCTGCTTTGGAAATGGCTCATTAGGATGGTGGGAAAGCGGAAAGGAGCCTTTCAGCCCCTCCAACCAGGTGATGCAAAGCTCCAGCCTTCATTACCAAGATTAAAGAGGCTGGGATTTCCTAAGCAATTAAAAACTCTGCCTAATTAAGACAGGGCTAATAGGCAGGACTTGCAAGGGTTGGTGCTGGGGCAGGAGAAGGGGATGGATTTGCAGCAAAAGAGCCTTCAGGTAATTGTTTTAGTAAGGCAGAATAAATGGAGACGTGAGGACAGAGAGGATGTTCTCCGTTAAAAACTCAAATAAGAGGAAAAGAGGAAAAATAGCATCAACAGCTCCTTAAAATCACTCAATCAACTGTCTTAGTGCACCAGCAGCAAGTTATCCAAACACTGCAACACTCAGCGAGGGGCAAAACATTCAGGCAGGTATTTCTGAAAGAAAAAAAATCAAAAAAGCACACCCCAAATATGTGTGGCTAAGCCAAAGAAAAAAAGAGGGACCCCTTGGGAACTGGGTCTGTCACAGCCAAGGCTGAAGAAAAAGCAGCGCTTTGCTATTTTAAAACGTTGTTTTTCTTTCCAGCCTCCACCTTTGAATTTCTGCCACCTCCCGCCACTGGCAGCGGATGAAAGCGGCTGCTGGGACAGACGGAGCGTGTGCTCCTGCTTTTGTGCTTCCCATCCTATTCTCTCCTCCCTCCATCCGGGCAGGAGCCCAGCGACTTCCCCCTGGCCCCCCCAAGCTCCTCTCGCCCCACTGTGAGGCCAGGGGGGCACTGGAACCCCTCATTTATATCATCTCCTTTGGACTAACTGCATTTTTCACTCTTTCCTTTCTCCTTTCCTTCAAAACCAAAAAAAACCCTGCTGGCATCAATTTTGCTTTTAAGCCTTTGCCGAGCAGCTCAGCCCCCTTGGCACCACCCTGGCACTTGACTTGGTCGGGGCAGGGGGAAGTGGGACCCCAAAACTGGGTACCACAGCTGCCATTCCCCCAGCTGCATCCATGACTTAAAAGAGTTGGGAAGAACCAACAAATATGCCCAAGCCTTAAAAATACCCAGGTTTGAAGTGACTGGGATTTCTGCGAGTCCTAATTCTAGCTGCAAGTGTTTATGGCTCCATGTCTACATGGAACCATAAATACATAACCATATATATATATATATATTTGTATATAGACGTGTATATTT
>VWZT01003574.1:46492-61209 GCA_013397055.1 Pachycephala philippinensis | reverse complement strand
ATGCTTTTGCCACCTCCAGGGTGATCCCGGCATCCCCCCATCCCCGTAGCACCCTTTTCAGCTCCCCCAGCCTGCTTCCAGCCCCAGTTTATCCATTTTCTAAGCCTCTTCCTTGCTGCTGGGGTCAGCCATCACAGGGTTTGTTGGCTTTGGCACCCTCCTGCCAAAAAGCTACAATGGCGCCTTGTTTTTGCTAAAAACGCAGGGATTATGCAGCGGGAAGGGGCGCTCTGGGGGTCAAAGGCTCCTTGTATCCGCAGGTTGGGTGTATTTCCCTCCCCTCCAGCAGACGGGGGGAGCGGGGGGACGGATGTAAACCCCACGTGCTGGCGATGGGGCATTAAAAGGGGCAGCACCTTTTGGGGCTGCACTCAAAATACGCAGCTCCAAAAAGAAAGATGCAGCTACAAAAAAGATGCTGCATCAAAAGATGCTCCAGCAAACGGGGGGAAGGGGGGGCAGAGGGCAGATGTAAACCGATGCACTGAAAGTGCGGCCCCAAAAGGTGCTACTTTAAAAGGTGCAGCCCCAAAAGGTGCAGCACTAAAGGTCGCAGCCCCCAAAGGGGCAGCATTAAAACCCGCTGCGTTCAGCGGCACGCCTCCCGCATCCAGCCAGCAGCAAAGATCCCAAATCTCCGCAGAAGCTGGTCCAGCCCCAGCGGCGGCCGCCGGGCAATGCAAACACCGGCATAACCGGGATGCCAGGGCGGGGCGGGCACCGGCCTCCCCGCTCCGGCTGCAGCTCCGCCCTTTCATCTCCCGCCCGGCGGATCAAAGATGCCAATGGGAATTAGCGGAGCCTGCGGAGGCGAGGGAAGGGATGAGGGTTTTTCCCACAAGAGCGCCGGGCAAACCCGGGAGCGGGGAGAAAAACTGGTCTCTGCATCATAATAGAGGTAAAAGATGAAAATGATAAAATAAATAAAAACAAGTGAAATTGCGGAGTACATCAACAGAAATAATACAATAAAATAACAAAAATTAAGATTTAAAATAATAAAATACAGTCACACAGTAATAAAAGTTAAATAAGTAAAATTAATTAAAATATTATAATAATAGTAGCATTACTAAAATCGCCATGTCCCCAGCTTCCCCTTCTCCCCTCTGACTCTCCTCTCATGCAGAATAACCCCCCAGGCACCAGCACACACTCCTATGCCTCCCACACCATTTGTTCCACCTCCGAAGTCCCTTTTCCAGGGAAATTTACAGCCCCACCCCAACATTTTCATTCAAATCAATGTATCCCAAATAAATCCAGTGCCTATATCCCCCCTGAGTGGGAAATACGGATAATTTAGGATCTCTTACCCACCCTTCCCCCATTCCATAAGGATAATTTAGCATCTCTCACTTGCCCCCGATTCCATTTTTCCAGCTGGTTCCCAATTCCCTCAGATGCCCAGAGCCACCATCCCCATGCTCCCAGACCTCCCACGCCCTGTGCCACCCCTCCTGGCCAGGCAGGGCTGGCTGGTGGCCCCCCAGCCCCAGGTGCTGCAATCACAACGAAACCCCTGGGGGAAAAGAGCAGGTTTGGGGTGGGAGAGCTCCCCATCCATGTGGTGGGATGCCATCCATCTCCAGTGGCTTTCCATGAGAGCCACCAACCCAGGGAGCAAAGGGACCACAGAGGACGCCCCAACAATCCCAGAAATCACATGTAAGTTAGGGATGGGTATCTGCTTCCCAGTAAATTCTTGTATTTCCATGTAAACACGAGGCTGAGTGAGGTGGCAGCCAGGGAAAGCCTCACCTCACGCATCCAGAGGCTGAAGGGCCTCTGCCAGGAGTCCTTCTTCTCCAGGTGCAGGTAGGCGTTGAAGAGGATGAGGAAGATGTAGCGCTCCAGGTACTGCAGGCTCCTCAGCTGCAGCATCTGCGACTCCCTCTCATCCTTGCCCGACTTTCCCTGGAAGGAACAACAGCCTGGCTGAGGCACCCGTGGCACCCGCGCCGGGAGAGCATCCCAGGGGAGCTCCTGCATCCCAGGGGAGCTCCTGCATCCCACCCTCACCCACGGTCCTGCTCTGCAGCCCAGAGGCAGGGGGGGAAGGATGCACCAGGACCTCGGGTGCGAGGGAGAAGCCGTGGGAAGGGCATGGGAAGAGGGAGGAACGCTTTGGGACCAAAAATAAGCGCTCCCGTCCAGCCCGCTCCTGCTGGGGCTTGGCACTCCAGGCTCTCATTTCCTTGTGGTTTCCAGTGGGTAACAACGTTCCCAGAGGTCAAAAATAGGTGAGGGATGGCTAAACGTGGAGGGGGGTGTGCCCAGGAGCCAGGAGTGGGCACCCAAGTGCAAACTGTACCCCAAACCATGAGTTCCTGGACTGCAAAGCACTTCCGCAGGTAAAAACATCTCCCTGGAAGGCATTCCCACCTGGATTCAGCCTCCATTTCCAGAGGAAGAGAAGCTCTGAGGCTGGTGCCCATCACATCTCCCAGTACTATTTTATATATATAAATTATAAATATCTCTTTTATTATGTTTTATATATGCTACAATGTTCGTGCATTCGCTATTTATATTTATTGCTTTATTACATATTGTATGTAATTATATAATAATTTTATTAGTATTATTATTGCTGTTATTTTAAGAACAGACAAGCCCTGCATGCTGCCCTTTCTAGGAGTTAATAAATACTAATAAATCAGAGCCCTGATCCCACAGGCCACCCAAAAGGCAGCAATTCCTCACTCCAGTTCTGCCCTTTGGAAAAGTTGGCTCCTCCACCTGTGTGTGCCAGTATTTCTGGAGAGCAGATCCCATTATACTGTTATTTATCCTGCTACTGTATTACCCTATTTATTTTTCATTCTATTATCCTATTATTTACCATGTTGTTATATTATCCTGTTTATTTTTTATCCTATTATCCTATTATTTATCATTTTATTCTATTATCCTATTTATTTTTCTTCTATTACTTGTAATTTTATTCTATCATCCTATTTAATTTTCTTCTATTATCCAATTTTCTTCTGTTACCCTATTACTTCTTATTTTATTCTGGTAACCTATTTCTTTTTCTTCTATTATCCTATTATTTACCATCTTATTATCCTATCATTTCTCTTTCATCCCATTATTTATATTTTCCTACATTTTCCCATTTTTTCCTCCCAGTTACGGGTGGGAAGAGGTCGGAACACACGAAACCAAGACCCAAAACACCTTTTCCTTCCCTTCTGTTTGCCCTAACCCTGAAAAGCATCTCCCAGCAGGCCCCCAAAATCCCAACAATTCCCATAATTCTCGTCTCCAAGCTGTCCATCACTGAGGAAAAAACAAAATTAAAATTTAAGCATCTGCACAGGGCCAAGCCAAATCCAATGGGATGGATGGAGCAGCCAAGAGGGAAGTACAAGCTCCAGTGACAAGAGGCTCTTCCTTGGGCAGAGGGAGTGGATGAATCCCTCCTCATCTCGCCTTCCCACGAGGATGCCAGCCTGGAAATGGGATACAGCCCAGGAACAGCCCTGTGCTGGTCCTGACAGCCAGGTAGGTGAAACTCCCCCCATGGCCACGTCCCCATAATAAAGCAGGGAAAGCCAAAATTAAATTAAAGTACCCATCCTGAATAAAAATAAATTAATAAAAATAAATGTGACTGTAAATTAATTAGTAAGTAATAATGGCTACATCTGCAAATAGTCAGGTCTCCAGAGGTTTTCTCTCCCAGCTCCCCAAAAAATGCAGAGGATTGCAGGAACCAGGAGGCAAATCCTCAGGAAGCTGCAGATGTTCTTGGGTGATTGAGCATTTTGGTTTTTCTTCCCTCCGTCGATCGTTGGCGGCTGTTAATTGAAAACACGGATCAATGGCAGCTAGAGCAAGAGCTGAAGTGAGGAATTGCCAGTGGGATATGGCACAAACCATCCCAGGAATAATGCCAGACCCTGGGCTCAGCCCTTCCAAGGCCCCGTGACATAGTTGCACACGTTTAAAAAATCCTAAATCTGATGAAAATAACCCTTTTTGCTTCTTCGTCAGCTCCACGGGACTCCCAAGTGGAACAGGGCTGTGGACCACAGGCTCAGCTGGCCATGGATGAGTCCGTTCCCAAGGACGGCTCCTTCCCTAGGCCGAGTCTCCTTCCCAAACCCGCGGGAGCCAGAGGCGCCTTTGGGGCTGGGAGCAGTGGGACAGAGCAGCCCTGCCCTCTGCCGGCTGCGCCCCGCGGGATGCTCACGGGAGGAATGCTGCACGGGATGTGGGATGCGGCTTGGTGCCGCATGGGCAGGATTCTGGGCGTGACGGGTGGGATGCAGGACAGAAAGGGACAGCACAGGATCCAAGGTGGCCCTGGGTCACCATGACCACAAGAGCCCTGGCACCTCTCTGGTGGCACACCAGACAGCTCCAGCCCGAGAAAGCAGCCAGCTTTGGCACCCTCTGGAACTGCCCGGTGCCGGCGGGAGGAGGGGGCTCACCTGGCGGTAGGTGCAGATGATGATTTCCCGGAGGTGGTAGTGCATGGGGGTCATGGTCTCACTGACCGTGTCCAGGGCCATGTCCACCTCCTTCTTCATCCGGTGACCATCAGGCAGGAGCTGGACCACCTTCATCACCACCTGGAGCACGGGCAGAAGCAGCAGGGCTTCACCAGGAGCCTCCCTGCCCTGTCCCGCTGCCCGGGAGAGGATCCAGCCCCTCCAGGCAAGCAGCTGTGGCTTAAGGCAGCAGAGGGAGACCCCTGAAACAGAGCCAGCCCCAGGACTCACCTCGAACTCCCCCTTGGTGTACTTGGCATCGGGCACACTCACGATTTCCTCCTCACTCGTCTCAGGGATGCCCTGGGGTGGCCAGAGGGGACTGGGTCATTATGGGCTGCACAAAAATGCAGAGCCTGTGCCCAGCCCACCGGGACCCCCAGCATCCCCCACCTTGCCTCTGCCCGGCAGAGAACACAAAAATTTTACCCCTGCCCGAGGAGGGAGCCCCATGTCTGGACAGCCAGAGGACTCAGGTTGTCCAGAGAAGCGGTGGCTGCCCCTGGATCCCTGGAAGTGTCCAAGGCCAGGCTGGACACTGGGGCTTGGAGCAGCCTGGGATAGTGGAAGGTGTCCCTGCCCATGGCAAAGGGGTGGAAAGAGATGAGCTTTCATGTCCCTTCCGACCCAAGCCATTCCACGATTCCATGATCTCCCCTGCCCTTAACCCTTCATCCTGGGGTCGGAGCTCTCAGGAGGAGGGTAAGGGCTCAGCAGGGATCCACCCAGCCTTCTGGAGCTCACTGGGAGTTAGGCACAGCAAGATGTCCCCACACAGATGTCCACCCCCACAGCCCACCCTGGCCCTGCCCACACTCCTTTCCACCCTCTGGCTGTGACAGGCTGCCGTGGGCTCTCCAGAGCTTCCCCAGGAACCCCACCAGGGGTTGCTGCAGCCCCCCACACTCACATTGAAGTGCCAGAGGGTGAGGACAGCGATGACCATGGCCGTGGTGGTCCTGCCCCGGCCACTGGAGCAGTTGAACACGAAGGCTGCCCGCGAGTCCTCGGCCAGAGCGCTCTTCATGGCCTCCAGCAGCCGGTCAAAGTCCTGCCGGGATGAAACCAGTGGGTTTTTAGGGATGCAGGACTTCCTCACCTTGGGGCCCCCTTTGTCCTACAGCCTCCAGGTTGAAATCCCCATTTCCTTGCTGCCAGATCCATCCTTGCCCACCTGAAGGCACACAGCATCTCCTGGGGATCCCCCGTGCCCTGGAAGCGCCCCACCAGCACTGAGCACCCAAGTGACACTCCCCCCACAGCATCAGGGCTGGCTTGGGACAGAGGCAGCAGCACCACTCCATCCCTGGGGTACCTGCTCCTTGGGAGCACAGAAGTCGGGGATGGGGATGCGGCGGTAGGTGAGTCCCTGGCAGGAACTCTTCTGCTGGCTGAATATCTCCTGCGTGGTCAGGCAGCTCTTGAACATCTTCATCTGCTTCTCTGCCTCCAGGTACACCTCCAGCCACTTCTGGCACTTCAGCAGGTCCCCCTTCAGGGCAGCCTCCAGTTTCTGCAGAGGATGGAGAAACCCTCACTGTAACACCCGCCCCTCCTAATTTTTGCAGGATTTTAATCAATTTTTTTAGATGCAGGCGAACACCCCAAACCCCACACCAGGTCCTGGCCACCAGTTCTGCCCAGGTCCCTCTGTGCCTGATTGGAGCCCCAGGAGCACCATTTCCCCCCATGCCGGGCAGCTCCTCCACACAGCCATGCTGCTGCTGGCAGCCAAGCTCCGCCACTGCCTGTCTCCCCTGGAAATCCAGCTGGGAACATCCGCTCCCCTTTCCCCAGATGCCTTTTACCCTTGCCCTCAAGGCACGCTATAAATTCTCCCAGGGTGGATCTCCGCTTTGCTCCTTTGTTCCCAAAGGAAAACAAAACCAGCAGCTCCAGAGGGTGAGGAACTATCAAAGCCTGTGGAAATCAGCCATGAGGGTTCCTGGGAACCCCTGCTGCATCCAGCATCTCCCAGAGCTCACCTCCAGCTGCTGGGGCGAGGCAGCGGGCACAGGGATCAGCTCCTCCAGGAGCCCAGGCTCCCGCAGCGTATAGATCTGCTCATTCCCTTCCAGGACCACTTCCTCCCGGAGGTTGATCCAGACAATGCGGGAGTGCTTCCTCTTGGCATCCGTCAGGTACCGCAGGACGCTGCCCAGGGTCTAAGGAGAGGGTGGGCCGGGGTGATGGGAGGGCAGGGAGCCCAGTGCAGGGTCCCTGCCTGATGTGGGATCGCGTCCCTCACCTTGGAGCTGGGCTGTGCCGTCCCATAGACGGGCATTTTGGGCACCCTTCGGAAGTTGGCCACGCTCATCTCCTTGGCAGTGCTCAGCACATCCGGGCAGAAGCGCTCATCCGCCACCTGGAACAGAGCAGTGTCCAGGCAAGGGATGCCCCTTCCCACCCCCAGGTTTGCAGTGCACCACGACCCACAGACCCTGCTCGGGACAAGTCCCCAGACCTTTCCAGCAGCAGCACCCAGGGCTCAAAGCCCCACGGCTGCGTTTCCAAGGTGGGAAATCTCCTGCAGCACAAGGCACCAATGGCCCCGGCCTCCTTCACCCCACCCAGAAACCACGGAGCTGCTGCCCAGGCTCATGGCACGAGATGCTCCAGACACATCCATGTGCACAGGGATCCCAGGCTCACGGCACGAGATGCTCCAGACACATCCATGTGCTCAGGGATCTCTGGCCACACACATGGGTCAGGTTGGAAGGGACTTTAAAACCATCGAGTTCCACCCTTGCTGAGGATGCCAGCAGGACACGGACCCAAGACCCCAGCCCTACAACAGGGAAACCCTTGGCTTCTCCCACCCCCCGACGCCGCTGTGAGGGCGAGCACCCCAGGATGCCCTCCCAGCCCTCACTCACCAGCACTCGTGCGCCCTTGGTGACGAGCTCGGCGGTGACGGTGAGCTCCGAGCAGTTCATGTCGGCCTGCAGCCGGTACAGCTCCGGGTGCCGGCACATCCACCTGCTGAAGCTGAGGGCAAAGCCCAGGGGGTACTGCCGGCGGGGGGCCGGGGGGAT
Source organism: Pachycephala philippinensis (assembly GCA_013397055.1). Lineage (NCBI taxonomy): Eukaryota > Metazoa > Chordata > Aves > Passeriformes > Pachycephala > Pachycephala philippinensis. Next base: position 53,669 of record VWZT01003574.1, on the reverse strand, counting down.
GCACCATCAGCCTGGGCTCCGATCCCCCTGCCCGCGACCCCACCGAGAAAACCTGCTTGGAAAACTCAAGGCGGGAAACCCCTGCCCTCCCGTTGCACAACAGAGCCAAAAAAAGAGGGCAAGGAGGGTTTTTTTGGGTTGTACTGGTGGTTTTTACCTGCTCGTGAAGGTAGTAGTTGAAAGCAATCAAGTAGAAATAGCGCTCGAGGCTCTGCAGAGTCCTCTGGAGGAAATACTCTTTGGTGCTGCTCCCCTGGAAGCAAAGGAGATGGAATCTGTGATGCCCGGTGATGACCAGGCCTGCAGCCCCCAGCAGATCAGAAGGCTGGGAAAAAGCCCTACAGATGCTTTGGGTTAATTCTTTTATTTTTTTAATGAAACATTTCCAGTTTCCCATATTAAATGATGCTCAAAGGCATAAACTCACATCTCAGCTCTAAACAAAAGCTTCGCTTTAGCACAAGGACACACTGGGAGCGGTTCCAACCAGTCCATGCTGTCACATGGACACACTGTCCAGATGAGAGATTCAGACCCAAGGGGATGGGGCTGGAAAATGCAAGGTCCTGCCCCCATTCCAGCCATCTCCATGGCCTTTGGATGAAATGCTCAGGCAGTGGCATCCCTGGGGAGAGAGGGCCCCGTGCCAGTCACACACCCTGCACCATCCTTCATTTCCAAGTGTCTCCCCTTTCCATGCCCAGAAGCATCCTGATGCCTATGCTTCCAGCAAGCTCTCCTCCTCCTCTTCTTCTTTATCATCACCTCCCCAATCCAGGCGTGTTCCCCACCACGGCTATCTCCTCTCAGGGAGGAAACTCAAACCTTTGGGATTTTCCACAATTCAGAAACCTTGGGGCAGAAGTTTGTACCTCTGAGCATCTCATCCAACAAATTAACCTGGTGCCAGGTAAGGAACACCCAGCATGGCACCCACAAGCATCCCTGGAAAGTCCATTGGAACCCACTTCCCAGGGCAGGATGGAAAATCCTAAAAGATGGGGCTGTGTCTGGGGTCAGCTCGGCGAGCGGGGTTTGCTCATCCCTGACATTACGTGGCCGACTCATGAATATTTACTTGTTCTCCACAAGAGAAATCCGGCCTGCAGTCATTTATCAAGAGGAAAGGCAGCGGGATTTGCTCTGGAAACTCAAAACAAAGCCTGCAGGGATGGAGCTGTGCCAGGTTTGCCGGCAGCACCGGCAGCAGAGCGGTGCTGCTTCCCAAGTGCTTGGATTCCTGCAATAAAATCCATCCCAGTGCTCTCACCCAAGACAAACCTTTCTACATTCCCCTTAAATAGGCTAAGGGTGGAAAGGGGAATGACCCACTCGTGTTTCAGCCGTGGAAAGCCAGACACTGTGTGAGTCTGGCTGCTCGGCATCCCCCACCAGGATTCCCCTGCACCTCCATCTCTGGAGGGCTTAAATCTCCATTTCTGCCCCCCAAATCCAGGCAGGAACCCACAGACATTGTGCCTCCATGCCCAGAAAAGCCCCTCCTCCCCCCAAAACCAACCAGCTCGCCCAATACCACTCCAACACAAAGAAGTCCAGGCTGATTTTCCGATGGCTGAGCATTATCCCCTCTCCCCTCCTCACCCTCCGTGTGCCCCCAGCACATTTTCCTGGCCTCTCGCCACTGTTTAAACCTGCTCTTGCTCCACAAAGACTTCAAATAAACACTCCTTGAGGCTTATTTACGGCAGTCCCCCAGCCGTTTGTTTTCCAGGAGTCCAGGATGACACGGAGCAGCTTTCCCCAGCAGGGAAAAGTCAGGGAAAGGCTTCAAGGCAATGGGAAAATCCCATCCCATGCCCAAGCTTCCCCTGCTATAAAAGAGAACCTGCCAGCAAGTGAACAGCACCAACCATACCCAAATTCGCCCTAAAAGGGAACAGGGGAGTATCAAATTTGGGATTTTCTGCTAAACACCAAAAGAAGTGACAGTAAGTCACCAAAAGAAGTGACAGCCTTCTTTTCCCATTGCTCAATCATTTTCATGGGTTTTTTGCCACAGGGCACCTGGTTTGAGATTGCCCTTTACAACCAGCTCCAGCACTTCTGCTCCATGTTCAGCATTTAAATGGGAAAATTCATCTCCAAAGAAACTGAGATCCGGGCAGCACTTCCACCTGAGCATCCAACCTCCTTCCATCACCTGGTGAGGAGCCCCCTGGCTGGGCAGGGAAGACCACAGCTTTCCAGCATGGAAAGCCACCCCGATGGTTCTTCAAAACAACAGGAAAAAACCATAAATCTACAACTAGAAAAGCCTGACCTTGGGTGACTACATTTGCAACGATCCCTCCCAGCTCCCAAGGACTTTTACCATCCAGGCTGATATCGATTTTCCAATTTTAGAGCTGATGAAACCAGGGCACAGGATATTATTTGCCCCTGAGGTCATCTACCAGAAGCAGCAGCGAAGCCCAAACCAGTCTGCTTTCCCCCCACTCCCAGCCTGCTCCATTTTATGGCTTTTAAAACAACTGGAGGGAAAAAAAAAGAAAGAGACACTCCACAACCTTCCAGGTTTCATATCGCTGGGAAATCTCCAGCTCACAGGAAGCTTTGGGTTTCCAGAATTTACATTCTTCTCATCCCAGCACAAAAACAGCTCAATAAATTTCCCAGTGCCGATGGCTCGCATCCGAGTAATCCTCTAATTACCTGGATCTGATAGTCCTCCCCGATCCCTTCCAGCTTCTTCTTGTATTCGTAGATGGCTTCCTTCATGTCGTGCATCTCCGAGCAGGAGGCTATGGCACCATCCACCTCGGGAGGAGCAAGGGGGAAATTGCTCCTTAAGCCTCGGATCTGGGGGGAAAATCCATCCCTCCCTCCCAGCCACCCCGCCGGGGGGTTACCAGCACCCCCTTACCTCCTCCACTATCTGCTGGCCTTTGGGGACCATCTCCACGAAGGTCTGGATGACCCGGAGCCTGTCCCTGGGAGATGTTTTAGGCAGGTGGGGAAAGCTATGGTGGGAGAAGGAGGAAATCAAACCGGTCCCGGGGGGAAATGGGCATCCCTCCAATCCCGCCCCGGGGGCTGCTCCGCTTACTCGGGCTTCTGGGCAGCTGCCCGGTGGTGGTGGAGGAGCAAGGTGCCCATGGCCATGGCCAGGTTGGTCCTGCCCACACCAGTCTGGCAGCCGAAGAGCAGCGCGGGCGGGGGTCTGCCGGGGTCCCGCAGCAGCAGGCTGGGGCTCTCCTAGGAGGGAGGGACACAGGGATGAATGCATGGATGGATGGAGACCCCAGCAGCTTCCAGTAGAGCCAGGTCTGCCTCATCAGTGGCTGGGATGGAGGTGATGGCCATGCCCAGGCACGGAGGGGTGGGTGGCATCTGCCTTTTGCTCAGGGCATGGGGTGGATGGAGCAGGACAGGACAAAGGGTGGCCCACCCACTGCATTCCCCTGCCCAGTGCCCTCTCCATCTGCCAGCCTGCCCATCCCACCAGAGATGTTCCCACCACTCATCCCCAACCCACTGAGATTTCATCTTCCAGAATGTAAGAAAACAAAAAAAGAAAAGCAGCTCTGACATAGAAAACCTTTACAGCAAAGGCAGATCATTCCTGCCAAAGCCACTTAGGGAAGAGCTGCCTGGAGGTGGCCAGGGATAGGGACAAACTGCTGGACAATATGGACTTCTCCAGCAGGATCCTATAGCAAGGAGATTGGGAACTGCAGGCACAGGCATCCTCTAACAGGCAGAGTTAAGGAAAACCAGAAGATGCTCTTGGGCAGTCGCGGTCCCCGACACGGCACAGGAGCAAATCCCACCCCAAGGAGGCCCCATGGATCAGGTGCTTTTCCTCGGCTCACCCTGAGGAAGCGGATGAAAGCGTCGAACTGCTCCTCCAAAGGGGCTCCCTCGGCGGGCAGGGGCAGCCGGTGGTACCTGCCGGGATGGGCACAGCCCTCGTTAGGACAGGACCATGGAGGGGCTTCATCCCAACCACCACAGAACATACGTGGCTTAAGGGGTGCCAAGAGCCCCGACCACGCGTGAGGAGGAGGAGGAGGAGGAGGGGAGGACCTGTAGGAGGGCTGGAGGAAGACGGGTCTGCGATAGACCTCGTCGGTGACCTGGATGTCCTCGTCACACTGCACCCGCACGGCGTGGGGCTCGTCCCGCAGCCGCTCGAGGTCGTTGTACACGTAGTAGACGCTCTCGCTCAGCTGCGCAAAGTCGCGGATCTGCAGGAGATGGGAACAGCCCCGTCACAACCCCCGCCTTGCCTCTGCACTGGCGGGATGTGCACCCTGTCCCAGCCCAGCTCACCTCCTTGCGGATGGCCAGCTCCAGGCTCTCGGCCCGCACGCCCCGCTGCAGGCGCTGCAGGTTCTCATGGAGGTTCTCCTTGCCCCGGGGCGTGTAGGACACGAAGTCGCCCTCCACCCGCAGGAAGACCACGGGCTCCTCGCGGATGCAGAAGAAGACACATTCCTGCAAAGAGCGGGGGAGAGGCTCTCTAAAAGGCTCTCCCAGCTTTTTTCCGCCCCAATTCCCACCCTCCCACCAACCTTGTGGCCCTCTCTCTGCAGCTTCTGCAGCACGAGCTTGAAGCCATTGAGGCTGGGCTGCCCCATCCCGAACACGGCGTAACCTCCTTTGGCCTGACGGAAGTTGGGAGCGCCGCAGCTGCTGGTAGTGTTCAAAACATCTAATTTTCCATATACATCCCTGACCATGAAGTATTTCCCCTGCAAAATATCAAAAGAGAGAAGGTAGAACATCAGTGGATTTGAGCAAAGGGTGACTTGAACGCAGCCGAGTGTAAAAGTGGCTTTTTCTAGGTGATCTTCAAAATGAGCCCCCCCAAAAAACTCCTGAGGTCCCCAAAGCCCAGGCTGAAATGAGCTGGGTGATGAAATTGGTGGTGGCAACGCTCACCTGCACCAGGTAGTGCTCCAGCGTGGCCTCAGAAATGCGTCCCACCGTGTAGTTTGCCTTCAGCAGGTCATCGTGGATCTGGAACTCCTCCCTGCAGTTGTACCTGCAAAAGCCACACACAGGTGGGTAGAGGAAAAAAACAGTGGCACAGGTCAAGATTGAAAAAACCCCAATATTTAGAGAAGAAGGTGGAGGAAACTAGAATTTTGGAGGCTGCCAAGGACTTACGTGATGACCACGGGCGCCACTTTGTTGGTGATGATGGACTTGGCCTTGCTGTTGTGGAGCCCCAGGGTCTGGAAGGAGTGGATGCTGAGGGAGTGCTGGTCCTCCATGCTGCCGTCTCCCGGTGCCCGGCTCTCCAGGGGGGATGCCGAGACCGCCTGCTGTGCCGCGCTGGCCGTCGTACCCATCATCCGTGGGCAGCTGTGCCGCCACGGGCAGGCAGCAGCAGCAGGGAGGAAAGGGAAAAAAAAACCAAACAAGGAGGGAGGGGAAAAAAAAAAAGGGAGGAGGAATTTATTTTTCAGCCGCTCCTGATTTAGGACGGGAAAATCCCAGGCAGGCACAGGGCAACCCCCCGCCGACAGCCGGCCAGTGAAGGAACGCTAAGCCAGCCCTTTCCCTCCCGCTCCCACAAAAGGCTTTCTTCCTGCCTGCCATGCAGCTCGCTCCATCAGGGAGGTGAAAGTAGGGCTGAGGAGGGAGGGGGGGTGAAATGGGCGAAATGCCGGATCCGTCCCTAAAATCTGCTAAGTCAGCACATGGCACTGCGGAGGGACTCGGCGGCGCTCATCCCCTGCTTTCCCAGCACCCATAAACCTCTCCAGGCTCCCTCCCCGCACGGAAAACTCTTGAACAGAGAGCACGTGTTACCGGGTATTTGGTAGTTTAGGGTTGTAGGAGCGTGCCTGGAGCAGGCCTGCGTGTGCCAGTCTGGAAGCTGCCCTTAAAGCAGCCGGTTATCCCCATCCCCGGGGAGCACCCAGGGCAGGTGGGGACCCCGAAAGCAGCCCCCACTTCGTCCCCAGGGAGCTCATCCCTGAACAAGGATGGAATCAAAAGGGCCAGGGCTGGCGGCGGCCAGGAGCATCGCGCCACACTCGACCGGTCCGGGACAATGAGCCGACTGTCTGCGCCAGCCAGGGCTGGATCCAGGCGTCCCAGTGAAGCGAGGGATGGCAAAGGGGTAGCCTGGAAAAGACAAAAGCTCTGCCCCCTCCTAACGAGACGGTCCCCAGTAAAATCTCCTTTGTGCTGCATGGGAATAACCCCAGCAGCACCCAAAGGGTGCTCCGCAGCAATGCTCAGCGCTGGGAATACCGGGAATGGCTTTAACCCAGCCCTACAAATCCTTCTGCAGCTGCTCCTCCTGCCTTACAAGCAGCACAGGCTCAATCCCTCACTGCAATCCCAGGGAATGTGATGCCCCCAGCAGCTGTAAACGCCTCAAGTGGGGGGAAAAGCCTGCGGAAAATGTGCTATTTCTAGACAACCGTGCCNATATATATATAGGGACGCTTTGAGTGTTTCAGAGCAGGCACTCGTGGCTTTGGAGAGCTCAGGCAGCAAGCAGGAATTGGGCATCCAGCCAGGATGCTTTTTCTCCCCTAATTTTGCTCAGAATGGGTGCATCTTTTCAACAGTGAGCTGGATCGATCCTTCTGGGTTTGCTCCAGCATGCCTATGTTGGAGGATGGAGATTCCAACCCCAGTTTCGAGGCAGGCAGCTTCTGTATTTCCTTAGTCCTCCTCCCCTCCCCACAGCCAGCCACTTTCNAAAATCTCCTTTGTGCTGCATGGGAATAACCCCAGCAGCACCCAAAGGGTGCTCCGCAGCAATGCTCAGCGCTGGGAATACCGGGAATGGCTTTAACCCAGCCCTACAAATCCTTCTGCAGCTGCTCCTCCTGCCTTACAAGCAGCACAGGCTCAATCCCTCACTGCAATCCCAGGGAATGTGATGCCCCCAGCAGCTGTAAACGCCTCAAGTGGGGGGAAAAGCCTGCGGAAAATGTGCTATTTCTAGACAACCGTGCCCAGGCACACATTTTCCCCTCCTCCCCATCTTCCTTCCCTGCTCCACAGAAAACTTGTTGCTCTACTGTGAATTTTCTGCACCATTAGGCAGCCTGGTTTCTTCTACACACAAGAGCAGGGAGCAGGGGGGAAAAAACAAAAACAGCTGTTTCAGGCCAGTGCCGTTTCTCCAAGTCCTCTTGAGTGTTTCTTTCATGTAAACACTGTGAGGGCAAAAATAAAGCAAAAAAAA
>VWZT01003574.1:20014-34577 GCA_013397055.1 Pachycephala philippinensis | reverse complement strand
CGCCCCCCTTCCCCCGCCGCCAGGGGGCAGGCGCGCCGCCGCGCGGCCTCGCTCGCGCCTCCCACGTGGTCTAGCGGTGAGGATTCCTGGTTTTCACCCAGGCGGCCCGGGTTCGACTCCCGGCGTGGGAAGGACAATTCTTTTTTGGCGGGCGCGGGATGGAGAGGGGGTGGTGGAGCTGTCTTGCCATTCCGCCCTGTCCGCGATTCCTTCGCCCAAAATGTTTTGGCTAGACCGAGCGGAATAAAGTCACCGGGAAAAGGAATGTATCCGCATATCCCAAACCAGAAAAGGGGTTGTATGCCCAAATCCCAAAGAAGGAAATGGGGTGCATCCCAATATCCCTTATCAGGAAAGGGGANGCGGGATGGAGAGGGGGTGGTGGAGCTGTCTTGCCATTCCGCCCTGTCCGCGATTCCTTCGCCCAAAATGTTTTGGCTAGACCGAGCGGAATAAAGTCACCGGGAAAAGGAATGTATCCGCATATCCCAAACCAGAAAAGGGGTTGTATGCCCAAATCCCAAAGAAGGAAATGGGGTGCATCCCAATATCCCTTATCAGGAAAGGGGATGCATCCCCATGTCCCACACCAGGAAAGAGGATGTATCCCCATGTCCCACACCAGGAAAGAGGATGGATCCCCATATTCCATACCAGGGAACAGCATTCACGTCCATATCCCAAAGCAGGAAAAGGGCACGGATCCCTATATCCCAAATAAGGAAACGGGTTACATCCCCTTATGCCAAACCAGGAAAGGGCATGCCTCCCCATATCCCACACAAGGAAAAGAGACGCATGCCCGTATCCAGTACCAGGAAAGGGGATGAATCCCCAGATCCCGTACCAGGAAAGGGGACACATCCCCATATCCCAAGCCAGGGAATAGGATGCATCTACATACCCCAGAAGTACCATCCTGGAAAGCTGGGAATCTCACCCCTGAGGGACATGCCAGCCCCAGCACAGCCTCCCTCCCTCCCCTGGGAACACTGATCCTGCCGGTTATTTTTAGCACCCCTCTCCCAGAGGCCAGAGTGGCTGGTTTCTCCCTCCAGCCCTGGATCCCCCGGCCCCAAGCGCATTCCCGGCGGGACCGGCCGCCCGCATGCACAAGAGGATGGGCGAGGCGGTGGCCCGGGTGGCCAGGAAGGTGAACGCCACGGTGGAGAACAAAGCGGATTCCCTGGGTAAGCCCGGCGCTCCGTCCCGGCTCCCGCTCGGGGCCCGGACAAGGATCGGGTATCCGGGAGCAGGGCTCTATTTTTCACTGCCACGGTCTAAAAAAAGCTGTCGGCGTTCCCTCCCCGCGGCTCTGGAGAAGGGAAAGGCTCCCCCAAAGGGTCCTCGGGCCCCAAAAGCTAGAGCAGGTTCACACACAGTCCCATGGGACGTGTCCCTCCTTGCAAGCAGTGGCAGGAGCAGATTTTTCCCCGTGTCGCCTTGTCAGATTTGCGTTTTCCTGCAATTTCCCCATTTCCAGTTCATATCCGAGAGTGGGGCGCAGTTCATCAAAGGAGGAAGATGAAAGCCACCCATTTTTATTCCCTCTGGATTCCCAGCCCTGGGATACAAACCAGTGTATGCCGGGAGCTGGAGCTTCATTGCTCAGGCTCTCCACATCCTCCTGAGAGAAACGTGGGAGGATGGAGCTCGCTCCATCAGCCCCCGCAGTGGCTCTGGGGAGGGGGCAGGAAGCAGAGCCCATCCCGGGGCTGGGATAGAGGGTTTCCATCCCTGGTGTCTCCAGGGAGGGGAAACAGAAACAACTCAGGACAAAACCAAAAGGCCACAAGGCGAGATGCACAACCAAATCTTTTTCCCCTCCCCACTGCTTGCCATGGGACAGCCACCCATGACCAGGAGACCAGGAGAAATCCAGCCAGGAGCATGCCCAGGGAAATCCCTGCTCCATCCCCATCAGCAGTGGAAGAAGCATCCCTACGCTGCTCAGCTATCCCCAGGGAATTAGGGAGCAGGATGACTGAAGTTATTAGACATGGACAGGCTGGCTGAGGGCTTCCAAAAGGACAGTGCAGCCTGGAAGTCGTTGCAATGCGATTTAGGGTTGAACACCTAAGTCAGAACAGCCTTGGCATTCCGATGGGATCAAACTCAAAGTCTGTGGAGGTGACTGCCCAGATCCCCGTAATGGAGAGGAGTACACAGAGGACAGCACTCAGACGGGCAAATCGAGGATGAAGAGGTGGAAAAGCAGGTGGATGCATGGCTGCATCCCATCTGGATGCACTGTGAGGTGCCCGGGTCTCTCTGTGCGCAGATCTGGCCAGCTGCAAGCTGATGACCTTCCCTGTTGGAATCTACAAAGCCATGAGGAGCGTCACCGAGGGCATCCAGCGCATCTCCCTGGCCAACAACGAGCTCAAGTCCATCACCAGCCGATTCGTCACCACCTTCAGCCAGCTGACAGGTAAGGGACAGCCACTTCCAATCCTCTGGGACACTCAAGGAGCCCCCAGGTAGCTGCAGGGAGGGCAAGGCACCTGAGAGTCTCCCCTGAGCTCACACCCCATTGCAAGCATTAGTTCAGATCCAAAAAATCCATTTTTCCTTATACTTTCTGCCCCTTGAAGGAAGAGGACACTGGTTCTGCTCTCACCCACCCTCCCAAACTGGTATCAGGCTGCTCTGGGGTCACTCATCGCCCTCCAGCTCCCTCCAAGGATGGGCCTGGGGATGGAGGGGGACAGGAAAGGCAGCCTGGGGATAACGGGGCATGGCAGAGATGGGGCAATCCAGGCTGTGCTGGCTAATTAGTCCTCATCTGAGACATCAGTGAGAGTTAATCACTGCAGGAGATGGGAACGATCATCAGCACCACGGGGACACCCCCCTGTGGAGCCCAGAGAAAGCAGCCAGAGGCTAATCCACTAAAAAATGGCCATGCAAGCATCCAGAGCATCCAGTACCATGGTATTGGACACTGGGGATGGCACTGGGGATGTTCTGGCAGCTTCTAAAATCAATTTTGTTCCTACAGTGTACCACACAAACGCCACTGTGGTGCGTGCCTGGGGAGGCTTCCCTTGCTCTGGAGCCACAGCATCATCTGTGAGAACACCCCTAGGCCGGGGAAAGGAAACACATGCAGCAAAGGAAATCAATTTTCATTTTCTAGACAGCACAACAGGCCCTGGAGGGAAAAAAATGGCCTTTTCCCCAGCAAGGGCTTTGCTCCACCAGTGACCCACTCACTCCGGCAATGAATGTGCTGGGTCTCAGCAGGGACAGACGCCCCAGGGCTGGGGACAGGCTGAATAAGGCAGGACCTATAAATACCGGGTATTAGCAGGGGCAGGGCAGCTTGTGTGGGTATTTATAGTGCAGAAAGCCCTGTGTCACTGGAGAAGGGCACTGGGACAGCAGGATTTGGGTTCTGTTCCCAGGAGTGCTGCTCCTGGCCCCACAGGAGCTCATTTCTGGGGCGGGGAAGCATCACAGACAAGTAAACTGTGGAGAATACATATTTTTCACATATAAAGACCCACCATTCTGTTTATCCCTCAGAAGGGGTTCAGGCACACGAATACAGAGAGCTAGCCTTAAGCCATGACAAATGTCCACTGGGGAGGTAACTGCACTGACTTTATGAGGAAACATTCCTTATTTTTTACAGACCCTGCTTGTGAAAGGCTGCCCAATTTCATTAGCAAAGCCTGAGGAAACCAACAAAAACATCGCTCCTAAAAGTGGTATTCCCAGCAGGCAAAACTACAGTGGCAACCGCGGAAAACAGCAAAAAAAAAAGCCCAGTTTTCGGAGCTGGAATCCCACTGACAGGCCTGGCAGTCCACGGGGGACAGAGGCTGTAAATCAAGCCATGCATTAGTTATTTTCCCATCTTTTTCCCTGCATCCCACCACCTCCCTTCTCTCTTCCCAGAGCTCAACCTGGCAGGCAATTACCTGCACCGCCTGCCCGAGGAAATCACCTCCCTGCTGCACCTCCGGGCCATCAACCTCTCCCGCAACAGGTTCCGGCGTTTCCCAGAGCCCCTGGCCACCGTCCCCGCCCTGGAGACCATCGACCTGGAGGAGAACGAGATCGCAGGTGAGGAGGACCTTTCCCCGCTGGAAGAAGGTGATTTAGCATCACCCGAGGGGTGATGTTAATGGTCAGAGCCTGGGTAGCCACCTGCCTTTCCCAGCGTTTTCACTGCCTCCCAGGGAAAAGCTTTTGCAGGCGTGGTGGGAATCAAGCCCCATTCAAGCTGCCCTGTTCACCACGCTGGGGTGGAGCTCTTAGAGGCACCTCCAGCTGGGCTGACCCGAAATCCCCAGACTTCATCAAAAAACCAGAGCTGATTGCAGAACCCGGCCCCAGGAATGCTGGGCTGGGATGTTTGCTGCCAGGCTAAGCAAGGACACGAGCCCACCTGAACATTTCCCAGAGCAAACGGGAGCTGTTTAACACCACAAAATCCCCTAAAAATTAAATTAAAGGAATGGTGAGAGACGCTCATCCCTAAACCCTGCAGCGGCAGGAAAATCTTTCATGTGCAAAAGCTGAAGCCTTTGGAGTCTCCAAAAGCTGGGCAAAGGGGGCAGCTGTTGTACACAGATAAAAGGGGATTTATTTAGGATGCAGCTTTCAAAGAGCCTGGGTTGGAGCATCCCACAGCCCCCACAGATCCCCAGGCAGGCAAATATCAGAGTCCACTCAATTTTGCTGTTTTATCTGGGATCGCTTCAGCTGCTGCTGGGAAAGCTGCTTCCTGCAACACGAGTTTTATTAACAGCCTCACATCAGCTGCTCCCCGGCTGTGCCCGTAGAAACACTGGGATTAAAAACTGCTTCCATAGGAGCCAGAGAAAAACACGGCTTTTCCTCACCCCGTTTTTCTCTCCCACGTCCCAGAGAGAGCTGTCTCGCTTCTAGTTCCCTCCATCACTTTTTGAGTTTAATTGGCTGATTTCAATCCAACCTGGTCTCCAAACAGCATTTTTCCCACTCATTTTGTGTGGGAAATGGTGCAAGAAGGGAATGCAGCTTTTTGGTGCCTTTTTTCCTGCTAAAATGCAGGGAGGAAAGGCTGCATCCAGGGTTGCACCCAGCTGGATTGATCCTGGGGGAGGGGGTGGCTTGAGAACTTGGCTGCCAGGCTTGGTCACCTCCCACCAGGCTCCCCTCAGCTGGGAGGTGTCCTCCAGCTGAGGGGAAAACAAAAACAGAGTAAAATTTAACAATTTCAAGCTAAAATGTTGCAGGGATGTGTCTGAGTAGTGCACATGATGCTGTCTGGCTGCAGAAATAGGTGACATGAGCTTATTTTACACATTTTCTGGAAAGGGAAGAGGTAGAGACTGGAAAGCCAGGGGGTTTCAGCCCAAAACAAAAAGCTGGGCAATCACTTTGCTCCTGCCAGCCCTTCCCAAACAGATTCCAGGCTCCCCTGCACGTGAGCTGGTGTTTGTAAGGTGGCAGCTCCCCTGGTTTGTGGTGCTGTGCCAGGGCTGGTCCTGCCTGTCCCCCTCTGCATCCCAGGGGAGGCTCCTGCCTGTCCCCCTCTGCATCCCAGGGGAGGCTCCTGCCTGTCCCCCTCTGCATCCCAGGGCTGGTCCTGCCTGTCCCCCTCTGCATCCCAGGGGAGGCTCCTGCCAGGGCTGAAAACCCGATCTAAAAGCTCCTGCTGAAAAAGGGCCCAGTGACCTGCTAAGACACATTGAACTGGAGGTGGTAGCTAAGGTTTTCCAAAGGGAAACGGGAGTAAAAGGAGATTAATTAATGCCTGCCTGGAGCCTGTGGGCTCTGTGAAAGGAGACATTCAGTGCCACAAGCCACCCTTTTCATCTAAATAAGCTCTTCACACTGGACTGTAATTATGTATAGTTACTGTCAGTGCTTTTAACTCTTTCCCTGATAATTAGAGTTATATCAAATCAGTGTTTTAAGCTCCCAGATCCATGAGGATGTTTTGGTGCCTGGAGCTTCAGCTTCTCTTTCCCTTATTCCTTGATTAATGGTTTAATAGGGATGATGTTGAGACTGCTGCCAAGGCCGGGGAGGTCGCTTCTGGGGGCAACTCTGGTTAATTTTGTCCTCCTGACAATGTCGAGATGGGACAAAGGGGAATGGTTTCAAATGAGAGTAGGGTTAGATGGGATGGTGGGAAGAAATTCTTCCCTGTGAGGGTGGTGAGGCAGTGGCACAGAGAAGCTATGGATCCCTGGCAGTGTCCAGGGCCAGACTGGACGGGGCTTGGAGCACCCTGGGACAGTGGAAGGTGTCCCTGCCTCCATCCAGGGGGTGGAACTGGATGGGCTTGAAGGTCCCTTCCAACCCAGACCATTCCATGATGGTGTCACTCACTTATTGTCACATTCTGCTTTAATTATATAAATGCCTTTTTCCTCCCTGTTTTTTGCTCAGCTGGGGAAGCCAGCATGAATAATTCAGGCTCAAATGCAAGCGCCTCATCCATTGGGAAGGCAGCAAGTGATGCTTTGGGTTGTCTTTAGAGGAATTCGTGGCTCCCACGGCACAACCCCACAGCTACAGGCTGCACTGTGTGCCCTGCCTGTCCCTTCATGCCAGGGGTGAGTCACTGCTCCTCACCTGGAACTGAGGTGCAGAGCTGAGCTGTTCCCAGCCTGGGAAGGTCTTGGTCCCTGAAATACTTTCCTTAACTCCCTAAGTTAAGCAAAATGAGTGAAAGCACTTTTAACTTTATCATGCTGCATAAGAGGATGATTAAACTTCTTATTCTCTGCTGCATCAGAAGATGATTAAATAGGAAGATCTATGAAAAAAATATTACTTTTGTGCATCAAGGGAAAAAAAAAAGCAAAACGATACAGGGGAATGGCAGTGAACAAATCCACCATGAAGAAGAGTTATTAAAAAAATTCATGCGAAGCTCTGCCTGATGAGAGATGCACTCCTAGGGAATTTGTATATGGAAAATAGCACCATTTTCTGGGGAGAAAGAGGGAAAAAAACAAAGGCATCGAAGTGTTTGAGTCTTTTTCCAGCATAAAATAAGTTTCATGGTTTAAAAATCACATAATCATCTACCAGATATAATTACAACACTGCAATTCTGCTCCAGGTGCTGACAGAAAAAACGGGAGCTGGGATATGAAAGGCTCTTGTCATTTTGGTGGCCAAATTAAAAAGAAATTGGTTTTGGTAAATCAGACAGGTGGGCTTTGCAAGCCCAAAATATTGTGAATTGTAGCAAAAAAGCTAAATCTATCACCTTTAATGAACTTAATGCTTAGGTTTTCATGTCAGTCTCATTCCTCTGCTCTCAGTGGATTCACGCTGGGACCATCCAGGACAGCTGCACCTTTTTTTTAATGCAGAGTTTGTAAATGTAATGTTTTCTAAAGGACAACACCCAGATTCATGGAAATTGCAAAATAGAAGGGTGTCTGTTGATGGCTGAGAGCCATTCCGCAGCCTGTCCAACAAGAGCAAAGACCACGTGCCCTCCTGTTAGCTTAGAGGGGGCTCCTAGGCATTGCAACACAGGGAATAAAACCAGGGAATAAGTCTCTGAATCCCAGTGTAGTGTCCCAGCAGGGGTTTTATTAGGACTGGGAGAACTGTGTGCCCACATTGGATATCTTGGTGCTTGCACCTTGCCAATGCATTCGATCGAATCCCAGGATCCCGTTCTGTTGGAAAAGACCACTAAGGTGATCGAGTCCGACTGAAAACCATTTGCCTGAGCAGCTGGATAAATTAATATTAAAATAATAATTTCACTGTGTTTCTGTTTTGATCAAAGCCTGCAGCCTGGCAGGAGCAGGGTTTGCTGCAGGCTGTCCATCAGGGGCAGCTTTCATGCCTTCTGCCTCTCCAGGACAGATCCTCACCTCCGTGCTCTCTTTCCAGAGGTGCCGACGGATAAATTGGCCTCCATGGCGTCGCTGCGGAGCCTCAACCTGCGGGCGAACCCCGTCGGCCCCGAGGTGCGGCTGCTGGTCCGGCCCCTCGTTCCCTTTGACCTGCTGCTGTCTCCAGAGGAGCCCATCCCTAAAGCCTGACGGGATCCCGGGCTGCCCGAGCTGTCCCGAGGGGTGACTGCCCGCCAGAGTGGTTTGGCTTAGGTCAGTCCCTGCTACACCCGTTTGTGTCCCAAAGCTGCGGCCAGACAGTCCCAAACCCGAGCAAGTGCCTCATTTTTCCTAAATTAAAAGCAAGCAGTGGGGCTCCCCCGTGAAGGGATGGCTCTGCCCAATCCCAAGCCAGGGAATCTCCTGCTTATGTGTTTTGGGGATGCAGAGGAGCTGCAATGTGTGTGGTGGGAGGTTTGGGTAAAGCTGGGGGGGAGCTGCATGTTCACCCTCCCAGCCGGGCAGTGATGGGGAGCAGCTGGGATGGTGGAGAACATTCCTGCGGCTGCAAGGTTCTCCCTGGAATTGCTGACGTGGTGTGCCAAGTGCCTGATTAAATGCTTTCCTGTTACATCGGGGGGGTTGTATCTGATTAAATTCGAATTACCAGTCTTGTCCTTAAAGAAGCCCCTTTGCACAGCTGCTCACTGCACCCTCCAGCTGGATTCTGCCCAGACCCAAGCAGTATTTCCCTGGAAAAATCCTTGTTTTCCAAGGAATTTCTTTTCCCTTCTGTTTTTTCACCGTGGAAATCAAAGCAACCCAATGCCAGTGGGTCTCCACATGCTGCTCACCCCGTGGGTGTCCCCAGAAGTGTGCACCCACCTCTTGGGTGCTGTGGGTCCTCAGGCTGTACTGATTCCCTTCCCAGGAAGAAATGTCCTGGAGAGAGTGACTTCTCGGTGGCACTGAGGGAGGACACTGCCAAGCACACCCGTGCCCCTGAGCAGCTGGCTGCCTGCAAAACAACACTGCTGGGAGAAACCCCAGGTGTTATCTCAAAACGCCTTGTTTAAACATCTCCCGTGTTTGTTCCTTTGGGTATTTAAGGGACAAACACTTCCCAATGGTGTGTGCTGGCTGAGGATGCCAGGAATGGTTAATCCTGTAAATATTTGACTTCTAGACTTGCCAAACTTTGGTGAAAGATTATGGTAAGAGATGTTGGGAGTGCTGGAGGAGCTGGAGTTGAATGGAGCAGCCTGGAGCCAGGACCAGCATCCCTAAACATCGTGTTGCTTTTCTCTGTGTGTGGGTTGATGGATGGGGGATCTCCCCACAAGTCTTGAGGCTCCTGGGGTATTTTCCCCCCCGGGATGGACAGGAGGGCTGCTGGGGACACCGGCCATCAGCTGCCAGCATCAGTGTGGGGACCTCGGCGGCAGCGAGGGGACACAGACCCCGACGCTCCCCGGGGAGCGAACCTGCTCCCTCCCTCTCCTTGCTCCCGGGGGCTGCCCGCCCCCGCGCTGCCTCATCCGCGGGGGGCCGCGTGCGGGTCCCCGGTATCCATGGCGATAGGAGGCTGCTCCCCCCGCGCCCCCTCCCCTTCTCCATCGCAGCCGGCGAGCAGCCGCAACCGGCGCACGGCACCGCGGCGGCGGCACCGGGGCTCCGGACCGGGCGGGAGGCACGGAGGCAGGGACGGGGGCGAACCGCGCCCCCTCCCCGGGCAGCAGATCGCCTCCGGCGGTAGCCCCCTCACGGCAGCGATGCAGCCCCCGGAGCCGGGTCGGGCTGGCGCAGGTGAGTGCCGAGACCTGATTTATTTTATCCCCCCCAAAAAGCTATGCACCCCTCATCCCAGCCCCCTATTCCATCAGACCAGCCTCTCCCTGCGGTGGTTTCCCACAGCCAGGCAGGGAGGCAGGTGATCCATCGCCTCCCGTCCGGTCTCCCCATCCCCTTGTCACCACGTCCGAGACGACAGTGCTGAACCGAGGACGCCTGCATCGATCCATCCATTCCTTCACCCATTCATCCGTCTATCCACTCATTCATCCATCCAGCACCAACCTGGGTGCTCAGCAACCCCTTATTTTCCTTTCCCCATCTTCCACCTCGCTTTTAAAACCACCTCCAATTCCACAGGATGCCAACATCCCGCTCATGCTGCACTGCAGCCCCAAAAGATAAAGTCCAGCAAAGTTTTAGGCTTAATATCACAGGTTTGGGGCAATCTCATTACAGTCTTTGTCATTGCTCCTTGCCTACAAAGCTGGTTCGTGTATTTAATACCGACTATCTGGAGACTCTTGCCCCCTCGATCCTGCTACTCCCTTGCCTTTCCAAGAGGCTCTTTCTCCTGTGTCGGCTGCAAACCCCCCCAGCGCCTTTCTGAAGCCCCACTGGAAATGTGTTGCCCAAATCCTGCATCCGGGACTGGGGCATTAGGGGCTGGATAGGGCCCTCCTGCCTGCTGGAACCTTGAGGAAGCGGGTGGTCCCGGTGGCTGGAAAAAGCATCTTGGCTGGCGAGCCGAGCACCGGCACAGGGATAGGGGGGTGCTCCGGCTGCCCACCACACCGCGGCTCGGAAGGGCTGTCTCAGCGCAGGGCTGACCTGCAGGCGCTCAGGCTGAGCCTTAAAGCCAAAATGTGCCTTTTCTTGCCTCAACGCTGCAGCCTGGATTCCCCCGGAGCCAGTCCCGTCACCGCTGCAGGCAGCTGCTGCCCACGCCCGGCATCCGCCCGCATCGCTGCCTGCGCAAGGCTGGGGAAGCCCGAGGGTGCGAGCCGCCGAGACCCGCTCCCCGTTAAACCCCCAGTGACAAAATCCACCCCCGCGCCTCCACCAGAAGCTCCCAGATACTGATCAGAATTACAATTATCGCTTCCGATGGGAGGGGAGGGGAGGGTGTCCTCTGCCCCAGCCGCTTTCCCTTGGTTACTGTGGCTTTGCCAGGGAGAATAAGATTTTGCAGAATATCGAACTGTAAACCTTGGAAGCACAAGGAGAAGCAGCAGCAGCCACCCGGGGGCAGGGATGCTCCCAGGCCAGCCGTGACTGGGAACACACACATACAGCTCCCATAAGGCCGGAGCATTGGAGTGTCGGGATTTGTCTTCCTTGCATCACCTCTAAAAAAGGCCCATGAGATCAGGATATCTTCTGGGCTGCTCTAATTCCTCACCAAAAGAATGACACAAATAATAATGATATCAAATAATAATGATATCAAATAATAATGATATCAATGGTATCAAATAATAATGTTGTAAAATAATAATTCAACCGAGGTGCTGCAGAACCTTGAGCTGTGTAACCCAGGGAGGAAGAGACTTGTTGGGGCACTGAGATGAGTCCAGCAGGACATGTCCCAGCCTACCTGGGCACTGGAATAAACATCTGGAAAACCCACCTCTGGAGGCATAAAGAAATGGAGACAATAATTGCTTTATCCTCTCCCAGCTTCATTTTCCTGCCTTCCCTTCCCCAGGCCTTTCCAATGGCACCTGGTGGCTCAACTCCAGCGCCAGCCACCTGCTGAGGGAGAACTACACCTTCCTGGCGTACTACCAGCATTCCTCCCCCGTGGCCCTCATGTTCATCCTGGCCTACACCTTCATCTTCCTCATGTGCGTGATCGGCAATGTCCTGGTGTGCTTCGTCGTGGTGAAGAACCGCCAGATGCGCACGGTCACCAACATGTTCCTCCTCAACCTGGCCATCAGTGACCTGCTGGTGGGCATCTTCTGCATGCCCACCACCCTGGTGGACAACCTCATCACAGGTGAGCAGGGCGCAGGAAGGGGCGAGACACGAGGAACAGAGAGAAAGTGTCCTCTACTCACGAGTGGGAAACAGGGAAACATCCTTTTTTTTTTTTTTTTTGAGGTTTTGGCCATTTGTGGCAAAATAAGTTTGACCCTAATGCTGTATTTGCATATTTGTTTGAAGTTCAGCCATTCTTCACCAAACAACACTGAAAAGAACTCCTACTCTCCCTGCATCCACCTTCTCCTGTGCTGGCTCAGCCCTGCCTCTTGACCTTTCCAAAGATAATGGAGTTGGGAGGGCTCAGCTGCAGCAGCAGCCAGGCCATAGGGCAGGGTTTGTATTTATTGATTATGGGGTGTGATTTATTTATTGCCTTGATATTGGGGTCAAGAAACAAGATGAAAGTCCTTCTGATTGAGGATCCCAAAGTCGGTAGGAAAAATGACAGCCACTATGTTCCTTGAGTTTGTAAGTGTAATGTGCACCCCAATTTTGGTGTTCTTCTCCAACAATCAATGCTGCTAAAGGCTATCTCCATACAAGCCCCCTGTTAGGAGCAGGATTTAGCAACCCCCAGCAACAACACAGTGGATGGGGACACCTAAAAGTAGCTGGGTGAGCCAGCGGCACCTACAGCCTCCGCGGTGTCCCCTCACAGGTTGGCCCTTTGACAACACCATGTGCAAAATGAGCGGCCTGGTGCAGGGCATGTCCGTCTCCGCCTCCGTTTTCACGCTGGTGGCCATCGCTGTGGAGAGGTACGTTGGCATGGGAATGTGAGGATGTGGGGACCAAGCCACCTGCAGCAGGTCCAGGTGCCCTTTGTGGTTTCCATTGTGGGAAAGCTCCTGGGAATGTCAGGAGCCTGTCACAGCTCTCCAGGAGGACCACAGAGCTGTCCATGGGGCATTCCAGCAAGGTGTCCTTCCCCACACGGGGCTGAAAACACCAAAGCTGGAGACAACCCCACCTATCTCTGCCACCAAAAGCCACGTGTAAAGAGCAACCCACCTCACCCTCCATTCCTGCCCCCAGGTCCTGGCTGCCCTCCTCCCCCAGGAATGTCCCACCAGGTGCCCAAAGCCACCACCATCTGTCCTCCCACAGGTTTCGCTGCATCGTCCACCCCTTCCAGCAGAAGCTGACACTGAGGAAAGCGCTGCTGACCATCGCCATTATCTGGGTGCTGGCCCTGCTCATCATGTGCCCCGCTGCCATCACCCTGACGGTCACCAGGGAGGAGCACCACTTCATGGTGGACACCTACAACAACTCCTACCCTCTCTACTCCTGTTGGGAGGCCTGGCCCGAGACGGGGATGAGGAGGATCTACACCACTGTCCTCTTCTCCCACATCTACGTGGCTCCCCTCGCCCTCATCGTCATCATGTATGCCCGCATCGCCTTCAAGCTCTTCAAGTCGGTGGCGCCTGCCCATGGTGGAGAGGAGCCGGAGGGGAGAAGGATCTCCCGGAGGAAGGCCAAGGTCATCAACATGCTCATCATCGTTGCCCTCTTCTTCACCATCTCCTGGCTGCCCCTCTGGACGCTGATGCTGCTGACGGACTACGGGCAGCTGAGCGAGGGCCAGCTCCGCCTGCTCGCCGTCTACGTCTACCCCTTCGCCCACTGGCTGGCCTTCTTCAACAGCAGCGCCAACCCCATCATCTACGGCTACTTCAACGAGAACTTCCGCCGGGGCTTCCAGGAGGTCTTCAGGGCCCCGCTCTGCTCACTCCGCTGCCACCGCCGGCCCTACACCCCCCGGAGCCACGGCCATGGGACCCTCTTCAGCACCCGCAACCGCGTCTTCACCCAGGCACGAACCAGCGTGTCCGAGTCAGGGCCGCTGGCCCCGCGCCGCGCTGGTGTCCCTGCGTGGGACAGCTGAGGAGCCGTGGCCACCAAACCCCTCCGGACCAAGGGCTTGCGGGGTGGGCAGTGGGGATTTGCCACGTTATGGCCAAGAGACATTGAAATAAAGGTGTGTCCTACTGATGCCTTGTCCCTGGCTTGGCTCCTCCACTTGCCCCGAGGCACCATCCAGAGGGCCCGCAGCTGAGCCCCCTGGCACCACAGACCCCTGGGCCCTGCCAGAACCCCCCTTACCCTGCCCCAGTCCAGGCACAGGGCCAGGGAATGCAGGGATCCAGGAGAAGTGAGGGAGAACAGGCCATCCTGAGCCGCGCTTGGCCATGCCACGGAGAGGCATGCTGCACCACGCTGTGCTGGACCAAGCCATGCCGTGCGGGACCATGCCAAACCATGCTGCCATGGCCATGCCAGGCAGGACCAAGCCATATTGCGCTGGACCGTGCTACTCCATGCTATCATGGCCATGGGGAATGGACCATTCCACGGCCATTCCACCAACGGGCAATGCTTCGGCCGTGTTGGACCAAGGCATTCCATACCACGCTATTGTGTCCCTGCTGGCCCAAACCATGCCGTGCAGGACAATGCCACCTCTTCCTATTGTGGCCATTCCGGACCACATCCCACGATACTGCAGTGGCCACGCCGGGCAGGACCATGCCACCCCATACTGCAGTGGCCAAGCCATGCCATGCCAAGCCATGCCATGCCATGCCATGCCATGCCATGCCATGCCATGCCATGCTGGCGCATGCCACCCCATGCTGTTACACGCGTGCTGGGCACAATCATGCCATGCCGGACCATGCCAGCCCACCCTCCTGTGGCCATGCTGTGCCGGACCATGCCACCCCTTGTTATTGCAGCCATGCTGAACTGTGCTGGGCTGGGACCATGCCGTGCCAGGACCATGCTGTGCCAGTCCACGCCAGCCCGTGCTGTTACAGCCATGGTGAGCAGGACCATTACATGCCAGAAAGAACCATTCCCTGCCAGGCATGACCATTCCAGGAACAACCATTCCGAGCCGGGAACAACCATCCCGTGCCGGGAACAACCATCCCGAGCCGGGAACAACCATCCCGAGCCGGGAACAACCACTCCGA
>VWZT01003574.1:8882-19469 GCA_013397055.1 Pachycephala philippinensis | reverse complement strand
CCCCGTTCCACGATATCCCCATCTACGCGGACGCCGGGAAGGTAAGAGAGGGTCCTGAAACACGCAGGGCATCGGGGGGTCCTGAGACACCCAGGGGATCGGGGAGTCCTGAAATATCCGGGAGATCCGGGGTCCTGAAACATCACAGGGACCGGGAGGTCCTGAAACCTTCAGGGAAGCAGGGGATCCTGAAACATCCAAGGGACCAGGAGGTCCTGAAACCTTCAGGGAAGCAGGGGATCCTGAAACATCCAAAGGACCAGGGGATCTGGAAACACTCAGGGGACCAGGGCTCCTGAAACATCCAGGAGACCAGGGAGCCCTGAAACATCCAGGGGAGCAGGGGGTCCTGAAACACCCAGGGGTTCAGAGGGTCCCGAAACACGCAGGGGATCGGGGAGTCCTGCAGCCTGAAAGACCCGGGGGAGGCTCCCCGTTCCCCAGGCTGCAGGAGCACCTCATGGAGTCATCGCCTAGCCCTGCGAGGAATGGGTTTCTCGGCGTCCTAGCCTCGGCTGGAGCAATCCAGGAGAAGAGAATGGATGATCTCATTCTCATTTTTTGCGTCAGAGATGCGAGTGGTTGGCTTGAGCTTACCCATGCAGGCATTTTGGGTTAGCTAAGCAGGAAACTGCTTTTTTTGTAATATCTACACCCATTCCTATGGGTGCTGCATAATATTTCAGGCTTGGGTTTTGACTGCAGTACGGCCACTTCATGCCTGCGGTATAATCCAACACTGAACAGAGGGTGAGGATGTTAAATTCCTGCTGTAGCATCTCCTGGGACCTCTTGCCTGGCAGAACCTGCCCCTTGCAGTGCTGCAGGGCTTTCACATCCTTCTAGCAGCCAGTGGTTAGTCAAATTAGGCTGTTCTGAATAAAAAATGCCCCAGCTTCAGGAAATCAAAATGGTTGTTTCAGTTTTCATTCAACGTTTTTTTCAGTGGTACCTCAGGCTCTCTGTGTCCTTCACTGTTGTAGCTCGTTTCTTTCTCTGACATGTGCTAAAAAGCTGTGCAGCTCGAGAAATGTAGTGGACCAACTAATACTTGATAGAGAGAGCTGAAATTCAGAGGTGGGGAGGGGTTCTGGGAAAGGAAAAGAATATGCAGAGTTGAGAGATGAACCTCTAAACAGCAGCTGATTGAGCTACTGAGGTGAAGGTGATGGGGCTACCTGAAGTGCTCTGGGAAGTCTGAAGTGGCTTTTGCCTTCTCAGAAGGGAAAAGATGGATTGTAGTCATCGAGGACAGTGGCGAAGCAGTTCCTGTGGCTGAGTAGGGAAGCAGTTCCCAGTGCAGGTGCCTAGCAGGTAACCCAGACAAGGAAAATCCAGATAATGCCACGCTTTGCAGACGCCTGCAGAAAGGGGAGGAAGGAGCAGGGGAGTGAGTACAGAGGTGAGGAGGATTTCCTTGAACTGGTAATGCTTAACAGGGGAAACTGGGCTACTGGTGTGCCCTCAGGCACGCAGTGCTGCTGCCAGCACCTCTGTGCCAAGTCATTCAGAGAAAAAAGTCACAATAGCTGAAGGTCGCAGTCCCCAAAGTTACACAACAGTGCTGGTCCCATGGGGCTCTCTCTGTGGCTGGAGTGCCTCAACACTGAGGTTTTACTCATCACTTAGCAGGTGAGCTGCCAGCTACGTTGCAGAGCCCAACTTGGAGCAGAAGGTTGTCTCACTCTGTCTGGGCTCCTTGATCTTTATCCTCAGACTCCTAAGACACTGAGAGGATTGCAGGCTGTTTTTTCCAGTCTCGGGCTGGGGTGTGTTGACCTTCCCTGGACCTGTGTCATTGCAAAGGGATGACCTTGGGCTGCTCTCTGTGCGTCTTAGGCCACGTTGGACCGTGGGGAAGCTTCAATCCTTACAAAGATGCAGCCCCAAGTCATCTTTCCCTGCCTGTAGAGATGTAAGCACCCAGCCCAGCCCGCTCCAGTTGCCTCATTCCTTCCCTCGAGTTAGGAATAAAAATAGTTATATGCCTTTCTACATATAAAATGCAAATGAGCAATGACCTCCTGCAATTAAGGGGGTGTAATAAAGCTCTGCTAGGGAAGGGTGTGGGCAATGTCAGTGATGTAACAGCACTTGTTGCACAATACCAATCCAATTATGGTGCAATACAGGTTCGAGGGACTTTGCCATGCTAATACTGCTTAAGGTGGAGATTAGAAACCTTGCCCAGGCCAGGGAGCAAGGTTTGACTTTTTGTTAAAAAGCCATAATCTCTTCAAACAGCAGATGTTAAGGTTCAAGTGTGGAAAAGCTTGTTTTCTTGCAGAGGAGGCTGACATTGAACTCTCAGCCCAGCTGGATCAACAGGAGATGTTTTCAAGTGTCACCTGTAAACGAGATACTGTGACGTGTGGTTCTGCATTTCTCCCCCGCATTTTTATCCTCACACCATGCCACTAGCAAGGTCTGCTTTTACAGGAGTGTCAGCTCAGAGAAAGGGCATCCTTCCCTACATCATGACTACAATATTTGGGAGTGATGTTCTCACTCGTTCAGGGCACTACATAGATACCCACATTATTAAATAAATGGCTTGTCCTGCCAGTCTTGTCTTTTCTGAATGGCCAGAGTGGCTCTTCCTGGAGCATTAAACACTTTGTATTTAATAAATATGGCCCAAACCCCATTTTATTATGTCCAGAGTAGTTTGTATGCAGCTGTTTGCCATTGATTTAACCTGTTCCCATAGCCTAGGAATGTAATGGGGATGTTTGTAGGTGGCAACTGATGGAGAGCATGTGGGAACCTCAGTCTGGCCTTTGGGGTCTTTTGTGGGGTTCAGTTTGGACTGATGACATGTAACTGACTGGGCTACAGGACTTCTATCAGCTGTATCAAAATTAGCACTGAAAAAAAGACCCAGAAAAAAAAGTACGGTTTCAGGTGAACTGACTGGGTTTTGTGCTGACTTGTATGTTTAACCATGAAAGGTTTAAACCTTGTTGTTGCTGGTTTAAAGCGTGGCCTCAGGATTCCTTCCCACTCACTGCTCTTTTGCTTTCTTCAGAATGTGTTCAACATGGTGGTGGAGGTACCTCGATGGACAAATGCTAAAATGGAGGTAACTACATTACAGTTCCAGTCTTAATCCTTGGCTCTGCTGATTCCTCCTCAATTCCACCTCTGGAATCTGAGTGGTTTCTGACTTCTGTCAGTACTTGCTTGATGCTGGAGGTCTGGTGTGGAGGCTGAGATTGCAGAAGCTGGAATGCCTTGGTGCTCTCCCGTGGCTTCTGGTTAAAGCAGTATTTCATGGCTCTTAACCTCATGTGATTCCAAGGCTTGTGAGTCTGCTGGAAACCATATCCCAAGGGATGGCAGTGCAACAGGAGTTGTCCAGTATCTGCTGCTGGCATCAGCATCATCTCCTGGTCTCTTGGCTTGTCAGTTCCATTTAAAAAATCACTTCTTTTTTCACATAGGGTAAAGCAGAGAGATTTATGTAACTTTTCTTTCAGATTTCAACAAAGGAACCCTTAAACCCAATTAAGCAAGATGTGAAGAAGGGGAAATTGCGCTTTGTAGCGAACGTGTTTCCCCACAAGGGCTACATCTGGAATTACGGTGCTATCCCACAGGTACTGTGGTTTGTCCCAGTGGCTCATCCTTCCTGGTGGGGAGGAGGGAGGGTGCCTGTGATTGCCACTGTATTAATGAGCAAAAAGGTCAGCAGAGAGCCTCATCTGGAGCACGGTGTTTGCAGTTGGGTATATCATCCTGCTGAGGGAGAGAACCTGTCAGGAAAACAGGGGTATTTTTAAGCAGAAATTCCAAGGTTTAGGCTTCTATCTGATGTCATGAACAAGCTCCCTGAGGATGAGCAGCTGCTGCACCCTCAGGTGCTCAGAGGTTGGTTGGGCAGGAGCTGCCAGGTCCTTCTCTGTGGCTGAAGGGAGCTGTCATGGTGCATGTGGCAGTGCAGTGCCCTCAGTTCCTGCCTGGCAAAGCACAGAGTTTTATCCTGATGGTGCAGGATTTAGGCTGAATCTTTATGGGAGACTCTTCTTGCCAACGCCCACCACCGCACAGATGTGCTTTCCCAGAAACAGCTGGCAAAGTGGGACCACGATAGTGACATCTGGACACATGCTCTTAAATGGCTGGGGACTGCTAGATAAAGAGGGACTTCAAACGAGGCTGTTTGCCTCTGATGTTCTCTAAGGCTGGAGTTTCCTTCAGAGAAATAAGCTGTCAGTGACAGATCACAGGCAAACACGCTGAATTTAGTATTTCTACTCTTGATAGTAGCACATGTCGAGTGTTTTCCCCACATGGCTTAACACAGGGCCTCAAAGTTGAGTTGTTTCCTGCTTGAATGGATCCTGGAGCCTGTTTCTTTGTGCAGAATTGTGTCTTTTGAAGCCTTTGCTCTGTCATGTGTTTGTGGATCAAAGGTGTTTATGCATCAAGAGCTTAACACTTCCTGGTAGAGAAATGTGATAAGTGTTTGTGAACGGCCCTACAGCACCACCCAGGTGTCAAAACATCTTCCTGAACACTGCATCTATCACAAGGTCTTGACTACACTGGTCTTGTCCTGGCACACAGAGCTTTGGGAAGAACATTCCTTCGTTTTTATGTCTCAACCACCTTAGGGGTACGTGTTCCTTATGATGCAAATGGGCATGGAGTTCTTTTCACTCCTGCTCAGGAGCTCTTGTTTTTGGAGTCAGTTGGCTTCTGGAGTCGTGTCCTTCAATTTGCATTCACCACAGCGGGTGAGATGCGCTGGGGAGCACAGTGGGACTCAGCATTCTTATCACTTCTCCAGGGTTAACAGTGTCTTTAATTGTTTAATTAAAAGGAAACAATACACCCCGTCTGCCTTCCATCTCTGCTGGACTGCTATCTGGAGTTCAGGAAACTTCTGCTAAGGAATGAATAGGGAGAGGAACAGGCAGGCAGCCAAATCAACAAGTGCCCTTTATAGATGTGAAATTCACCTTTACGCAGCTGTGGGACGGAGGAGGAAGTCTGGAAAGTTGTTTGAAAGGGGGTTTGCGGGTAGGAGGAGCTGCTTACCTTTGGGAAGATGAGACCTTTTAACTTGGATTCAAACTTCCCAGGCACAAGGGAAACCGGAGCCCAACCACCAGACCTGGAAGCAGGTGTGAAGGGGGCCATCCTCTGTATATTCCAGGCAACTGCTTGCCCGAAATAAACCTGCTTTTTACTACCTCTTTAAACTTGAAAGTTCTTATTCTTATGTATGGATGATTTTGATGTTGGTTTGGGGGTTGTTTTTCAGACTTGGGAAGACCCAGGTCACAAGGATGAAAATACTGGTTGCTGTGGAGATAACGATCCGATTGATGTGTGCGAAATTGGAAGCAAGGTAACGCATCCTAAATGTCTCCTGAAACGTGTAATTAATGTCTCCAAAGTCAATTATCCGGGGACATTATTCATTTCCTACCTCCTCTCCCTTAACAATGTGATGTTTCCCTCTGCTGCCTCTGGAGACTGTTGCTGAGATGAGCTAGGTTGTTGCTGATGAGCTGCTGACAGCAAGAGCTAATTTCGTGGTGCCTGGCTGCTTGCTGAGCTCCTGCACAGCCTCCTGTTGTGCATTCCTTGGATGCAGCAGTATGGACAACAAGGTCTTTGTCCTTGCAGGTCTGCTCTAGGGGAGAAGTCATCAAGGTGAAGGTGCTGGGCACGCTGGCTCTGATTGATGAGGGAGAGACAGACTGGAAGGTAATTGCTATCAACGTTGAAGACCCAGAAGCAGACAGCTATAATGGTGAGTTACAGGAGGGAGGAGCAGGATCCGTGCTTCCCTTTCTCCCATGAAAGCCTGCAGGAGATGGGGACAGGGCTTGCTCCTTCTGTGCAGTGGTATTAATCAGATGGGATGCTGGGAGGACAGTCCCAGAGCAAAACATTTTACTGCTGTTTGTCACATGTCGCCAGTCCTCTGCACAGCCTGGCGTTCCAAACAGAGGGTGGCTGTACTGTGGAAGGAAAGGGATTGTCCCCCAGGCCTCTAATCCAAGCTGTTTAAATGTGTCCCTGCTCCTGGGACACTCGGGATACACCCTGAGGATGAAACACTAACTTCGCTGAGGAGATACTCACTGTGTCTGCCGGGAACCTGTCTGAAATGTTGCTAAGGCTGCTTGGGAAGGGGCTGAAGGAGGCACAGCTCAGAATAGCTCACCAGAGCCACATGAATTCTGTAATTCAGTGACTTCTGTTACTGTTTCTGGCTAACAAACACCATGTCCCCCGCCAGACATCGAGGATGTCAGAAGGATGAAGCCTGGATACTTAGAAGCTACGGTGGACTGGTTCAGAAGATACAAAGTACCTGATGGAAAGCCAGAAAACCAGTTTGCTTTTAATGGGGAATTTAAAGGCAAGGTAGGATTACCTTCCTTCGTGGTGAGGCACATGTTCCAACAACTGAGCTCAGGGTGTGTGGGGGCATGAGTGAGTTGCTGAGAGAATGGATTTTTGTGGGGCTGCTGATAGTTGATTTCAGTCATCCTGCTGTTTTTCCAGCCTAGCGAGTGCAGGAATACCAGGAAAAAATGCCTGGGGTTATCACCCTGGTGCTGTTGAATATTTTCTTCATGTGGGATCACTGCAGGGCTGGGAACCTCCGTGTCAGAACCAGGTGGAAAACACCGGGTTTATTTGCTCCAGCTCTGGAGCAAAGGCAGCTTGACATCACCCTTTGCCTCCCTTACCCATTGGCTTTGTTCCACTGCAACCTGGTGCAAGTTAAACTTGACTCAGGAGTTAAAACACTTCTTCCTTCGGGCATGAAGTGTTCCCTCACACCCTGTGAGTAAGGCTCTGCCTTGGCAGCAGTATTCCTCTGCCTCTTCTCCAGATCAGTAAGTTACTGCTCCTGAGCAGGTGAAATCCTGCTTCTGTGTCCTCCCTCCTGCCCTTCCTGGAGTGCCATGAGGGGTTCAGTGAGGTGACTCAACTCCCAGAGCTCCAAAGGTGGTGCAGAGGAGGGGAGTTCTTCCAAAAGCCCTGTCTGGGAAAGTGAATGGAAGTCACAAAGGACTTGTCCCCTTTGGCTGTAGCACAGCACTGGGTTGGTTGGGCTGGAACACCTTGCTGCCCTTCAGGATGGGTGAAACCCGTCAAGGAAACTGGAAAATCAGGATAAAGAACCTCACACATGCACTGCAGTGTTTTATTTGGCTTGGTTTGGTATCAAACCAGGACATTTAGTGCCAGTGTTCACACCAACAAAGAACTGCGTGTGCTTCCTCCTCCAGCTGACAGGTTAATGCTTGAGCATATACTGCTCATTTTTAAGGAAAGAGGTTGATTTGCCTGGAAACAAACTCATTTTTAAGTAGTTGCAAAGACAGATTAGCTGCATGTCTCTTCCTGCTGGTCTGAATTGTTTGCCTGGAGTCGAAGAGAGCTCCTGGATAGGCCTGGATCAGCAAGCTGCTGGAGACAAACCGAGTGGGAGGAGCAGCAGGGTGGAGGTGCTTTTATAATGGAGCACTGGCCTGAGAATGTGTTCAGTTTCTTTTGGCCTCAAGCTCGCTCGGTGACCTTGGCAGATCCTCCCATCTCGAAAGCAAAACAATTCTCCTGTACAACCCTGGTTGTTGCGGCTCTTGCACCCTGGGAGTTTCTGCTCTTCCTGAGCGGAACCCTAGCGGAAGAGATTTCTTCCAGCCCCTTCCAGAGCTGTGTAAAATCAGCTCCTTGTAACTGACAGTCTGGGGAAGGTGGTCTGCTGCTTCCACGTAACGTGATGTCTGTTCTCATCTCCAACTCTAGGATTTTGCCCTGGATGTCATCAAAGGCACCCACGAGCACTGGAAAGCTTTAATAGCAAAGAAAACTGACGGAGGGGAGATCAACTGGTAGGTTAATGCTTGTGGTAATGAGCACCTTCCTCTTCCCTAAACTATAACCCCTGGAACTTCCCTTCCTGAGTGGTGCCATGCTTTCCTTTGGCTGCTGGCTGTCTCCCCAGGCCTTCCCCCTCCACCTGGCAGCTGTAACTGCTATCCTAAATATTCCATTATTTAGTGCTCCTGGGGGGGAGGCTGGGCTCGCACGTTCTCACAGCTGCCTGATCTCTTCCAGCACCAACCTGACGGTGTCTGGCAGCCCTTTCTGCTGTAGTCAAGACTGTGCAAAAGCTACTGTGGATGCAGTAAGTACCGGTCTGAGCGGCCAAATCCCAGTGTTACTGTTGGGAGAAACAGTGCAATTTGTGTGGTGAACTGTCCTCTCTGTGTGAATGGCACATGGCATGCTCAGAGCGTTTTGGGTGACTGAACATCTGCTTCTGGTTAAACAGGATGGATGTGGAGCAAACCAGACATTCCTCCAGAGGCTTCCGGGAGATGGAATCCCAAACAGAGTTTGCATGGAGGGCTAAACTTCTGAGCCATAGCTTGGCTGTCAGCTGTCCTGAGAGGGTTTTAAATATTTGGCCTTCCAAGAGCTTCACAGTACAGGCCTCTCTCTGAGGAAAGAGAGTCTAATTCCCCAGGGATTTCACATACTTTGGAATGAAGGGCTTGATATTCCTGGTGTAATTCTGCAGTCCAGCCTCAGCAATTAATTGTCTCTCCCTAGGCTTGAAAAGTACTGCTGTTGGCAACCTGAAAGGGCTTAGAGGGAGGGGACAGGGGAATCAAAATGCAAATCTTGCCTCTCTTGATAACTGAAAACCTGAGTCTCTCTGTAGCCTTGGAGAGACCTTTAAAACCATTGGCTTGTTTTCTGAAGTGTTGGTATCCCAATTAGGTTTTTGAAAGCCCTCCTGGAGGATGTGTCACCAGATAGGGATTTTGTCTGTCTTTGGTTGTTAAATACAAGCTCTTCAGAGGAGTTCTCAGAGAGTCCTTTGTACCTCTGTTCCCCCATATTTTTTAAACCAGCATTGTAGGTTTAAAAAAAAAGCAGCTGCCCGCAGCTGTGTAGATTCTGGAGTGGGAACTGCTTGTGCTGGGCAGCAGATGGCCTGGAGCCTGCACTTGGAGCAAAGCACCTCGGGCACGTGGGGCATCTCCAGAATGAGGAGGCTCCGGGAATGACAGGACGTGAGCTCAGTTGTTTCCCCACAGCTGACGGGCTGCCACAGGATCTTGAGTGGTGCTCAGGAAAGACTTGGGCAGCCCTAAATGATGTGTGGGGAGTGTAAGGACACCTCTGGTCTCTGACAATGCCCTCCTTGTTTCAGGCGCCGCCGTGTAAAGCTGCCAACCCCATCCCACCCGAAGGTGAGTCTCAAAACCCACCCTGACATCCCAGTACAGAGCAGGGGCTTCCTCAGAGGAATTGTCCCTAGGAAAATGAGGGTCTGAGCTAAACCTGGATGTTGCTGTAGCCAGGGCAAGGCCCAAGGGCAAGCTGAGGGCGGTGCTGGGAGCAGAAAGAGGAGCTCGGCTGCCACATCCAATCCCTTCATGGGGAATAAACCTGTGGGGAAATGCACGTCTTCCATGTGGGCCTGGGAGCTGGAGGTCAAATGGCTTTGCCTCCCTGAGTCAGCTGAGCCAGAGGGAGGCCTGGCTTGCTGTCCTTGCCTGCACCGAATCATGGATGCCCCTCATGGCAGCCCCAGCAAGAAGGGTGACGTCTTTGGGAAAACAGATCCACATAAACAGCTGTGTGCCAGAACCTGTTTGCTGTGCTGTGGAGCTGGTGCCAGGAGTGAGGAAGCCCCTGAGCTGGAGGTGACACATACACGCTGCCACAGGGCTACCCAATAACGGGGTGGCTCACAGGGGACTAACCCCCTCCTTTTCTCTGCCCCACACAGTTGACAAATGGTTCTACTACCAGAAAAACTAAGTCCTGAGGATGGTGGTGAGACAGCTGTGTCCTTCCCACCGAGGAGCTGCCACACGCAGGAATAGACCAGAAAAATAGCTTCAGTGTCAACAAGAAGACCTTGCCTGTAACTTTGCTGATTAGAATTCCGTACCTAGCAGTGGCGTGTCTGCTGAGGCCTGGTGGAGGCTGGAAGAAATAATTTATAAAATCCAACACCCTGCTTGTGCATGGTCATGTGGTGTGCTCTAAATCATGACAGGAGATCACTCACCTGGGATGTGTATGGATGATAGAAATAAAAACTACTGAAATCCAGTGCTGTGGGGCTCCCTCTCCTTTCCCTCCCTGGAGCTGAGGGGGTCACAGAATCATGGAATCACTGAGGTCGGAAAAGACCTCAGAGATCATCGAGTCCAGCCTGTGGCCGATCCCCAGGTCCAGTCTTTCCTTAAACACCTCCAGGGCCGGTGACTCCGCCACCTCCCTGGGCAGCCCACTCAATGTTTACTCATCCTTCCTGTGAAGCAATTCCTCCCAATGTCCAACCTGAACCTCCCCTGGAGCAGCTTGAGACCGTGTCCTGCCCTCAGCGTCAGTGCTGGGGTTTGTGATTAGGGGGGATTTACGGGGTAACTCGGGATCGTGTCCCTCCCGAGAGGGGGGCGGTCTCGAACCCGGGTCCCGCGGGGGCCGGGCGGGTGTCGAACCCGCCAACTCCCGGTGCCGCCGCAGCCCCGGCGCGCGGAGCCAGCGGGGCCGGAAGCGGGCGGGGCGCGCGCTGACGCGTTTCCGGCG
>VWZT01003573.1:273981-284020 GCA_013397055.1 Pachycephala philippinensis | reverse complement strand
GCGCCCAGCACATCACCTTTCTCAAGGTAAAATAATCCTCTTTGCACATTCCCGGTGGTGGCCGCTCGCTTCCTCACTGTCCTCCTCGGAATTAAACCCGAACCCAACCCGTGACACGAGTTTGAAAACCTGAGTTGAATGAATAAATCCGCCAAGAGCGAGCACCATTCCTTTAGAGAGGAAAAATTCGTCCCTTGCAAGTACCAAGGGATGAGTCACTCGCTCGGGTTCTCTGCCTCCGAAAACACGCCGGGAATGTTCCGGGGAGCCGGTACCGGGAGCTGGGCGCTGGGCTTTCCGCCTTTTCGTGATGGATGCGGGTGATGCCATCGAGTTTGGCTGAGCTCTGGTGAATTATTTCTCACTCTAGTGGGCAGTTGTGATTCGCACGTAGGAAACTTCACGCTAAGAAGTTAATCTCCTTAGTTTAGGGCCATCTCCCTCCGAGCCGGGGCTGGTTTAGTGCCTTGCTGCCTCCCAGCTGAGCCTTTTCCAGGGGAAATTTTTCCTGGGCTGGCAGGACTGTATTGCAGCAGGCTGAGAAATGCCAAGTAATGCTTTCAAGTACGTGTCCAGCTCCTCGCTGCTCGTCCGTGTTTTTTTTTGAAGGTGCTGAGTTTTGAAGTAGTGATGTCACATGCTGATTTAGGAGTCAGCTTTGCTGCTTTTAATTAAGGAGTCAGCAGTTCACTTTCCGAACGTGCGACTCGGAAGCATCTTCATAAAACTGTGATGTGGAAATTTTCCTCTGATTTTTTTTTTTTTTTTCCTCCCTAAATAATAAAGCTTTCAGAGCTCATAATAAATGCTGGATATTGTTTCTTGAGTGGTTTTGTTAAAATCAGTGATTTGGGGTGTGAGCATGCCAATGCACCCAGCAGAAAGCAGCACTGACGTAGTCCTGATATGACTTTTGTTTTTCTTCTTCCCATTCTCATAGCAGCACTGTCAGCCCTGATCCAGCTGATTAGTTAAAACTAGTTAAAAATCGTGGATTTAAAAGCCTCTCCCCAGTGTCAGTTAAATAACAAATGGAAGTGACTGAATATTCACACTCGGTCTTCCTGGGGGGAGTGTTAAACGAAGTGTGTGTTCCAGCTGGGACAGGATTCCTAAGGGACAGCTTAATACATGGAATATAAAGTTGTAATTTTTAGCCAAATGTTTTTAGAGGAGGTTTCAACGTTTTAATTTTAGTCCTGTAGCAGTGGGCTGTGCGACTGTAAATCGCTCCTTCCAAATAAAGTTGTTTGATTGTTTTTAGGTGGCATTTTGATGAATTGTATCCCTTTCTAAAGAAACAATCGTGCTACTGAATAAGCAGTTCTTGTTTGGATCTTCTTAGTCCCCAAAATGCATAGTTTGAAAACCACTTTTAGGATCTGCTCGGGAAGCGAAAGTTGTATCTGTTAATGTGAGGAGGACTCATCCATCAGATGAAGTGTTCAAGATATGACTCATGCTAATTTGTTGCTCTCACATTAAGGCTGGAGCACAAAAATATTTTAGCCTCTGGCATTGGAAGTTCACAATGCCACATCCTACACTCTGGGTCACGAATTGCAGGGTTTTTTTGTTTACTGCCCCCCCAGGAGAGAAGGAATTAGTGACAGAACAAGGGGATTTTGCACGAGAGCCTGTCCCAGGCCATCAAAATATCCCCAGAATGTTGACGTGACGTTAATGCTGGGTCAAGTAGAACCGTGGTTGGAGCCTGGATAACTGCGCCTGCCAGAGGCGTGCAGCAGGTGCTGGCTTCCCTTCTCCAACAGGGAGTTAAAAAAAAATGCTGCCTGATCCTTTTTTAAAAGGCTTTAAGGCAGGCAGCCCTTGGAAACTGAGGAACACGGCTCGTGGCAGAGGGGCTGCGAGGAGCACGGCACTGCTAATAACGCCAGCTCTCTGGGAACCAAGATAAGCAGACTTATATAAGCAGCAGCTCCATAGCCTCTAGCTTTGTGAATATACATTGTTTTATGTCCACTGTCTCCATCGGATCTGTAGGAATAAGTGCATCATTACCTTGAAGTGCTGACGATTCTTTGAGGCTTAAAAATATCCATAAACTGCCCAAGTTTGAACCTTGTCCAAAGGATTTGGGCTCTCCATTATCTGATCTGCTAGCTCTGCCTTTGAAATTGTATCTCTGGAGCTATCATTAGGTGCTCTGCAGTGTCTTCTGGTGCAGTTTAACATTGTTTAATGCTGGTTTGAAGT
This sequence comes from Pachycephala philippinensis, assembly GCA_013397055.1. Taxonomy (NCBI): domain Eukaryota; kingdom Metazoa; phylum Chordata; class Aves; order Passeriformes; genus Pachycephala; species Pachycephala philippinensis. Next base: position 281,803 of record VWZT01003573.1, on the reverse strand, counting down.
TGTAAAACATTTCAGATTTTTTTTAAGTTAAAATTGTGTTGAAGTGCACAACTTGCTCAGTATTGTGCTGTCGGTGTGTATCATGCAGACTCTATTTTCTTGCAATGTGGAAGTGTCAAAACCTTTTTAAAAATATGGAAAACAAATGGTTGAAAAATCCACGATTGTCACTGAAGTCAGGGAAAAGTTTAGTGGAGCTGCTGGAGCTTGTGCCGTGCCCTGATTTAGCAGCGTCGCCTCCAGGAGAGTTCTGGATCCAGCTCTTCGGCAATCGCTCCCTAAAATAAACCAGCCCCTCGGGCTGTTGTTTGAGGTGGCTGCTGTGGCCAGGCAGGTGTGGTAATACCCAGCCTACCTGTTGCATCCCGAGCTTCGGCACAGACGGATCTAAAATGCGGATACAGATGGACAGCCTGGCCTGGCTCCTACTGATTCCCACAAGTTTTGTCTCCTGTTAACGTCCGGAGTCCAGGCTTTCTCCTGTGAACTGTTTTCCTGTCAGATAGGCTTGGAGTGTTCGGGAGCTTGTATTCCTTCCCACGTGGGTTAGCATTGGTATCCACCCATGCCTTTTATGCAAAGATCACCAGCATCACACTCCCAAAAAGTGAGATTGGAGTCATGCAGGGCTTGTGTGGGGCAGGAGCTGCCCTACAGCAAAGGAGAGATGCTCTGGCGGGGCTGTAGTCCCTGCTGTGATCCAGAGAGGCAAAGCATCCAGGGTAAACTAGGAAAAAGGCCCAAAGTGAGCTTCTAGAAATACTGGCTTGTCCAAATGATGTGTTGAAATGGATTCCCATGGGAAGAGCACTAGCCTGAGTGCACTTCCTAGCACTGTCCATGCCCAACAGATGTAAAAGTAGACAGGTCAGGGTCGTGCACCAGCACAGTGTTTCATTCAGCTCTCACCGCTTTGAGTCATGCTATTTTGTGAGCAAAAGCATAGGAAAGGAGTCCTGGAAGGCTGCAGTACTGATCTAATGGGAATGCAAGTTTCCCCAAACTCAGCTTCAGGCCTGGCACGCTGCGTTAATAACGAGCCTGATTTAAAACTGGTCTGATGAGACCGAGGCACATCTTGAATACAGATGCACTTAAACTGGCTTAAGGTGCTGGAGTGATTTATTTTAATGCTCCATTAGGCTGAATTGGTCTGTGTGGTTTCTAAACCGCATTAAAATTGTATCTGCCAGGGTTTTGTCCCAGTCTGACTGGATGAGTTTTAGTAACAGTGTTTCTGCCCTGGAATAACCACGCGTGGTGCAGCACAGCCCGTGGCAGGCAGGCTGCAGCTCAGCTGAGCGGTGCTGGCTGCAGGCCCCCCCTTCCCTTCCCTGTAGCTTCTGCCACTGATTCTGTAGTTCAAAGTTAGTTGGTATTGGCTGCTTTCAAACAGCTTTCAGGGTTTATTCCCAACACCCCCGAACCGTGTTCTCCAGCATCTCCCAGTGTGTATCGATCAGCTTCTCTTCCCAGCACAAAGTAGCTGCTGACGAAGAGAAAAAGGCCGTGCCGCTATTCTTGTTAGTTCCAGACACAGAGAGCACAGTGGTCAGTGGATAAATGCATCAGGAACCTGCTAAATATAGAGATGTGGCTTTAGACAGCTCCCAATTCCAGTTGCTTTGGTTTCAGTGCTGGCACAGGGGTATGAACACACTGTTTAAATAAGACGCCTTATCGCATCCTGGCTCTCTGTGGCTGCAGTTCAATTTGCAGTGTGCACTAAGCTCAGCTTAAAGGTGGGGCATTGTTTTGCAACTCCTGTCAGTACCTTCATCCTCTCCAGAGATAGTCCTGAGGTGCCGTCTGATACGATCATTAGCAAAACGAGTTATCTGTTATGTAAAGATGAAATGCTGTTAATAAAAGATCTGACAAGCACCTAGTCTTCCATGAAAAGTTGCCCTCCAGAAACTTAATAATTCTTTGATTGTTGCGCTGTGTCCTACGCTTACCACAGGATCTGCACAGCCAGGGCATTTACGGCGTGAGCGGTTTATCTTGTCCAAAACCAGCATTATGTAACCTTCTCCTGTTGTTCCTTCCATGGCTTTTGGTATAGAATGTGCTTCCCTGTCGTTTGTAAATGTTCTCACCGTGCCAGAGTGAGCACCCATCCAGAGAATTTTAAGTGTGAATGTTTGGTTTTAGGCACACGAAGCCTCCCATCACCAACAGCAGGCAGCACAGAACAGTTTGTTGCCTCTCCTGAGCTCTGCTGTTGAGCCGCCCGATCAGAAGCCGATTCTGCCCTTACCAATAACGCAGAAACCTCAGCCTGCACCAGAAACATTAAAGGATGCTATTGTTGGGATTAAAAAGGAAAAACCTAAAACCTCCTTTGTGTGCACTTACTGCAGCAAAGCTTTCAGGGACAGCTACCATTTGAGGCGTCACGAGTCCTGCCACACAGGGATAAAGTTAGTGTCACGGCCAAAGAAAACTCCCACCACAATGGTGCCCCTTATCTCGACCATCGCTGGTGACAACAGCCGGAGTTCACTGGTTTCGACTATCGCAGGCATCCTGTCCACAGTCACTACATCTTCCTCTGCCACCAACCCCAGCAGCAGCGCCGGCGCCACGGCGATGGCAGTGACGCAGACGGTGAAGAAGCCCAGCAAGCCCGTGAAGAAGAACCACGCTTGTGAGATGTGTGGAAAGGCCTTCAGGGACGTCTACCACCTCAACCGGCACAAGCTGTCCCACTCTGACGAGAAACCCTTCGAATGTCCCATTTGCAATCAGCGCTTCAAGAGGAAGGATCGCATGACCTACCACGTGAGGTCTCACGAAGGTGGCATCACGAAACCCTACACCTGTGGTGTTTGTGGAAAAGGCTTCTCAAGGTACCACATAGCAAATCCCAGGCATGCTCCACTATTGGCTTTTCGTGAGCGAGGAGGGCTAAGCTATTGTAGTGAGGGGCTGGGAGAACCAAACCTCTCAGGAGATTGGTGAGGGGATAAAGAGCCTTGTCTGCCTCTAGAGTGGGGGAGTCTCCATCTGAGCAAGGTTAGCAGTGGCCAGAAGTGGTCACTTTTTTAGGAGAGTGGTTTGAAATGGTTTCTCAACCTCATCCAGGTCCCATAAGACATGTGTCTGTGTCACAGGGGTGGGCACAGAGCCCCTTTACCAACCTTTGCCATGGTCTGTGACCAAATGTGGCAGGGCAGGTAAACTGTCACGTGTTCTGATAGCAGGGTGGAGGGCACCTACAGCACAGGGGGAGCTTGCATTGCTGCCGGCTCTGTTTGTACCTGTGCTTGCAACACAGAAAACTTCAACCTTTAGAGCTGTTGCGCTCTTACCTTTACACAAGGTGTGACCAAACGTGCCATTTTCAGGTGTGTGAGGAGACCGGAGTTAAGTTTTAAACTTCAGGTTGGTTTTAAGCTGTGAAGTGTTGCAGGTGAAGCCCCTGGTAGGTGAGGGAAGGGATTTATCCTGGCTGTCAGAGGGATGGGGGCTGCAGGGAGCGACCAGCGCAGTGTCAGCACTGCTAGCCAAGGTGTCCTGACTCTGTGTTTGTAACAGTGTGCACTTTTCTCCTGTTCCTCTCTTTCTTGCAGGCCTGATCATTTAAGCTGTCACGTTAAACATGTTCACTCAACAGAGAGACCCTTCAAATGCCAAGTAAGGGCTAAAATGGTTTATTAAGAACAATACCTTATTGTGTCAGTACAACTCAGGTGAATCTTCCAGAACCGTATTTGATCCTGGACTTTTGAAAAGCAAGTTTAGGAGTAAAGCCACATCTGCCACCACACCACAGCGCTGGAGTTCTGGTGGAACTTTAAAAAGATGCTGTGGCTGCTTTTTTAGGAAGATTAGAGGCTTTTTGCTTTCTTGGAGAACAGCGTAGTTGCTCTGTTTTACCATATGCTTAACTTAGTAGTAGGATTGTAGCAGCATCCTCAGCTCAGTGCTCATTTCTGGGGTAATGTGTGCAGTGTGTTTCTCAGCATGTTCAAATCAAATGTCTTTCTCAGCACATCTATTTAAAATGGGTGGGAATGGTTGATTCTGGATCTGTTATTTTGCTGGAAGGGGAAAGCAAGTTGTCGTAAGTTGATGACTGAGTCTAGGAGAAGTAATTTGATTGCCCTTGAACAATTAACTGTTTTGCTTGGAATATCCATGCTTATTCCAACCTGTGTTTTAGTGACTCATCTTATTAAATAAAAGCCTTGGGTAAAAAGAATAGTGTTAGGAAAAGGTTTTGTTTCCTTGTTCTGGATGGGAGCAGAAGTAATTGAGCAGTGTAAGGTACCAAGTTCATATTTGTACAGTAAAATTATATTAGAAACCAACTTTGCCTGTTGTAGGCATTTTTTGCAAGCTCCCTCTTGCATTGGTGGGTAAGGCAATCCTCTGTTTTTAGAAAGTTCAGTTAGTATAGAGTATGATTTTTGTCCTGATTGCCTCAGAAACGAATTCTGTTCTCAGTCTCTGCTGAGCAGTTTGATTTTGGTTTCTCTATAAATACAGGTAAAATGTAATGTTGTCAGTGCACTCAGGATACTGTTAGGACCTGCAAGGTAACACGGGCTCCCCGTGGGCCCGTAGGTGATGCTGTACTGCTCTGTCTGCACCTCAAGTGTAACTGTTGTCCTTCATCTAGACGTGCACTGCTGCCTTTGCCACCAAAGACAGACTGCGGACACACATGGTGCGCCATGAAGGAAAGGTATCGTGTAATATCTGTGGTAAACTTCTGAGTGCAGCATATATCACCAGCCACTTAAAGACACACGGGCAGAGCCAAAGTATCAACTGTAATACCTGTAAACAAGGCATCAATAAAAGTAGGTGAACGTTTTACAAACATTTCTAATAACAGTGTGTTTGCGAAGGGAATTGCCTTTGGTGACGTTAAAATTCAACTACGTACCTGTCAGTTTGGGTGGTCACACCTCTTAAAAGTAGATATTTAGTAGCAGAATCTGCTTCAGCTTGAGAATTGGCATGTGTGGCGTTGGTTTGCTGCTAGACTGTGCTCTTATTCCTTAGGAATGCCCTGCAGGTCGTGACAGTGACCCATCTCTTGAAGAAAAGAGTGCCTAAATTTTCTCACCTTTTAAGTTCAGTACTGCTTCCTGAACTGAGCAGGCCTAAAAGTCCAACAGATAGTTTGAAGATTTTAGACTATTTAAGAACTGCTAAGACCTGCCACATTTCAGGTCTGAAGCCTCATCTAAAGCTCATCAAAATCAGGAGAAAGATTTCTCTGCTTTCTCTGAGTTTTGACCCTGGGGCTCAATGTTTCCTCCCTCAGGCAGTAGCTGACAAGAAAAGGATTTAAATCCAGCCCTGATATGTTTTTGGCATTAATGGCATCTGACTGGTGTTGTGCAGGAGGTCAGATGAGATGTTTGTAATCGCTCCTTCTAGCCTTAAACTCTGTGGAAGTGCTGCAGTCTGGATGTGGGAGTGCCTAGCAAGCAAATGAAGACTTGACTTTCAAATTTTCCCTATTAAAATACCTGTAACTTAAGTTAACCCACATGGTTAGTAATATAAAACGGGTTTTCAGAGGAATCAAGAGGCAGAAGTAAGGAATGTCTTTGGAAACTGTGTCCTTAAAGCCTTTTAAACTGTATTAATTTACAACATCTTTGCAGTTCCTGTTACTCCTGGATGATTTGAAGGTACTGGGAATGTCTGAAATGCCTGATTGTTGAGCTTAGTAGGAAATTTGGATGTGAAGTATTTTTCAAGATATAGGGTTACAACTCCGGCTTCCCAAGCCAGTTTGGGGGTGCTAAGCCAGTTCACATGAGGCATTTAGAGCAGTTGTTAGACGTGGAAATGATGAGCTGTACTGTGGCCAGAGAGTAGTGACAGGCTGTTCTGTGATGTAAAGGTAAACTGAAATTTTTAAGTCATACTTGCAATAACAAGTAAAAAAGTGGAATCAGTTTGAGTTATAGAGACTCACTGGAGTTTTTCATTTCATTCTTCCTAAATACAAACTAACTAATGGGAAAAGAAGTCAATTTTGGGCAGTTAAAGTAGATGTTCTCGATTTATGTTTGGGTTTTTAGCTCTTGGAAAAGTAGTTTTATAAAGCACAGAATTAATGATATTGTTTTAAACACCTGTGTGATTTCGCTCTTGGAATCCTGTGAGATCGCACATGCTCTTTGTAGAAGTTGCCTTTGTGATCTCAGCAGAAAGCAGAGTAACTTTTCAAGGTGAATTTGTGTTCTTACTTGATTGGCATAGCATGCATGAGTGAAGAGACCAGCAACCAGAAACAGCAGCAGCAGCAGCAGCAACAACAGCAACAACAACAACAGCAGCAGCAGCAGCAACACGTAACAAGTTGGCCTGGAAAGCAGGTAGAGACCCTGAGATTGTGGGAAGAGGCCGTCAAAGCGAGGAAGAAAGGTAAAACAAACCAATATTGACGCTTTTGGGGTTGTGAGATAGTGGAGTTTACAGTCATATGGGGAGTTTAAGGTGTCAGGAAGGACGTACATGACAGTTTCATTCTTAGAAGTCATAGCTAAGAAAGAACAGGAAGAAACAGGCCCCAGATTAGGCTGTTAAATGACTTGCTCATGACTTGCTCCCTTGCTCTGTGCTTGCCTGTGTGCTTAGAGCCATCAGTCACACACAGAGCTCGTGTCTGCTCCAGGGCAGGGCTGTGGGCTTTGACTTGCATGTGGCTTCTAGCTGTGTTTGTGCATACTTACCCTTGTTCACTTGTGCACACACACGTACACACCCCCCCTGTGTGCAGCTGGGTGCTTTCTGTGTCCCGTTCATCTTCTCTCTCCCAGTGTATTCCATCTGCTCTATCATCATGTAACTGTCTTTGCATGAAGTTTTCTAGACTTCAGAGAACTTTCTTTCTCTGTTGCTTTTTTTTATTACAAAATAAGCTAATCAGTGATCCTGTTTCTCATCAGTGCTGGCTCACAGCTCACCTCTACCTGTGCTGCTTGAAGTGGAATTGCTGTTGTTGATCATTGTGTCAGTTTGTAGAGAACAGATTGCTTCCGTTCAGTGGTTTTAGGATATAGTAGTTTAAACTCTTCCATTACTGCTGCTTATTTGTTTCACAACAGTTTGATTACTAATGCCCATCATGTGACTTCATGGATTACATGTTTTAGAAGTTCTTAGTGACCACTGCTTATTGTTTTTCACTGGCTGTTTTTAGGAATGTTTTTGACTCACCTTATTTTTTTCTTTTCTCCTAACCTTCCTTTCAGTTTCTTCAACCTGTTTTTGTTTTCTAGGTTCTTGTTTGTGTTTTAGGCTGCTTGCTTCCTTTCCTCTTGTTATGCCAGTAATTGAATTCTGCGATCAGACAGTACAGAAACAGCTTATTCATGTTAAAATGTAGTGATAAGAGAAACATTACATATCATCAGGCCACTAAATAGATAAAGCAAATGGTGTCAGATTTAGAAAATCACTGAGAATTGTTTTCTGCTTGTTCTTCCCTATGTCTTTTTTCCTTTTCCTTTCTTACTGAGAATGTTGAATATGCTTTAACAGAACAGTGGTTTGGGGCAGGATGGGGAGTGAGGGAGGTGGGTGGGTAGCAGTGGTGTCAGACTGGTGCTTTTAGCTTAACTGAACTTGGGAAGGGGCATGGGTGGGATGTGTTTTTGGGTGTCACTGTGCTTGAAAGGTGAAGTTAGACCAGTCAGTGCCATGCCTGAGCTGCTCTTTCCATGCTGGTTCTCCTGTGCTAATTCCACTTGTGGTGGCTTTACAACACTAGATGGGATTTTTTTTAGCCTAGTACAATTTATTTTCACAATTTTTATTTTTTTTTTTTTACTCTTTCCCTTCCTCTCCA
>VWZT01003573.1:242727-252797 GCA_013397055.1 Pachycephala philippinensis | reverse complement strand
AGCCCCGCACAGCTCCCATCCCCCCGCCCAGGTGAGCCCCAGCCCCGCACAGCTCCTGCTCCTGGGCACCCTGTGCCAGCACACGGGAGGCAGGCTGCCGTCCGCTAGCCCTGGCACGGCTGTCTATAGTTCGCTATAGGGTCGAGTGAGACAAAGCCAAGGGAGATAAATGAAGCTCACAGCTGGCTCAAAAATCCCTGTGAGGGCCTAAAACACGAACAGCTGAGGGGCCGGAAAGCCTCTGCAGCAGTGTGTGGAATGGCAAAAATCAGCTCCCGGGGGTGGGGAGCGCCTGTCCGTGCTGGAAAACACCAGGTGCTGGGAGGCCGGGCCCCGAGCCGGCTCCTCACTGCCCACCTCGGCTGGCTTCACTTGGCCCCTGGCAGCACCACTCTGGCTGTAGGAGTGGGGCTGGGGGACAGCCAGTGTGAGCCCTGGGCACCTCTGTGCCAGCCCCTGCCCTCTGTGCAGGCTGCGTGTGACATCTGGGGAGAGACGTTTGTCAGCTTCGTAGGCAAATCCCTGAGTGCTGGGGCTCCACCGGGCTGGGCTTTGGGAGTCTGAGTGACACAGGGAGGAGAAGGAAAACCCAGCGTGCAGAGTTGCAGGGCAAGGCTTGAAATGCAGCTCCCAAAGATTCCAAACGCTCTAGGAAAGCCTTTTACTCCCCAAAGCTGCTGCTAACGCTGCAGGTTCGGGGATGTGCTGGGGTTTCCTGGTTCCAAGTACCACTGGTGGAGCTGGGGAGGCTCTGCTGTGTCGAGCTCTGCTGTGCCGGGCTGTGCTGTGCCAGGCTGTGCTGTGCCGGGCTCTGCTGTGCCGGGCTGTGCTGTGCTGGGCTGTGCTGTGCCGGGCTGTGCTGTGCTGGGCTCTGCTGTGCCAGGCTGTGCTGTGCCGGGCTGTGCTGTGCCGGGCTCTGCTGTGCCAGGCTCTGCTGTGCCAGGCTGTGCTGTGCCAGGCCCTGCTGTGCCGGGCTGTGCTGTGGCGGGCCCTGCTGTGCTGGGCTGTGCTGTGCCGGGCCCTGCTGTGCCAGGCTGTGCTGTGCCAGGCCCTGTGCCCCGCTGCCATGGCCGGTGTTGGTGGGTTTCCCCTCGCCAGAGGTGCTGCCTGTGCTTGCCCCACAGGACGGACGTGCCCGGCCCCGGCAGCACCGCGGTGCCCGCGCACTACAGGAACTGGAACCCGCCGCTGCTGGGCAACCTCCCCGAGGACTTCCTGCGCATCCTGCCCCAGCAGACGGCCGGCACGCAGGTGAGGCTCGGCCACCCCTTCCAGCCTGGCTCCGTGGGGTGGCATGGAGCACGATCCCAGTCCTCAGCCACCCTGAGCTTGCAGATTCAGCGCTCTGGAAGCAGCTGGGTACCAGGTGCGCACTAAATGGAAAGTTTTGGAGAGTGTCCTGATCAAGAGACTGAAGTGGGCAAGGTGTAAAAGATCTCTCAGTGAGGCTTTGGTTTTTTCCTGCCATTATCCCAGTGATTAGTGCCAGAAATGCCACTTGCCATAAGCACCTAATATTTTCAAATATTTGGAAATCTTGCCCGCTGCTCTGGTGAGGAGCAGCAGGACCAGTAATGCTCCTAAGGAGAGCAGCACTGCCAGGGCACTTGAGGGCTGCTGCAGTGGAATTTGGGTGGGAAACCTAGTGCAAGCCAGTGGATCAGAGTCCACATGCGCTCCATGGTGGTTTTAAGCCACAAGGTTTGGGTGCCAGCAGCAGGGCAGGCATCAGGCAGCATCCCATGGGGAACACGCAGCCCCAACACGTGCTGGGCACCCAGCTCAGCTCCGGGCAAGCCACAATCCGGGGCATCCCTCAGCCCTTTGCCAACACAGGAACCCCTAAATGGATCCAGCACCCTCCTGGCATGCTGAGGGGCTGGGGGGGCTGCAGGCACCCTGCTCCTCCCTCCCTTTTCGTCTCCAAAGGCAGCCTGCCACGTTTTCATGAATGATTGCCCTGCAAGTTGAGCTTCACAGGCTCTATTACCTTTCTGGGAATAGGAGTGTGCCAATTCATTTGGGCTCAGGGGGAGGAGAGGAGCAGCTGCCCTTTTCTTTCCCCAGTAATTGTGTGCTTTTGCTTTTTATGGCTCTCTGGGAGCAGCTACAAATCAGATAAATATTGGAGGCAGGGATGAGGCTGTGCTGCAGCGTGCAGCCGTGCTGCTCCCCAGGTGTGAGGCGTGACGTGCCTCGTGCAGAGACGTTTGTCAGCGGGACATTGCAGACTCTGCTCTTTGGAGATGCGAGAGAAAGCAGCGATGCTGCTGAGACCCTTCTCTTACTTCCACACCAGGTTCTGCCGTGGCACAACCCCGTGGTTTAAAGTTAATAATCTCTGCTCTGCAAAAGGAGCTCCAAAAGGTTCCCACGTGGGATGTCCATCCCCTCAGCCCTGTCCCCCTGCCCAAGGGGCAGAGGCAGTGATGCCCTTTGTCCCTTTGGAGGACAGTGCCCTGGGCTGTGGGGCAGAGGAGGGAGGGACCCCTCTGGGGAGCAGCAGTCGGTGCCCATCGGGGCTGGGGGAGCTGCGGTGTAACAGAGGGGCAGAAGGCTGAGCTCAGCCCGAGGTGCTGCTGCAGGGACCCCCGAGACCACCACCCAACGTGTCCGTGTTTGCCTCCCCAGGGCTCCCACGGCTGCCGGCAGCCCGTGCCACGGGGGCTCGTCCCGCGGGGCCAGGGCTCCCTGGAGCAGGAGCGGCGGTGGAAGCAGTACCTGGAGGACGAGCGGATCGCGCTCTTCCTGCAGAACGAGGAGTTCATGAAGGAGCTCCAGAGGAACCGGGATTTCCTCCTCGCCCTGGAGAGAGGTGAAAAGTGCCTTCAGAAACTTTTGGGTGTGTGCCCTGCTGTGACACTGGCTGCTGGCAGCATTGCCCTGCCCGTGGGATCAGGGCTTGTGCCAGAGCAGAGCCAGTGCAGGATGTGGCCAGGCTGGTGGTTCGAGCTGCCCGTACTGGTGGGCTGCTCCCTGGACTCCTGCTCTCCTCCCCCTGCCCACCCCTCTGCAATGTCTCTGGCAGAGCCCAGCAGAATCCATAGCAAGGAGCTTTGGGAATGCCCTCTGAGCCCTCCCCAGCTGTGCACCCTCCCCAGGTGCTGGCAGGCCTGAACTGGAGAGCGGTTCTGCCGTGATTGCTCCTTCCCTGTCACCACACTCCTTCCCAGTGAGCTGGTTGTTCATCCAGTGCCATGGGGAGGGCTTGAGGATGTGAGCACAGAGCGGGGAGCGCCTGTTTCTGAGCCCCTGGCCAAGGGCCCAGCTCCCTCAGAGGTGTTGCTGGTGCTTTGCAGGGTGCTGGCAGCACTGTCACTGCAGGTGGCAGGAAAACCACGGGTGCACTCGTCGTGTGCTCGCGGTGGGTGGGCAGTTCCTCTGCTGCTGCGGGCTCCCACCGAAGTGCTTGTGGTTGCTGTGCTGAAGCAAAGCCCCAGCTCCCTCCCCTGCCACCAGCCTGTCCCTGGGCAGCCACGGGGCCGTGAGGGGAGAGGGGAGCAGAGACATGTGCTCTGCCTCGAGGGTCTGATCGAGCGGGCGCTGCGCTTTTTGTTTTTCAGATCGATTGAAATATGAGTCAAAAAAATCCAAGTTGACCAGTGTTGCTGTCAGCAACGACTTTGGTTTCTCCTCCGTTTTATCAGGTAACTTCCAAGACACACGTGAGCATTGTCTCTCCACGGCAGGATCCCCCACAGCCCCTGCGTTCCCATCCCTCTGCCCTGCTGCCTCCAGAGTGCCCGTGGAGGGAGGAAACTGGCTGATCCCTCCCTGCCGCCCTCCCAGCATGGGAGAGGAGCTGGTGGGAGATGGAGATGGGTGCTCCTGCCCTCCCCACGTGGAGGTGCTCCTGCATCCTGCCTCCATCCATCCCTGCCCTCCCGTGCCTGGGCTGGAGCAGAGGATTGTGCCTGGAGGCATAATGACTGTTCCCGGGTAATCCTGATTAACCTCGGGAGCGGAGCAGCTGCCCAGAGTCAGAATTAGAGCTGGTGTCTGTCGATGGCCCCGCGCGGGGTCGGGCGAGTCGCAGCGGCTGGGCAGCCTGGCAGGGCTCCAGCTGGCCACACGGACCTGGGGAACAGGGACACGGCTCTGGGGGTCTCTGGTGCTTGTCTCTGCACCCCCGGTCCCAGGTGTCCCCAGAGGGTCCCCATCCAGAGCCACCCCCACGTGCCAGTGCTCTCGTCCCACCTGCTCTCTGCCCTTTGCTGCTGCTGGAACTGGGTCATGGAAGTGATTTGTGCCGAGCCCCCCCTCACCACGCACGCACTCCTGGTGACCAGATGTTTGCCTTCCAGGTGACGTAGCTCCCTCAGTAACCAGCGAGGCCGGCGGTGCCGTGTCCGACGATGCCTTATTCCGAGACAAATTGAAACACATGGGGAAATGTGAGTCGGTGTGCAGGCCCCGTGCTGGCAGTGGGGTGCCTGGCAGGGCTGGGGGGGAGCTGGGAGTGCGGTGGGCAGGGGGAGATGGCAGCAGCACCTGGCACTCTCCCAAACTCACCCTTTTCTCTGGGAAGTCACAGCCTGCTTCTCCCACCACAAACCAGACCGAGGTCCTTGGGCAGCCTCAGCTGGGCTGCAGGCACTGGGGACAGTGGGAGGGGTGGGTGAGGAAGGTCATGAAAATCCCAGCAAAAGGGTAAAACATCAGCAACTCCCACAGGGGACCAAGGTGTCCCTGTCTCCCTCTCCGAGTCTGGCAAACCCAGGGCATCATCACAGGGTATTGGGGTGCAGGTGGCTCTCACACCTCTGGCCCTGCTCCTCTCCTTCCCATTGCCCGTGGCAGCTTTGGGAAGGGTTTTTGGGTGACACCCTCACCCAGCTGCTTCCTTCCAGCCACGCGCAAGAAGCTGTTTGAACTCGCCAGAGCCTTCTCCGAGAAGACAAAGATGAGGAAATCAAAAAGAAAACACTTGTTGAAGCACCAGGTGTATCCTGAAAGGGGCTGGGGAGCTGTGGGGCGGGGGGGCCTCACTCGGGTGCTCCTGGGGTCTCCCGAGGGGCAGCTCTGTGGCTGGGCGTGGGCTGGGAAGGGGGATTGGGGTGCCATGGCCGCGTCCTGGCCCCACAACTGGTTTTCCTTAGCGGAGGGCGCAGGATGGGGACGGCGGCTTCCACAGCAAATCTTCTCGATGATGTGGAAGGACACGCATACGGTAAGGAGTGCAGTGCTGTGCTGTGCTGTGCTGGGTGTGCCTGGCATGGCTGGGTCCCCGGTGCCTGGCCCCACATCACCCCAGGGCTGGCTCAGGTGTGAGTGCCTGGCAGAAATATCCCTGTGGGCCAAAACCTCTGTCCAGTGTTTCTCTGGTAGAAACTCCCCAAGTCCCACTGAGAATTCTCTCTCTGAGCAAGGAAACTCTGCCCTGGGGAAAAGTGGGCTGCCTCCCCCCGGGGCTCCTCCCTGGAGCTGGGACCCTGGTGCTGTGGTGTCCTGGTGTGGAGGTGGCTACAGCCCCCGCCTGCCTCTGCCTTTCAGATGAAGATTTCCAAGCGCGGCGGCAGCAGCTCCGGGAGGAGGAGGAGACGCCGAAGGAAGGGCAATAAATGGTGAGAGGCACCTGGGGATGGATGATCACTTCTGTGTGAATGGTCCAGCCTGGCTGGAGGAGGGGCCACGTGCTTTGGGTTGTGTCCAGAATGTGTCCAGGTGGGGACAAGCCCCACCAGTGGCCATGGGTGCCACGGCTGGGACAGCCCTGGGTGCTGTCACCGTGTGGCTGAGGCTGAGCACGTGCTGTTCTCCTTCCCTCCCCTTCCCCTCCCTGCAGGTCCCAGCTCTGGGGTTTCTTGCTGGCACAGGACGTGCACGAGGCTTCATCAGGAGATGGCTGAAAAAGGAAAAACCCACCCAACAAATCACCCAGATTTTGGCTGTTCCCCCTCTGCTGCTGTACTCCTCTGAAGTACAAGTATTGAAGTGAGGCACAATGTTTTCTTACCAGTGGTTTGAAAACAACTTTTCCTATCGAGCAAATCAGCCAAAAAGGAAAAAAATAAGGAAAAAAAAAAGCGGGCAGCTGCTGCGAGCGGCTGCGGAGGAGCCAGCGGAGCTCGGGCTGGGGAGGAGCAGCCCCGCCTGCTCTCTCGGCCCGGGCGGCGGCGCAGGAGGAATGAAATCAGTCGTACTAACGAGGATCCACTCACACGTGGGGTCTGCTTGGCCGGAGCACTCCTGAACATATCCGTAGTGGTCTGATGTAACTTTACTCTGCGCACACCGGAACAAAAACCACGTGAGAAAGGGAAGCTAACAGCCGTTGTCTATTATTGCTAGGAGTAATGAGCAGAGATTCAGATCAGGTAATAGTCAAATAATATAAATTGTTTATAAAGGAAAGGCCTTCTTTTCCTAGGCGTTTCACTTTGAATTAAACCTTTGCCTTCGGCATTGCTACAACTGCCTTGAAGTTGGGACGCTTTGTGCCGCCACGGGGCAGCACCAAGGGCTGGATTTCACACCGGTTTAACCCTCACTGATGGAGCAGGACACGTCCCGCCGGGTGTGGGGTGCTGGGGGTGGTCCTGGAGCCTGGGAGCTCCAGGGATGCCCCCGCTGTAGGTAAGAGGCAAAGCCCACGCCGGGGGTTGGCAGCGCTGGTGGAGGTGTTTTCAGCACGGAGAGGTTGTACAAGGGCTTGGGGGCACTGCTGGGTTTGGTGCGGGGCAGGAGCAGAGCCCCTTCCTCGTGCCCGCAGCGCCGGAATCCTGCAGCTCGCGGAGATGCTGTCAGGCTAAAAATAATTACATAAACAAATTCCTTCGCTGTGTAAGTAATGAGTGACGAGCGTAAAGTCAGAATTCGCTCCCGCCAGCACATTTTCTTCTCCTTTATCGGCACATCGTTCCCTGCCAAATGCAGGAGGTGGCTCTAGACGTGCCTGTTTCACTCTCTGCCTCCCGCCAACCAGCACAAATGTTGCAGGATTGGAGCTGCGAAGGCGGCAGACGCAGAAGCCCCAGCCATCAAACACTCACGCAACTGTTTTCCCTGCCTCTCCGCAGGGTTTGGTAACAAAAGTCCCCATTGCAGGCGCTGGCTCCCGACAGGCTCCTCTTCAATCCCAACGGAGCCCGGTGCCTCTGAAGTGGACGCCAAGATTTCCTCCCCCGCGAGCGCTGCAGCTGCTGCACCTGTTGAGCGCTGCTGTCCCCTCGCAGCCGTGCTGGGCATCGGGGGCATCCCGTGAGCTTCCCTTTCTCCTGGTTCCTGGCCAGGGGCAGGGCTGCTCCCAGGTGTGTGTCTGGGGCTGCAGGTCTGAGTGATGGCTCCAAAGCACAAAGCTCTCCTGCAGCACCGGTGCTCGGACAAGTTCTGGGGTGCCGAGGGCCAGGGCAGGATGCACTGGGCTGGGAACACCCTGGGATGCCAGCAAGTTTGGGTTCCTAAAATCAAAGCAGCAGAATTCCCACCCCAGCCAGCCCATACCGGTTTTGGTGTCCGCTCCTTTGCTTTTGAAGCACTGAGGAGCACGTCCTGAGCCGTGGCAGCCTGGGGACAGGTTAGGGCCATCCCAAGCCACGCTGGCTGTCCCACACCATGGGCAGCACCCCTGCTCCTGATGGAGTGCCTGGCTCCCAGGAGGTGCTGGAAGGGCACAGGATGCCTGGGCTGCTCTGCCCTGCCCAGGGTGGGATGTGAGTCTGGAGGAGCACCTGCCTCAGGGTGCAAGGGGCTAAGGGTGAATCAGGGAATGAAAAATCCTTTAGTCCCTGCGTGGGACTTTCATTCTGAGCGTGGTGAAGAGAAGGAGGGGCTCGTTCCCTACCCTCTGCTGGCCCTGGGGGCCGTAGGAGGCTGCCGTTACTCCTTCCCAGCCCAAAGCAGCTCTGCATATTTGGAAGAAAATCAAACTTGGAAGCGGATCAGCTTGTCACCGTTCCAGCGCCTCTTAGCTACCGAGGGCTTCAGTCCCAGCGAAGTTTCCATGAGCGCAGGAAGCAGCAAGGGGCGGGAAGGGAATTCTGCTCTCCCAGACGCCGAGGTGCTGGCGGGAGGGCCGGGCTGGCCCGTCTGTCCTGCCGTGGCTGCGGGATGGGCTGAACCTTCCCGGGGAGGCTGGCACAGGGCCACAGGTGAGTCCTGCTGCCCCGCTGCCTCCAGCAGCAGTCGGGGCACAGAGGGGACACTGTCCCTCCTCTCAGCCTGCTCTTAAGGGACACGTCGCGAGTCACCTCTGTAACCCCGCCAAGGTTTGCTGGTGGAGCAGCTGCCTCTGCTTTCTGCCCGAGCACATCCCCGAGGTGTCTGGCACCTTCTGCTCCCCCTGAGCCCCGAGAAGGGACAGCAAGGAAGGGTGGCTGTGAGCTGGCACAGGGCCCTGGGCACGTCTTGGCCACCACCACCCAACAAGCTGCCCTTAAACATCCCAGGCCAGGCACAGCCTCTGGATGATGTCACTCTGTAGCCGTGTAAAAATATCTTGGAGGCACAAAGCATCATTTTAACGGAGATGGAGAGGGGTTGTTTTTGTGTCCTGTAAAAAACAAAAAGTCAGGTCGAAGGAGTGGAAAGGCCACAAACCCGGCTTGGGAGCCAAAATGCATTTCTTACATAAAAATGTACAATTCTCAGTGATGTTTGTATCATTTCTCTACAAAAAGGTTTAAAAAGAACAAAACAAACTGATCTGTGACGTTTGTGAGTGTGGCTATTTTAGAATTTATTTCCATAAGTGATTTTTTTCTTAAAGATGTTTAATAGTAATTCCTATAATAAAGTCCTGTTGTACTCTTAACATTGTATATTTTTTAACAGTGTGTATTTTTCTACTCCTTACAGGAGGAAGAAGAAAGAAAGGGGGCTGGGGAGGGGAGGGGCAGCTCTAGCCCAGCTCCAGCTGTGCCCCTCAGATGCAAATGCCCCAAATTTACCCTGGTTTTCTGCCTCCCTGCTCCTGATGGGGCTGAATTTGTGTCCAGTGATTTCCTCAAGAATCCAATGACCCATCCCTGGAGAGGCAGCTCCTGCTGTGGTCAGTCCTGGGGGGCAGTGGCAGGGCCGGGGGCAGGCGGAGCATCCCCTCACTTGCAGGGACAGACACAATCCACCTGTCCTGCGCCAGCTATCCACGAGCACCTTTCATTTCCTGGCAGGACTGGAGCTTCCCAGCCTCACGTGTGGCTTGGAAACCTTCCCTATGAAGGAAGAGTGTGGAAAAAGTCACGGCGTTCTCGCCTTAAATGTCGAAAGCATGGAAATGCTGGAGAAACGCTGGCCGCTGCCGTGGTGCCGCGGGGAGCCAGGGCTTCCCCAAGGGCTGCCCAGTGCTCGGAGCAGCTCAGACGCGGCCCTGGAGCAGTCCCAGCAGCTCCCTTTGGAACTCCTCTCCTCCACAGGGACAGGGGTTTTGCTTGCAGACCGGCGTTCTCAGGAAAAGCTGGGAAGAGCCCGGGCTGCGCAGCGGCCGGCCGAGGATGGGCCCGGCGCTGTGCGAGCCCGGGACACCGCTGGCTGTCAGTGTGCCGTGGAAATTTACCGCCCCCTTCCTTCGCCAGGCTGCAAGATGGAAGCAGAGACGTGTTTTCGCTCCCCTCAGCTCATTCCCAAGCGAAGGGCTGCACCTAGTGACCAGGCGCTGCTCCCGGCCGGGAAAGGCTGCGGGCACCGCACACAGGCCGGGGTGGAGCTGCGGGGTTTTATAACCCGAGGTTAAACACACGCAGAGTGGGAGCCTGTGGTGGGCACGCTGTGGGTGCTGCAGCGTCCCGAGCCCGCGGGCACGGCCGGGGCTGCCCAGGGGCATCAGGCCATGGCGCACCCCGGACAGGGCCTGGCCAGAGCCCACTGCCCGCTCTGCGGCCGGGCGGGACCAGCGCCGGGAGGTGCCGGCCTTGGGGAGCCTGCAGGGCTTTCCCAGCGTGAATGATTCTGTGAAGGCAATCAGCAGGGCTGCCAGAGCTCCAGGAGCGTTTGGACACGCTCTCAGGGATGCGCAGGGTGGGATTGCTGGGGTGTCACACGCTCTCAGGGATGCACACGTGGGATTGCTGGGGTGCCACACGCTCTCAGGGATGCGCAGGGTGGGATTGCTGGGGTGTCACACGCTCTCAGGG
>VWZT01003573.1:212582-230517 GCA_013397055.1 Pachycephala philippinensis | reverse complement strand
GGGTGCGGCCCCCGCCCCTCCTCGCCCTGGAATCAATCCCGGCGCCGCCGCCGCCAGATTGCCTTGTCCGTTCCAATGATCTTTAACTCCGCTTTTCCCCGAGCAATCAGAAGCATTTTCTCTTCGTCCAGGTGGTCTTTTCCCATTTCGCTCTCTGCAGTCCCAGCACCCAGGGCAGTCACATCTCATCACGCCTTTTCTCGAGCCATTTGTACCTCCAGCTTTTTCTGTTGCCATCAATTTAGCGGCGGCCGCTCCCCCCGCTCCGCTCCCCCCGTGCCACCGCAGCTTCTGCGGGGCTGAAACTCAACCTTCAGAGCCTCAGCAGAGGCAAAGGCAAATCCCCTGCAGCCCGTGCCCACCTGCTTTTCCTGCACACGGGAGGGTGGCTCTCCAGTTTCTTTCGGGAGAGAGTCAGTCCCTTAAAAAAACTTTTTCCTAGAGAGACTGTTGGAAAGCAGAGGCAAATGTGGATTTTTAGGAGTGACTTAGTGGCTGCTGAGGGAGTAAAGACTGAAAACCTGCAGTGATACTGCTTTCCTAAAGGTTCAATAACAATAGTAATAAGTGGATATTAGGAAGGAATTCTCCCCTGGGAGGGTGGGGAGGCCCTGGCACAGGGTGCCCAGAGAAGCTGTGGCTGCCCCTGGATCCCTGGCAGTTCCCAAGGCCAGGTTGGATGGGGCTTGGAGCAAGCTGGGACAGTGGGATGTGTCCTTGTGCATGGCAGGGGTGGCACTGGATGGGCTTTAAGGTCCCTTTCAATCCAAACCATTCCATGATTCTATGATAACAATAATGATAATGTGTTGTATTAAATACCAGGCAGCATCCTGTGGCCACCTTTCCAACTCCCCGTGTTCTGCCCTGCGCTCTCCCTCCTGCTCACCTCTAAGCAAGGTGTCCCTGCTCATCCCTGTGTGCTGAAGGTGCCCTCTGCCCCCTCCCCGTCCCAGGGGAAGGTATCCCAGAGCCCCTTCTGCCCCCAGCCCATTCTGAGCTCCGTGCTAATTAAAACAACAGATTTTCTTTGGTCCTCAGCTTGCCCAGGCTTCACCCTGGACTAGAAATCGTTCAGCAGCAGATTGCAAAACACAGGATTGTCTGCGCTGTGTATCAATAAAAAAGAAAAATATAAGGATATGGGAATAAAAGATCACTTAATTGGGAGTGCATCCTGTCTCCCCTGCACTGAGCATCAACTCAGCAAAACACTTTAAGTGTGTGATTAAATATAAACTCTCTGTTCAGCCCCTCGCTGTTCAGTGGAGCAGTTCAATGAGTGCTGAGGTATTTGCTGAGCAGGGCTTTGCTGTCTCCCTGTTTTTCCTTGGGCAGGAGAATTAAACACAAGTCGGTATCACCTATTAATAAGGCAGCAAGTAGCCACAGCAGCCCTTGTGCAGCGCAATCGAGCTCATCATTTTTCTATATAGGAGCAATTAAGCTGCACCAGGAGGCCTATGTCTTTATATCATCACCTAATGACAGTGCAAAAGGATTCCAGGGAAGGAGAGGGGGGAAAAATCACATCCATATTTAATTGGCAAAGTTATCACCTTCGCTTCAGAGCCCGAACCCTCAGCCCTTCTGGCCAAGTTCCAAGTCAGATCTATTTCCCCCGGCTGGAAAGCGAGGAAAGTGTCCTTATATTATGCTTCTGCAACAAAATACCGCTTGAAAGCTCGTGAATGTGCTCCCAACTGCAGTAAATAACTGATGGTCTCTGTTCTTTGCAGCAAATGAAGATATCTCTGAGCTGTTAGACTCCTTTCGGGTTTTTTTAAGGAAATTATTTGTCTTATTATTATTCTCCAGCCCCACACTTGCCTGTCAGATTAAATTTTTTATTGCACTAAACCGCAGAGCCATCTGGAGCCCCTCACATCCTCCTCTCAGTGCTGGAGCACGGCAGCGTGGCCCTTCCCTCTCCAGCCTTTTCATTTTTATGGTGAATTGTCCAGCCCGTTGTTTCCATCCAGGTGTCCCCTGGTGCTGATCCCCGGGGCTCTGTTGTCACACCCCGTCCCTCCTTGGGCAGGTGGGGACATCCATCGCCGTTCCAGGGACTGGCTCTCCTCAGCCAAATCCCTCATTTTCCAGCTTCTTCATTTCATTCTGCGAGCCCCGGGGTCTCCTGTCGGGTTGCAATGCTTTGCTCAGGCCCCGAGGCTGAGCTGAAACCATTTATTTCCTTCTGCCCTTCTCTCGTCCCTCCTCAGTCGAGCTGAGCCCCGGCCAGTGACGGAGCTGGATGGATCCTCAGGTGCCAGGGTGTGCCTCGGGACCCCTGAGCCACCTGTGAGTGCCAGCAGTGTCTGGTGGCTCCTGCCCGGGGCTGTCCCTGTCCCTGTGGCTGTGGTGAGCCCTGGCACTGCTGGCAGTGACAGGGACAGGCTCACAGCCGTGCTGGCACAGCAGCTCTGGCTCTTGTTGGCTGACACTGGGAATAGTTTGTGGGGAAATATCCCCAGGAAAGAGTGGCCCTGACCACCTGCCCCTCCTTGGCTTGGCCACCCAGCCCTCCTCAGCTTTGCCGTGCCCTGTGGCAGGGGGATATTGCCTCACTGTGATCTGAAGAGTCAGAGAAAGAGGAAAAGGGAGAAAAAGGAGAGGAGAAATATCGATAACTTCCATCTCCTCAAGCCCAGTAACTAGTTTTTGACACTTCTCTGCCACTCCAGCTTCACAAAGCCCCGGCTCTCTGAAGATTAATTGATGTAGGCCACTCAACCTATTTTCAAATCCCTTTCAGTTACCATTTAAAACCTTCTGATTTATTTTTTTTGATAAAGTCACTGAGGCTTTTTATGGATTCTCAAATGATTGTCCAGCTTGACAAATTGGATTCTTAAAGCTGGTTCTTTCAAGAAAAGGATGTGGTTTGACAAGACAAGAAACAGCTCATCTTTGAGACAGGGGGATAAATAAAAAAAAAATAAATAAAATCCCATTCTTGGAGTCAGGTGTTGCTCAATGGGTGTCTTGCTCGTCACTGATAATCTTATCTGGCTGTGATGGGAAGGGACCCACACAAAGGGGCCCGGCCGGGCTGCAGGGCTGATATGCTGCTGATTAATAGCTCTGTCCAGGCGTGCAGAGCCTCAGCAAAGGTGATTAATGCCATGTGGGACCAGCTCCCACCCCTCCCCTCCCCACACTGCTCCAGGGGCAGCTCCTGCCGCGGTGATGGATCGGCTCCTGCTCCCCCTCCCTGTGCCATGCAGGGCAGGGGGCAGCTGGGTGTCACCCCGACTCGTGCTGGGGTCTGTGAGGTCCTGTCACTCCCCGTGCTGCTGTTTCTGATGGAGTTTTTGCTGTCCAGGTCCTCCTGCGTGTCCAGGGACTCGTGGTGTCACCCCGGGCTCTGTGAAGAGCAAAAGGCGTTGACATCTCTGCTGGGGATGGGGCAGGGCAGCTGTGGGGGTGAGCAGGGTGCTCCTGGGTTTTAGGAACCCAAAAAGGGATGTGCCTGCAAGGCTCTGTGTGGGGCTCCTCTGGTGGGAGCTGTCCCTGTCCGTGGCAGGGCACAAGGAGTGAGGTGAGCTTTGGTGTCCCTGTCCCTGGCAGGGCACAAGGAGTGAGGTGAGCTTTGGTGCCCCTGTCCCTGTCCTTGGCAGGGCACAAGGAGTGAGGTGAGCTTTGGTGTCCCTGTCCCTGTCTTTGGCAGGGCACAAGGAGTGAGGTGAGCTTTGGTGTCCCTGTCTTTGGCAGGGCACAAGGAGTGAGGTGAGCTTTGGTGTCCCCCCAGCCCACCCTGTTCCCTGGTTCTGTGTGTGCCAGACCTGCTGGCAGTCCCTGTCAGTGTCCTTGGGCGTGCAGGGCCGTGGTGGCATTGTGACACGGTGTCCCCCTGTCACCCTGGGCTGCGGGGAAGGAGAGGCGAGGAGCAGGGACCCCCTCAGGGCTGCAGTGCCACCAGCAGCCAGAGAGCACGGCCGTGGCAGGCGAGATAAGATACAGCCCCTCTCTGTTTAAGTAATGCTTTTCATTTTTTAATTGACTGCCTTCACTTTGAACATTTCCCACCTGGCAGTTACTCTGAATAATGGAAATGCATCACGACTCCTACCCGCTCTCCGCATTGAACGGCTCCAGGTGATACTTTATATCTTATTATGGTTATTTATTATGATGTCCAGTTTGGTTCTGTAGCAGAGGGAGATCATTAACCTCTCCCGCAGTAAAGAGAACTCTCCGTGTTGTTTTCAAAGCCATTAAAGCTTTGAAAACGCCTCTTTTTTATTTTTTTATTTTCAAACTGAAGAACCCACAGGGCTGCATAACAAACTACTGACACAGGCTGGCGAGTGCAGGGGGAGCAGAGACCCTCCTGCTGGGTCCCACGGAGCTGCAGATGGAGCTCGGAGTGAGGAAAAAGTTATTTGCTTGTTAGAAAACACACGTGAGGTGCTGGGAGTCTGCTGGAGGCAGATTCTGATGGTGCTGGGAGAGGAGGAGCTGGTCTCGGAGGGGTGGGAGATGGGGTCTCCAAGGATACGTGTCCCTGCTGTGTGTCCCCCTTTCCACAGGGGCCAGCAGCTCTCTGGGCTCATCCAAATTCCCTTCTCCTCCTCGAAGGCCCATGAAACCCCCTGTGGGCTGTTGGCACCTCGGGGTGCTGCTGTTTCCTGCACTGGTTTTTGGGGGGCTTCTTCCCCTCCCCGTGCCTTGGTGAGAGCCAGGAGCCTCCTGTACAGATTGCTGCTCTCAGAGGCTGCATATGGTCCCTTAATATCTATTTTTGGTCACTTAACATCTATTTATGGCCACCTAATGCCAGGCCCAGATGTTGCTGCTGGTGGGGCTGGGGGAGGCTCTCTGTTTTCCATGGCTGGCTGAGGTCTCAGCTCGGACAGGGCTGGGCACAGCTCGGCTCGCCGGGAGCTCTCGTCAGTCACATGGGGAATTCATCTGCAGAGAGATAAAAGCAGATGCTGTGTCTCCCACCTGGGCAGGCAGCGTGTTCCTGCTGGAGATGTGTGCCCACTCTGGAGATGTGTTTTGCTCAGGACCTGGAGTGATCCTGATTAAAATCCTGTCTGCAGGGGGAGGGACGCTCACGTCCCACAAAGTCACCTTGTCTCCCCGTCCACGCCGTGTTCCTTCACACCCAGAAGATCCTGAAATCAGATGTTCCCCATCTCCGTGTAACCACAGGCCACTCCAGCGTGATGGCTGCTGGTGATAAAGCCTTTGTAGATGTCCCAGTTTTTGGAAGCACATCGTGCTGGCCATATGGCTGGGGAATAGGGAGGCTGCAGACATGATGGGATGCTAATGAATCAGTGGTGTTATCTGGCCCGTCTGTGCCTCTCAGAACCAAGAAAAGGCTGTTCATTAAGCTCTTGTTGAAGTGCCATCATAGAGAGAAAAGCATCTCTGGATTAAAAGAGAAATGCAGCAATTCCTTGTTGTTCACTTCCCGGGTCTTCCAGGTGGGATGTGCTCCCTTGGAAAGCCAGGAGAGGGTTTTCCTGATGGCTCTGAGTATGCTGCTCATGCTCTGGCTGCACAGAGTTGCTCCTGTAGCTGTGATGCACCTCGGGGGAGGTGAGTGTTTGCTTTTCTGCTACACACACAGTGACCTGAGGCGATATTGAGAATTAGGTGCTGTTTTCACCTCCCCCAGGCAGCTGTAGCTCCAGTATGGGCTTGTAGCACCTCCATCCCCGCATCCCAGGAGTTCTCTCCCATGTCAAATGCTGTCTGAGAATGAGTCTCATCACAGCCTGAAGTGTTCTCATCCCACCATGAGCATCCTTGGCTGCAGAAGTGTTTTTGGCTGATGCACCAAGGTGCTCTGGGTGTGCAGAGGTCCCAGGCTGAACGATGTGGAAGCAGAGTGACCCCTTTTCTCCCCAAGAGCCTTCAGCCTTGGGTGCTGGGGCAGGCTGGGGTGGTGGGGAGGGAAAGAACAGGAGTCGGAGATCAGAAAGGAAAGTAGGCCAGAAAATGCAGCAGATAGTTTGCAAAAGGATGATCCAAGCAGCTTTGATATGGATATGTTCCCTCGCAAAGACACAGCGCTGGAGCAGCTCTTTATCAGTGTCAGGAGATGACAAACGACGGCGGGGGAAAGTCACGGGGCTCGCTGCAGCTGCAGCACCTTGGAGATGTTGGAGATGCTGCAGGTTCGGGGCTGCTCCCGCCGCCGCCCGCTCCGGCCCCAATTAATCACGGGGAAAAGGATTGTCTGCTCCTCTGCTCTTTTTATAGCACCACGGTCGAGGGAGGGAAGATGAGGAAGAGGAAAACTGCATGTGGGCACATTTGGGGAGGATCATCCCCCGTGCCTGGCTGGTGCTCCGAGACAGCCCTGCTTGGCTGGCGGATTTGTTAGGAAAAGCAGGAGCTGCCCCTGGGTCAGGTGGGGAGCGGGGTGAGGAAGAGGAGGGGAGGCAGCAGCAATCAAACAGGCCCTGGGAGCTGGAATTGTCCCTGCAGGTGCTGCCAGAGCCAAGGGTGGCACAAACCAACCAGGGCAGGTTAAAAAAGAAATTTAGAAAAGAGGAAAAATCAAACCAGAGTTTCTTACCGTTACCTCGTCCTCTTTTTTTTTTTTTAAGAGTTCCCTTGAAGCCTTGTCTATATAAATGTTGAATTATATGGTTCTTTGACTCTTTACCAGAAATTGCTCTGAATTACTTTTTTTTATATAATCTGTTCCATTTCCAGCACTCTGCCATGTCTTGCAGAGGAATATCTGGAGCTGTTGACTGGCTCATTCTCCTGCTGCCAGGCGGCCTCTAATAAAGTTGCCCTCTGTTCCACTGCAGGGCAGCAATCTGTAATGAAAATTTTATACGAGTGGTTGGGAAATGGAGTTGGAATCTGGGTTTCAAGTATGATTTCATCATACTCCAGGCATATATATATATGTGTGTGTGTGTGTATTTATATATATACACATGCACGATGTTTGGGGATTTGGAAATAGAAGGGATTGTTTCCCAACAATCCTGTTTTCCTTAAACCCCTTCCTGATGGGATCAGTGGGAATGTTGGTGGTTCAGACCTGCCCCTTGGAGCCCTCCTGTGATGGTGTGAATTTGGGAACTGGAGCAGCCCTGATGCTGTAACTTGAATTTCTTGGGCATGCGCTCATTGCTCCCGTGGAATGCGGTTGGAGCTGGTGTCCTTAGAAGGGAAGCAGCAGCGCTTGTCTCCTTCCCCCTCCCGTGTCCATGTTTAAATATTCCTTGTGGTGCTTTAGGCACTGTCCATCCGTGCCAGGCCCTTGCTGGGGTTGCTTCCTTGCCCTTCCCTGTGTGTTTCCATGTGCTGGTCATCCAGGCAGGTTCCCGGGATGTGGTCCCTGGTGGGATGGGGACCACAAGATGGCCAAGATGTCCCTCCCTGGTGATCCCTCCCCTGGAGATGTCCCTCCCTGGTCATCCCTCCCCTGGAAATGTCCCTCCCTGCTGGCACAGAGTGATTGCCGTGCCATGTCCGGGGCCTGGGGTGGGATCTGGGCAAGCTCTGCTTCCCAGGCGCCGCTGTTTGAATTTGGCACATCTATGCTAAACACGCAGCATCAGCCCTCTCTGGGGCTGATCAATATTTAATGTGGAATTTACAAAGATTGACTTGAGGATGTGTTTAAAATTGGAGCTTTAGCCGTGGGTGGCAATTTCCGAGTCGCAGCAGTGGAGTTTGATTATTTAGAGAGATGGCATTTCGCACATTTAAAATAATCCTCAGGACCGCGGGGCTGTCGCGGCCCCCTCTTCCCCTAAACTGTTGACTTTTCAATTGTTTTGTTTGTTGATGTTCAATATTAATCACCCTGGCTGCTGGCTCGGCGCCGGGCTGGGCTGATGGGCTCAGGCAGCCAGCGCTGGCCGTGATGGGGTGCAGCTCTTTGGGGGTTTGGTGCTTTACTGTTGTCCAGGAGACAAAGTGTTTTGGAAACTCTTGTCATTGTTCATGTGGAGGGCAGGAAATATTTCCCTTCCTCCCCGTTATCTAATAGTTCTACTAAGACTTCACTCAGTTCTAATTAAAAAGCTTGAAAGCAGCTTGTTTCATGCATGGGAAAGGAGCACGACATACGGTAGTGACAGAGCTGTTCATAAATATGAATGTTTTTGCACTGAAGGAAATAAAAGTGGAAATACTTTGGTAGATCCATGGGTGAGGTGTTGGTGAGGAGAGGTGAGACCTCGGTGTCCAGCCCCGCAGCCGTGCGAGGGCACCAGATGTTTTATTGAAAACTTTGATGTTGGTGATTTCTGCTCAGCCCCAGACCCCCCTTGCTGCCTGCACACCCCAAACCCCAAACCCCACCATCAGCAGTGGCGCTGGTGGGATCCAGCCACGGGTGGGATCCCTGTGGGTGGGATGCTGGCTCTGATTTGCTGCAGCAGGGCCCTGCTTTCACACCAAAAATAACACGTGCAAAAACCCAAGGACTTTTTTCCCTTCTCCTCCCCCTTCAAATGGAAGCACAACTATGACAAGTGTTCTGATGAAGGCTGAGCGTGCCCGAACATCTCTCCCCGTGCAGATTACTATGTAAATCAGCCACTTAATATCTCTGCTTCCCTCTGCTGTGAGCTGTGTGCCGGGCTGGGGATGTGCTGGGTGACAGCCCCGGCCCGTGGTGGGTCACACCCCGCCGGGCTGGTGGCTCTGTGCCACCACAGAGCCGTCCCCATGGCACGTGTAAGGCCTGGCTGGTGCAAATCTGGACAAACAAGGCACTTACCGGCCTTTTTAATAGTAACTTCTGTTTTTTTCCAGCGCCTCTTGCCTGAAAAACCAAGTTGCCAGAGCTGGGTGATGAAGGCAGCATCCATGGGGACGCTGGGGACAGGAGCTGTGGCATTTCCGTGGGCTCACACCACCCTGAAGTGCTGTGAAGTTTGTGGTCAGCACTTGGAGCACACCTCTGCTGCCCTGGAAGAGGAGATGATTTTCCCCCTGCCCTTGCACTGTAAAACTCATGTTTCCCAGGTAAGAGGGGTGGTGATGGCTCTGGGTGGCTGCAGGGGTGGGGACAGGCTGGATCTGTCCTGCCCAGCTGCCACCTGGGCTGTCCATGCACAGTTCCCATCCCTGGGTGTGGAGATGGAGGAGGAGGGGGGGGTTGATGGATGAGCAGAGTGAAATGCAGATTTATTACGTGTGTGATCCCATCTCCTCTGGAGCTGGGACTGGAGCAGGAGCTGTTGGGGCTGGGGTTGCAGCAGCAGGGGTTCAGCTTTGGGATGCTGCTGGCAGCTCCCA
This sequence comes from Pachycephala philippinensis, assembly GCA_013397055.1. Classification (NCBI taxonomy): domain Eukaryota; kingdom Metazoa; phylum Chordata; class Aves; order Passeriformes; genus Pachycephala; species Pachycephala philippinensis. The sequence goes on along the minus strand of VWZT01003573.1, from coordinate 221,286 downwards.
TCAGAGCCAAAGATCTGCAGCTCCTCCAGCAGGAACCCACCTCGGGCTGCCCTGGTTATTGAATGTCACAGCTCTAATGAGAGTTGTGTGTGAAGCCACTGGACCTGGCAGGTCTGGGAGCTCCTGGGGTGGCCGTGGGGCCAGTGGTGCCTCTGGTGCCAGCCTGGCACAGCCAGCTCGGACCCAGCTGTCCCCCCTGCCTGGGATCCTGGCATTAACACCCCCTTTAACACCCACTCCTCACTCTGCCCAAGCAAAGGCCGTTTGTTTCTGTTGGGTTTTGATCTCCCTTATTTTGCTGCTTGTTCCGTGAGGGGATTGAGGCAGCAGCTCTGAGCTGCGCCGGGGTCGTTACTGCAAAGCCGTGATGATGGAAACGGCTCCGGAGTAAAGACATTATTAATGAAGATGATAAGCAGGGAAGGAACACCACGCTCGTGTACCTGAGCTCGCCTGGGTTGTACTTGGCCAGCACATCCATCTCCTGCTTGTATTCATCCATTTCTTTAAATGCCTTCACGGGTGATGTCAGCCTGCCTGGCAGTTCTGTGCCATTTAAAAGAACCAAAACAAATTAACTCTAGAAAGTTCACGTCTGAAATGGTGCTGCTTCCCAGCTCCTGGCTCGGAGCGAGGGGGAAGCACTCCTGGATGACCATGGATCCCAGGGATCCTGGGAGAACTGTTTCTGGTGGTTTAACTGTGATGGGATGGAGCCGAGCTCCCGCTGCCATCCCAGGGCACATGGCACGGCCTTGTGCCCACCGTGGGGGCCAGGATTGCTGCTTGTCCAAGAGAAATGCAAATACGGGACAATCAGCCTCTGCAGCAGCAAAGTGGGATGTGATGAAATCCAATCAGTTAATAACCCTTCACAGCACTGGGAGAATTGCAGATGAACGTGCTTTTAAATAACTTTATTTTTTCCTCACCAGAATTATTCCCCCGTGTTTTTTTCTGAAAAAAACCCTCATTTTGGCAGGTGCCTGGCAGAAAGGGCCACTGGGTTCAGAGCCCAGAGACAGGGAATTCTGGCAGAGCTCTGCCATTGCATCCTCCCGCACCATTTTGGCTCCTGAAGAGGCACCTCCCTCCTTCGGGGTGCCCCCTGAGCCTCCAGCTGCGGAAGGGGGGTCCCGTGGGGTTCCCACCTGCAGCCCCGGGGGTGCTGCCCCATGGAAAGCCGCAGGGATTGAGCGCTGCAGGAGCAGAGAGGCTCTGCAGGCAGAGCTGATGAGCACGAGGAAGAGGAGGCTGTGAGACCCGGATAGTAATCAAGGCTAATTTGTTGATTTGCCATCCGGAGTAATTTCTTGCATTATTTTTTTCCCCCTACACGATTTGCTCGGGGAGGGGAGCGCGAGCTGTCTCCATCCTCCGCCGAGCTCCGTCTGCCTGATCAGGGGCTGTCGGGATGATTGATGTGTTCTTGCGGGGAAGGTGAGTCCCTGCCCCGTGACAGCTGGGCTGACAGCCCGGCACAGTCCCCAGCAGCACCCTCCCCTTCCAAGAGCTGCAGTCCCCAGCCTGGGCACGGCTGGGCTGGGCTCTGGTGGCTCCTGCCAAGGTCACAGCCTCCAAAACGCCGGTGTCCTCCCAGAATGGCCCCTTCAGTCCCCTGGGCGAGGACGGAGGAGGAGGAAGGGGCATCTCCTGGGCAGGTGTGGGTCGGTGTGGAGGTGCTGGATGCTCCCCTGCTGTGCACGGGCCGTGGAGCCACAGTGCTGCCAGGAGAAAATACCATAGACTGGGGAAAAAATCTCACTTAAGTCTTTGCAAAGCCATAGATAATGCACTGTGAGAGTGAACAACCAGGATGAAAAATAATTGCACTCCTATTTTTCTCCAGCTTTTCTTATCAACGACTTTATCACCTTTGGTTTTATTTTACACCTTATTTAGACTTTACTGTAATCCCAGCTATTTCACCATTGACACCTCCTTAATACCTTGTCTAACACCTCTGACACCTCTGGCTAATGCCCAGGCCCTGCTCCAGCGCAGAGCAGGAACAGCAAAGAGCTGAAATGGAGAGAGGGAAAAATTATTTACTACCCAGGCTCTGTGAATAATAACCTCCGAGGAGGAGGTGGGGGCCAGTGCTCCCCGTGCAGCTGAACTTTGCTATCTGCCACATCCGTCTCCATCTGCCCATTCCCAACCAGCGGTGCCCTGAGTGTTCCACAGGAAGGGGAAGTGAGAGGATTTATTGTTCCTGGGAAACTGCAGCCCAGAAAGGCTCAACTTTGTGAACTGAAGCGAGTTAATTCCTCTCACTTGGACACCCTGCACAGAGATATTCCATCTCTGTGGGTCCTGCTGGCGTTGGCAGCTCGGGTGCCAACCTGAGTGCCCACTGCTGCTCCATCGGGTCTGTGCACAGGGCTGGGGACAGCCCTGAGGGTGCTTTTTGGGGCTAATTCTCCTTTGGTGACCAGGGAAAGTACCTGCTGGTTTATGGGAACCCCTCCTTTGCTGTACTGTGAGATTTGCTGGACAGGTCTCAGCTGTTCCTGGTTTTCTGGTGGAGATGGTGAAGGGGCTGCTGGGGTTGGCAGTCACAGAATCATGGAATGGTTTGGGTTGGATGGAACCTTAAAGATCACCCACTTCCACCCCCCTGCCATGGCAGGGACACCTTCCACTGTCCCAGGCTGCTCCCAGCCCCATCCAGCCTGGTCTTGGACACTTCCAGGGATGGGGCAGCCACAGTTTTTCTGTGCCAGGGCCTCCCCACCCTGACAGGGAACAATTTCTGCTTAATATCTGACCCAGTAGTCTCCAAAAAGTTTGAATTTCCTGACCTGGAAGAAATCCCGCTGAACCCCAGTGCTGGGGATAACACAGCACTCTGCTGGGTTTTTGCTTTCCCCTTCTCTCCGAGCCTAAAGACCATGGCTACATTACCTAGATTTAACTACCCATTACACAAACTATATCTCTAAAGCGAGGGATATGGCAGCTTTATTATAAGTTTATTACATGCTAATTCAAGCAAATAAATTTGCTCCAGCTGTGGAGCAAAAGAGATTAATAACCTCGAAGATCACTTCGCTGCTTTGATGAGTTTCTTGAACAGAGTGGAGTATATTTAGGAAGAGCAACTAGATTAGTCAAAAAACCCCTTTAATTATTAGTGACACTGTGCAAACTGCTTCCTACGAGTGGAATACCAACTACTTAACTCCCTGACCTTATTATTCAAATAAACACTCCTTATTATAGTGACATGACTTGCTCATCAACACATCAGATCAGCTGCCTGGGTGGGGGTCTGGGGGTCCCCGCTGTGTCGGCAGCCGCCAGCTGGGCTGAGTGAGGGGGGATAACGACCCAAAAGGGTTTAAAGAGCTTCATGTGCCACACGATGAGCAGAGAAATGGCTTTGCTGGAATGTTCTTGGCACTTGTTCCTTCCCCTGCTCAGGATACTGGGTTTTATTCTGCATTTAATTTAGATTTTTCTGGAAGTGTTTAAGTCTGGGTGTTCTGAGCTGCCTCGGTGTTGCTGATGTTTGGATGTGTGCTTTGTAGAACAGCCTTGGAGGGGACTGGGGGGTTGTTCTTGTCGCTGATCCTCTCCCAGTGGTCGTTGCCCTCACATTTGATGGAACCTGGGGCAGTTCTCCATTTACTCGTTTGTCTTCATTGGTGGGATGCTGGAGCTGGATGAGGATTTTTCTGCCCCTTTCACAGATAAAAAGCAGGCCAAGAAGGGCTCCCAGAAATTATTACAGATGTCATGAAAATGTATAGGGATGTTCACCAAAAAGCAGGTAATTGTCAGAGAGACCTGCCAGTGCAAGGGATTTAACCCTGCAAGTTTTTCTGGGAGCAAGGAGCTCCCTGGGATGCTGCAGGATCCTGGAAATGGTTTGGAGGGGAGCAGAAAGCGAGTGCTGGCACAGCTCTGCAGAACCCACGGGAGTTTGTGAGTCCCACCCTTTTGGGTGGCGATCGCGCGGTTTTGCTCGTGGCCACTTGGTAGCGGGAGAGGAGGATTTGTGCCCCCGTGCCAAGGCCGGGAGGGATCAAAAGGCACCTTCTGCCTCCTCCCAGGGGGAAGCATCCGCTGCGCCGCCTCCCGCGCCCTTCTCCCGCAGCAGCTGCCCTTGAGCTGATGGATGCGGGCGGCGGCGGAGCGGAGAGGACGCGGAGCAGCGATCCGCAGCACGAGTCGCTTCCCTCCATTCGCTCTGCTCCTGTTTTAGCCACGGGCCCAGCCGGATCCGGTGGGTGCTCAGGGGACTCGGAGCCCAGGGGTGTCTCTTTGTGGGTCCCCAGGGTGTGTCAGCCGTCTCGGGGACAGTGTGTCCAAGCGCTGTTGGAAAAGCAGCAAATCCAGAATATTCTCCTGCTCCTGTGCTTCCCGCTCCCCTGTCTCTCTCTCCCCCAGCCCTTCTGCCTTCAAACAGTTTCTATTCTATGTAGAGCAAGCAAAAATGATGTGTTAAATACAGCCCGGGCTGAAGCTCTGAATCAAATCAATTCCTTTTTGATTCTCCAAGCTTTTGAATCCTCAGCCCTGCTGGAGGATTGTTAGCACAAGAATGGGGCTGAAGGAGCAATCCTTTCGCAGCGCTATTGACTCAATTATTTTGCCTCTTGATTTTCTATGAGCGGCCGCGCGGATATTCTGATTGCTGATGGCAGAGCATTGTTCGTGCGGCCGCGGGGCTCGGGGCGAGCGGCGCCGGCTCCCCTCGCTCCGGGTGGCATCGGCGCCTGGTTTCATTGTGCTGGATGCGATCCGCAGGGGCTGTGCGGGCTCGGCGTGGGGACCCTCTGGGCTCGGGGCCGCAAAGGGTTACTGCTGTGGTGCGCCGTGACCTTGCCGTGCCCGCCGCGCTGTCAGCCCTGCGCTGGGACGTTCCCGGCGCTGCCGGATCGATGGGGCACAGGGGGAGGGTGCATTTACACCGTGTCACGGCTGTCGGTACTGACAGCGTGTCCTCTGGGCCGGTGTGCGGCTTCCCGCTGCCCCAGCGGCTCCGGCCCCGGTGGTGATGCTGAGCCCGGCCCCGGGTGCTGCACCCCTCCGTGTGTTCACCTCCCTTTAGCATCTCAGCTCAGGCATCCTTTGCTGTGTAACTCAGCCGCTATCGGCGCAAAGCAGGACAGGGACAGGGATGGGACTTGGCTTCGGCTCCACCGCCAGGCAGCAGGGTTTGGAGCCCGCAGCCCAGCCAGGCTCACTTTTTCAAGATGAAAAAAGAGGAATTCCCCACCCATCAAAAGGTTGTGAAAGGACCGATAGGAAGCACTTTGGATGTCTGGATGAAAGGGGCTGAGAAGAGCAAACTGCTGCCTTGCTTTGAAGAGGCAAAGCCCTGTATAAATCCTGAGCAGTTTTATTGGTGGCCCAAATGCATTGTGGGCTTAGAAAAGGCAAAAGCAGGAACTTTCTCCTGCTTTTCATTCTTGCTGCTGTTTATGTCACATCAGAGCCCGCTCTGGGTGCTCTGTGGATGCAGGAGGTGACAGATCCCTGCTGGGTGTCACCAAGCGATGGGGACACTGCCAGTGCTGATTCCATACCCGCTCCCGTCTCTCCGCGGCTGGCGCGAGCCGGGGTCACCCGGTTAATGCACGTTTCAGTCTTCATTGGCTTTTTAACTAGTTTTTAATCAGTAATTATTAGCGAGCCGGAGCGGAGCGCGGGCTCCTCTCACCCGCTCCCGGGGCGAGTGCCACTCAGTGTGTCACAGCAATTAGCACCCAGTGGCAGCAGCAGGCTGGGGGCTGGACACTGCCACCGGGACCTCGGCTGGTCCCCGAGCTGCCAGAAATGCAGCAGTGGCTGGGAATGTGCCCAAGTTTCAGCGGCTCTGGCCCTGTCAGGGTTGAGTTGCGAATGTTGGGAAGGTCAGGCTGGGGGCCTGGGCTTGCTGCCGCCCTGGGATACAGTGGCTTTGGGGACCAGGCTCTTCCACTCATATTGGAAAGAGACTTTAATTTCACGAGGGCATGCAGTGAAATGTGTTCAAGCTGAAGGAAGGCGATTTAGGTTGGATATTGGGAAATTCTTCCCTCTCAGAGTGAGGAGGCCCTGGCACAGGTTGCCCACAGAAGCTGGAAGTGCTCAAGGCCAGGTTGGATGTGTTTTGGAGCAACCTGGGATAGTGAAACGTGTCCGTGCCCATGGCAGGGGTGGAACTGGATGGTTTTTAAAGTTGTTTCCAGCCCAGGCCATTCCGTGGTTCTCTGATAAGCTCTGTTTGCCGTGCAGAGCAGCGGCTGCAGCCGGCCCGGCCCGGGGGAGCGGCTCCGTGCTAATTCCAGCCGTTGCCGTGGAGGTAAATAGCAGGAATCAGCCTTTGCCTAATGCACAAACGGAGTCAAGTACCGCTGCCCTTTGCAGAGCGCTAATGAATTACAAGTGTCTCTCCTTACCCAGGCGCTGCCACCACCTCGTGACCAGCTGAAAACTGCAGCCCTGCGCCCTCGACATGTGGAGCTGCTGGAATTGCTCATTTCTGACGGTATTTAATATAATTGAATGCAGAATGGTAAATTTTTCGGGGTGGGTTTCGTCACCATCAGGGTTTCAGGCTGGGTGGCATCTGGGCTTGTGCCACCACAGGGACTGGTACCCAGTGGAACAAATGAGCTTTAAACCCCTCTGCTTTATTATTCTTTATTAATAATGAGGCGGCCCTTGTAAATAGCCGTGAAAGGGAGCGCTTAAGCTCATAATTAATAAATGCTGGCTTGGTTTCTGCTGCTGAACTGCAGCCTCGAGACGTGTGATGGGGGATACGTGGCTCTGCTGAAGAGCAGAGGCTGCTCGAGTCCTCCAAGCGGGAGGATTCACTCTGAGATTTGGGACAGCCAGGACAGCCACCTGTGGCCTGGGGTACAGCAGAGCCTGTGGGACAGGGCTGGGGGTGCAGGACGGGGGCAGAGGACGGGATGTGGCACAGGGATGCAGGAGCTCACCTGCCCCGTGGGTGCCTCAGTGGGGGCCCCGTGCCCAAAGACCCCCATGTGGGTGACACTGCACAACCCCAATGGCCCCAGCTGCCTCCTGCAGTTCATCGTTACAGCTCGGCCATAAATGTTTATGACAGGAGGGAGAGGAAGTAAATCACATTTATCTCCCTTGTTTTCTTTATCGGGGCACTAATTTGACAGGGAAGGGAAATTTTTGCTTATTTTACAACTCTGATTTCAGCTGCAATTTGATTTCAGTAGCTGGGAGGCGAACACAAAATCTTATTTTTATTCCAGAGCTGGTATAAAAATTTACATTTTGACACCGACCCCCACTCCCATTTCAGCGCTGCTACAGCGGGCCCGCGGGCTCTGCACAAAACACATCACCCACATATAATACACTCATAATTCACTAATGTTTGCTGAATGACAGGGTTAAGTGGCTGCTATTCCCGGCCTCCCACCACACTAATGTACTCCAGACCCGCGCTCCTTTTCTTCTGGATTGCAGTCAAATCGTTTCCTGCAGCCCTCGCAGTGGAAGCTCCTTCCACCCCGAACAAACATGACTTCCGAAATTATTTTCATTTGTTTTTCTAATCTAATTTTCCCCTCGGTGCTCCACTAATCATCAATCCCATTAAGGGCTTGATGTGTTGACTGCTTTCCAGAGAGCCCGTCCTGCATCCTGCCGAGCGCTGACCTTCACCAGCCCCGGCCGGGCTGAGACCCCCGGGACCCCCGGCAGGGCTGGACCCTGAGGGGATGGATGCCTGAGGAGGGGGCTGGATGCCTGAGGAGGGGGATGGATGCCTGAGGAGGGGGCTGGTGGAGTGGGGAGTTTTGTTGGTGCTGCAAGGGCTGGAGCACCCTCTCCATCCCTGCCCAATCCCGCAGCCCGAGCTCCCTGGGAAAGGAACCTGTGTCCTCCCGGGATAATGTGAGTATTTACAACCCAAAGGAGGGGTGGGGGGAAGTTGGCTCCGCTGCAGGCCAAGAGCCAGAGGGAAGCAGCCTCTGGTGGAGAAGCTGAGCTGAGAGAGGGTGTGAAGCCAGACAGAGCGTGTCACTCCAAGGAGGAAAACACACAGCAAGGATGTGGGGGACTGGGAATTTATCCAGCGGGACTGGGAGCACAGGGCCGCCCACTGCCCCTCCTGGAAATGGGATTAGTGCTGATGATGCCAAAAATGTGCCTGGCAGGGCCCAGGATGAGGGACCAGCCATGGGGCGCTGGGCAGGGGGATGGGGACAAGGGCAGGGATGTGCTGCCCACCCCGTGGGAGCAGGAGGGATGACAGGGTGGTGGGTTTTGGGATGATGGGGCTGGTATCACCCCCCAGGAGTAAATATTCCTCCCCCCACCAATGAAAGGGACTCCACGGATCTGTTCAAAACAGTTTATTGTATTTTTTCGTCAGACAAACACATTGATTTCTGGACCACAGTAGAGGATGGAAACCTTTCACAAACTTATTTATTTGAAAATACAAATATAAAATTATACTTTCCACATCTGTGATGTGAGAGACCCCCATCCACATAGTATTTTACAACAGGGCTTCAGAAAGCCATACACAGAGACCTGAAAGATGCTTGATATATATAGATACATATATATATGTATATATATAAAAAAAAAGTCACTACCAAAGTTCTCATCAGTTCATACTAAAGTATAAAAGGAAGGGCTAGGCCTGCCACTGTGCCATAGTTTATTTAGGTACATTTATGACCACCTGAAATGCTCACTTGCATCCTAGTACTGA